>OX183131.1:35706885-36194060 GCA_945261195.1 Cryptosula pallasiana
AGCCTGGCGCTATTCAAATGGTGTTTTTTATTTGCAGGTACTCGTCACCGGCACTGAATGCATCAGCTAAGTCAGTGGGCTACATGGCCAGCAAGTGTCTCTGCAGGTAGGCGTTCCCGACTGTGGTACTGGAGATATCCAGCATCATATTCTGCATGGGACGGTGAGGGTAGATCAACATACGCAGCGCGTACTAGACGCTTTACCTCACTAGCGTGCTCCTGGAGCGGCGTCTTGTCGGCGAAGGCTGGTGAGCCGGGACATAGCTTCCCTTGGTGTTAGCCCAAAATGTGGTCGGAGTGCAGTAAATATACCCTGCAGATGGGGAGGCTTTCCACAGTTCAATGCTCTACCCCGTAGCGCATCTCTCAAGTGTAACATGGCCGTGTTCTCTGGCCACTCATTCATCTCTGCTACTTCCACAAATCTGTCGATGAAGTACTCGACGTCTCCTTCACCGTCGAACTTCATAGCTTTAAAAGTAGCTGGTGCATTGCCTTGGTTGGGCCTCATCATGGCCGTCAATGCTTCGGTCAATCTGTCAATTTTTGTAGCTTCTGGGTTGCCAGCGGGGGGGCTCGACCATGCTGCGTGCTCTCTGGTTGACCATCCTTTGCAGATAGAGGAGTGATCTCAACTCAAATCTAAGTGATGGTCAGTGCAACAGGATTCCGGGCCGGGATCAGTGTTTTCAGTGGCTCTAGCAGATCTAGAGGTTGGTGTAGGGGATACTGTGACAGTATCTGGCACTCCTTAGCTTGTAACAACCGTTACCAAACTTTCATGTACTGCTGCAGGGCGGAGCAAGCTCTACGAGCCTACAGACAGTAGTGTAGGGACACTGTAAGTGGATACAATGCCGGGGTCAGTGTTACCAGCTGAGTAGCACTCCAAGCTGAAGTAACTTCAGTAGCTGAGCCTGTATAGTGGATTCACATCTCTCTCTCTATCTTGTACAGTACCGATATATTTATGTTCAGGGCGGAGCGAACTCAACGAGCCTGTAGAGAATATGGTAAGCGCCTGTACTGGACTGCTGCAAACGGAGCAAGTTCTACGGTTGATGCAGACAGCCTTTAGTGTGTGATACTGTGCTGGGATAGCTGCTGCAGGACGGAGTGAACTCAACGAGCCTGCAGAGAAATCCAGTAATATATTGTGTCAATAGCTTCTTCAGATCTACTCTCTGTAAATCAATCTTCTTCCTCTTCTCCTTCAGATCTACACCCCGTAGACCAATCCTCTTCAGTGGTAACTGGTTTGCAGTGCATTCGCAGGGCCAGAGGGTAGCGTGAAAGAGTACAGCGTGGGAAGGTACCGTTTATCCCACCGCTGCCAACAATGTAATGGATTCCGGTCTGGTTTCCACGGACATCCACTAGTCTCAAGTATTATATATCTCTTCAGAGGGGACACTGTACTGGTCGACAGTGACAACTGTGCTAACAGGCAACCGAATTACTCGGAATGGCAAGAGCCCATGGCTCACACAAACAACACAAGGTGATGCTTGATAAGTGGCTGTATTCTCATTAGAAAAAGTTCTAAAGGGTAATTATTCCTCTAGGGTATTTGTGGCAAGACATGAGAATGAGTGCAAAGAGTATATGAAAAGTCTCTCCTTTTATAGGGAGACTCACAGGAAATCATTAGCATAAATCATATAAGACATATAGTAAAGGAAGTGATTTAGCCAATGCAATTAAGTATATAAATAGTAATCCAATCACGTAATGCAACTAAGTTGAATAATAAAGGCGCCAAGTGGCTAAGGGCGGAGTCTTATTTCCCTAGTCCAATCAGATGTCCTACAGGGCTCCCAGGCTATAGTTGGAATACGGTCCACTAAATCGGTAATCCGAGGAAGGATAGTTTCAGTTCCTGGCCTTGACTCAGTTCCTAGATGGTTTTGAGGTTCCTCTGCTATGTCGGCCATCTTGTGTCGGCCCAGTATAGCTATTCCGGGTCGGTAAGAGGTCAATACTGGCCCTGCAGGGGTCACTACCGGCCCTGCACACTATGCCACCGGCACAGTAAGACTTTTCACCTAAGCAGCAGTTTACCGAACGCTGTAGGCTAAAGTCTAGCGCATTGTCTCGCAAGGGTGGATAGTAAACGGCCTGTGTACTAGTAACCTCCACCAAAATTTACCACAGTATTAAGGAAGAACTCGGCCACTTTTAAAACTGTGATTATCAATTTCAAGTTGAAATGGTAAGAAAACACTAACCACCAATGATGTAGCAGCAAAAAATCAAACCTGTTTACCAAACTTACACTCATCATTACTTTTCTAATTTACAATCTTTGGCAAATTTAACAGCTACTTAAGAAACAAAACATCAAAACCTGACGTTTTCAGTTAAAAAGTTAACAAAACTTTATTGGCATAGATATCATATCAAAAAAATGTTCTGAAAGAAAACGAAAAACAAAAAGCAAAAACACGGAAGTTTACGGAAAAACAGTTTATTCAAAATAATTATCCATTGGTATTTAACAGATATTCCAATAAGTTTGATTTGAAAACAGACATGGTTTATTGTTATTCTTAGAGACGTAGGCAGTTGGTTAAATGTGGCAGATATATATGTTTCTATTGTAGCATGTGTGTTGGCATGAAGTTTCCTGCAGTTACGAAAATTGAAACTGCAATTACAACTAGAAGTGAAATCAACAGAGATAGAACTAAGAATGTTACAAGTTTCAAAATAAGTTATTGCTGTAAAATATTAACAGTTGAATCGAAGTGGCGATGTCATTTGTTCTAATTAACAAAAGAGGAATGGCATGAACATTTGATATTAACCGGAAAGCTCTTTTTTACAATGAAAATAATGATTTTGACAGGTATTTAGGAAACTGATTGTCATAAATAACTGTACCATAAACAGTGGGTTGAACATGGTAGATAAAAACGATGAACTCAAAAGCTGATGCATTTGCATTGTCTATCAAAAAATGCCGAAAATTAAACAATTTTTCAATGTCTGACTAATAATTATTATTCAAGCTGAACACCTTCTTTTACCCGTAGTCAAAAAAGTGTTATAATCAATTGTTAAAAATGTTGAATATGTAATGAGCCTGTTGAACATTGCTGGAGTACAAACCTTTTTTTGGTGGTCCATGACTCAGGTTTTCTTCTGTATCACAGGTACGTTTGTTGGGTGGTGCGATACTGATGACAGGTTCTGACAGACTTCCACACTAAAGCAAACCCAGATACAATAAAGAATATAACAAAGTCTAAAGGAGATAAGCCAAACACACATGGGAGATACGCAACAAGCAAAGCAACGAGCAAAATACGCAGTAAATTTCCAGCTGTATCAACTGTTTCAGCAAACAAACCAGCTCAAATACCAGCAATATTATATCCTCTCAAAAAAAACACGTACCATGCAATGATTTTAAAATGATTACGAAGATGAGACAGTCAAATTGAAACTAATCACTCATGTAAAAGCTTACCGAGTTAGTGCTAATTATTTTATTAATTAATCGCCACCTTTTTTTTATTCCTATTTGAGAACGGTACTTTAATGTTTGTTTTGGTATTTTATCAAAGTTATATAGTGTGACGCTATGAGTTGACAATAATCAGTTTACTGATAAGACAGGCCATGTAGACAGAAGTCTGTAGACAGAAGTCTGCAATCTCATCAGTATCAGGCAGCCCATCATGTGTTAAAGTGGATGCAATCCAACAACTCCATTTGTATATAATTCACATAAGCTTTATAAATTAATAGTGTGTCAGAAAATAAACATCAGTTTGGAAAGAGCAACATATAAGATTAAGATTGCCTTTACTGCCAGGGTAAAGCAACAGCAACATTGATACACTGAAAGGTGTTCATGAGTATATACCTTCAATGGTAAAACTCCCTCCAGTGGTGCAGGAACTCCTTTCCAACTTGGTCCCACATGTGAAGCCTACAAAAAATTCTACTTTTAGGCGAGTCACAGAACGTTTCTGTCTCCATATAAATTTGCAGTTCAATAAATACAAATTTGCTGGATCTTCAGGAGAGCAGCATAACAACAAAGCCCTGATAGAAGTTATTTTCCCAACTTGATGAAAGAACAATTCATACAATTGTAAAACACTGCATGTCACTTTATTATGCTGTTTTTAACACATTTTCAGAGGAATCATGTGGTCAAAAAGGCTCAATCAGTCAGCATAGCCTTTGGAACTTTTTTCACAAAACCGACTTTGCACTTTACATTTAAAAAAGCTACAGGACTATACACATGAATATTGCATAGCAAAGTATTTCTTTATATTACAAACTTGTCGAACTTGGTCAGCATGATAAAGTATGCTGCACATAACGTATAGACTATGATTGCCTTCAACCAAAATCCACACCATAAAATAACAAAAATAAAACACATGATCAGAATTATAAGCGCACCAAGGCCTCATGATTTGCTTGTTATATACTGTGTGAATATAATACATCAATATGAGTTTATTATCAACTAACAAATGCTGCTGTTTTTCTGTATTTTCCAACTTTCAGATAAATCTATTGGTATCATAATTGCTACTACCATATTGGGGTATATTTTGGTGCATGTCAGTAGTAACATGGGTGTTTGTTATCAAAACATCAACATCAGTGCTATGCCGGTGGAATGATTTCCTGGGCCGGTGGTACAGCTTGCAGAGCCGGTCTTGACCCCTGCAGTGACCCATGATTGACCAGGTATTGTGACACAGGGCCGGTACAAGACGGCCACCAAAACCACCTAGTAGCTTACTCTAATCCTGGATCCGGAACTACCCTTCCCTGGATCACCAGATATATCGACGACAGGCTAGGTGTAGCTTCAGAACCCTATGAGGTCTACAATTGGACAATGGACTCCGCCCTTTAGCCACTTGACACCACTTGGCACTATTGCATAACTTGTTGAATATTTATATAAGTATTGTTATTGGCCTGGTTACTTCCTGTGCATGCATTCTTATATATAATATGTAAATTAATTCCTTCCAGCCTGCCAATATAATGGCTGGAGTTCATGTGTTTCTTTGCATTCATTCATTCCTAGTGTCTTGCCAATCACCCTAGTGGAGAGCCACCCTAAGACTTTGGTATTGATGAATAAAGCCACTATTCAAACAGTACTCTGTGAAATTTGTCTGAGCTCTGTGCTTGCCTACTGATCCAGCAGTAACTGATCATAGTTGTCACTGTCACTGTCATACCGGCATAGCGTCCCTTCTGAAGAGAGGTAGAATAGTAGACTAGTGGAATTTCGTGGAAACCAGATTAAAATTTGTTGCAATATTTAGTACTGTAACGGTTTTCCCCGTGTATAGGGTTAACTGTCACAGGTACTTGCAAGAGTTCTATTTTTGACTGGCTTGTCTTTACTTAACGTGGTAGCGTGGCAGCAGAATGACAAGACTATGATTGTCTATCCTGCGTTGGATAGAACTGGATGCTGCTAACAAGCAGGCACAACTGTGTTCAGGCAACCGGCCACGTGTAATAGATTTGCCTCTTCTATTAGCTACACAACGGATTCTCTACCTCTCTCTCTTCCACTCCTTTCTCTCTTTCTCCAACGACGTTAGCAACTCACGAGTCCTCGACTCAAACGTAGTAGAAACGTGTTTATCAGAATAAAGACTTTATTATGTTCACAAGCAAAAGGGTACTTATACAGTAATCACTCTACAACAACTGCCTGCCCAAGGCACAGCAGCTCTACTTATAGAGAAAAAGGTACAACTTCGTTACCTTATTAGGCATGACAAATCATAATACAGAGTACAAGGCAATTGCCAATGGTAACATATAATACATAATCATAACAATAAATAGTCCAATCAGGTGGCAAGCACATGGTGTTTTGCCCTGGGCACTTATTGCCGCTCTTTTTGGTAGCTGGTAACCTTCCAGTCCTTATAAGGATAGACCATTTCCTATCCTGTGATTCTGGGAGAAGGAACGCTCCGATTTGGATTCTGATTGCTGCATCGCGTTCAGGAGACCTCAGGCTATCTGAATAAATGTAGTTGGATCCCGGGTCGGGGTCGGGGTAGGTTCAGGGTCAGTTCGGGGTAGCTAATTTTGCTATATATAAGGGAATAAGGTTTGGGGACAACTAATACCTACTTTTCAGGGGATTCGGAGAATCTCCGGAGGGGGGGGGGGGGGGTAGAGTTCGGGAGGGGGATAATGATTTATGACTAAGGTCACCAGGGGTGTAGAGGGGGGGGTTTGGGGGGGGGGGTTAGCACTACCTGTCATACAAATCTCCCACATACTCCGCTTCATTAGCGACGAAGTCTCTAATTAAAATATATATATAGACAAGAATAACTGAGGGGTGTGGGAGGATGGAAGAGTTGTCTCTTACTCGTTTTCTCTCTCATTTTTGGGCGGCGACTGGGGAGACAAAGATGGGTTGCCCGGGATGACCTTTTTTAGGGTGGTCCACCTATTCCGAGCCATGGTAGATTCGGAGTCACTCTCTGAGGTTTGGAGTGGCTTGGGGGGGTCTTTGATACATTGACTGTAGCTGCGCTGGGGAAGGGGTGTCAAGCTGGGGATCGTGTTGGTTATTAGTAAGTGGTTGGGGGGTAGGGGAAGAGGGGGAAACTCGTCTAGGGTGAGTAAGGGGGGGTGACGATTCATTATGGGTTAGGGCCAGGGGATCGCAAGCAGTAGAAGGTTCCAAAACCCAGTTGTGGTGAGCAGTTAACTCATTATCTTGGCTGCTAGTAGCGACTTCTACTGGGGGGTTGATAGGCAACAGCACCTCTTCTTGGTTACTGGGGGGAGGTTGACACGCAACTAAGCCGGCCTCGAGGAGTAAATCATTATCCTCTGGCTCTAGTTGTAAGGAAAGTTTGTCGTTGCGGGCCGTCATTGTCTGTAGGTGGTGAACCAGCAGCTGCAGCAAGTAAGCGGGTTGCTCGGTAGTGGATTTAGATTGCAGAGGAGCTGCACTTTCTTGACTGTCTGACTCCACATCATCCCGTTCCACTTCTCGGGAGTGGTTACTCATGGCAGTGGGGACAGGAGGGGGTGTTTCAGGGGGGCTCTGTAGCCACGGGGTTTCGAACGTGGGTGTTAAGCTGTTAGGAGTAGGTAGAGCAGGTCTTGGCAATTCTGCTAAGTTGAGGCACGGGGGTGTGGGGTCCTCAGTCTTAGTGGTGAAGGCCGTTAATTCGGCTATCAGTCTCATCTTCTCTTGATATTGTTGTTCGAACAATTGCTCCGGCTCACTAGCTACTTGATGGCACCAGGGCTCTCCATAGCGTTGGGGTGGTCCCACGTTACGCCTAGGGCGACCAGTAGGTGCAGGGGCTATGACAGGGGGTGGTGTGACTGGTGGGGGGGCAACTCCCACATTCGGGGTCTGGCTCCTATTTCGGCCAGTTCTTGGCCGATTTGTACGAAACTCGCTGGGGGTGTTGAGGGGGGTCTCTGGTAAGGGTTGCTGTAGGCGAGGGGGTGTACGTTCTTCTAGTAGGGGAAATGGGGGGGAGGGCAATGCTGGGAGAAAGCGTGGTGGGATCGGGAGCTCTAGGAGGGGTAGGGTAATGTCTTGAAGGGGAGGGGGGGGGGCTTCTCTTCCTGCGGGGAGCTGCGCCGCGCATGTTGGGACGGCGGGCTGGTTCCATGGCTGCTGGAGCTTGACCGTAGGGTTCAAGGCAAGCTTTATAGGGTTTGAGACGGCTACCATTTTGTACCGAACGTTGTCCATGTCGGTCGATTAAGTAGGTGTGGTTGCTGTAGGCCTCTTGGATGATATAGGGCCCAACGAACTTGGGTTGGAGTTTGGGGCTCTCTCCTTTCCTTCGCCTCTTGTTCTCTAGCCAGACTTCATCTCCTGGTCGGAATAACGATGGCTCCTCTCCGTCGTCTCCCCTAGTCTGCTTTTGTTCCATTCTCAGTGCCTCATGGACATCCTCTAGTCTCTCTTGCAGGGCTCGGGCATATTCGTGCACTGGTACGCACTCTAGCAAAGGGGGGTGGTAGGTCAGTTGGTCAGGGAGGCGCAACTCTCTACCCATCATAAGGAAGTTGGGCGTTTCACCAGTAGTAGAGTGGGGGGTAGCGCGAAAAGCTCTCATGATTTGGGGGAGGACCAGGTCCCATTCTTCAGGGCGTCTCTTCAGGAGGAGAGAACGTAAGGCGTCTCCGAGGACTCTATTGTTCCGCTCCACAACTCCATTGGCCTGAGGGTGGTAGGGGGTAGTGCGGGTTTTGGCCACCCTCCAAATGGTACAGAGTTCCCGCATCAGGCTGGACTCAAATTGGGCTCCCTGATCGGTATGCATTTGTTCGGGTAAACCGAAATAGCTAAACACATGCTCGTCTAGGGCGGTGGCCACTACTGGGGCTGTAGCGTCTGGGAGGGGGGAGGGCGTCCTGCCAGCGGGTAAAATGATCCGTTAAGACCAAAATCCACTTATTACCACGCTGGGTCTCAGGAAGGGGACCAACTAGATCTACCGCTAGTTTTTGCCAAGGCCGGCCGGCATACATGCGTTGTCGTGCGGGGTTGGGTTTGGTCCCCCCATGTTTAGCACGTTGACACGTCTCACAGCTATTGACCGCTCGCCGTACATCGGCTGTCATGCCGGGCCAGTACCAGGTGAGATTCAACCTCTTGAGTGTTCGTTGAATACCTTGGTGGGCCATGACGTGGGTCTCCCACACGACTTTTCCACGCAGACTGGGGGGGCACACGGCGCACCAGTGAGACCGGGTTTGGCCGGCATGGTGTATCTCCAGTACACCATCCGGGCGGATTTGCATGGAATGTCTCCTCTTCTCCAATTGGCGCAACTCATTGCTGCCGAGTTCAAGCTGTTGGGGGTCTACGGGGGTATTATTTTGGATAGCTTCATACACGACAGCTACGGGGTGACGGCCGGTCTTTTGAGCTTCCATCAGATCTGTATCAGGGGGTGGTGGACGTGGACGGGCAATGGCAACTACCCGGGGGTCTGAGGGAGGGGAGGGAGTAGACAAGGGCTGGGAAAGGGGGGTAGGGGAGGGGTTTGGGAAGGTCTGTATCACCTCGTCTTTGGTGGGGCCACCATCTCTACTCTCAATGTGAGTACACTGTTTACAGTCAGAGGGGCAACGCCTACTCAGTCCGTCTGCGTTCCCGTGCAAATGTCCACTGCGGTGTTCTATGGTGAACTTAAACTCTGAGAGGGCTTCCAGCCATCTGGCTACTTGGCTTGAAGGTTCCTTTCGCTTGCAGAGCCACATGAGGGAGGCATGGTCGGTACGGACTCTAAAGGTTTGTCCGTAGAGATAGGGCTTGAAATGTTTCACCGCCTTAACTACGGCTAACAACTCCTTGCGAGTGACACAGTAGTTTCGCTCTGGGGGGCTCAGCGTTTTACTGTAGTACGCTATCACCCGTTCTTCATTGTTCTGGATCTGGGACAGGACGGCGCCGACACCGTCGTCACTGGCGTCGGTATCTAGGATATAGGGACTGTTGGCATCGGGGTAGCCTAGAATGGGGGCGGAGACCAGTCCTGCTTTGAGCAGCACAAACGCTTCTGCCTGAGGTTGGGCCCACTCCCAGGGGGTATCTTTACAAGTGAGTCTGGTCAGGGGCTTGGCTACGGTAGAGAACCGTGGGAGGTACTGGCGGTAATAACCTACAGTTCCTAGGAACGCTTGTAGTTCTTTAAGACAAGTAGGGGGGGGGGCCAATCACGTACTGCAGCTATCTTTTCTGGATCAGTGGAGACACCTCGCTCGCTAACAACGTGGCCTAGGTAGCGGACTTGAGATTGGAGCAACTCACACTTGCTGGGCTTTAGTTTTAGACCAGCCGCTTGGAGACGCTGGAGCACTTCGGACAGTCGGTGGAGATGGGTGGGGAAATCGGGGCCTATGACGATGATGTCATCTAAGTACAGGAGGAGTGACTTCCAGTGAAGGCCGTGTAGCACCCTCTCCATGAGTCTCTGGAAAGTGGCGGGTGCGGAAGTTAATCCGAAGGGGAGGACTTTCCATTTATACAGGCCGGAACGGGTGGAGAAAGCGGATTTGTCGCTAGCATCCGCGTCCAGGGGGACCTGCCAGTATCCGCTCACTAGGTCTAGGGTGCTGAAGTAGCGGCTACCCGACAAAGCGTCCAGGCTCTCATCTATACGGGGCAGAGGGTAGGCGTCTTGTTGGGTCACTGCATTCAACCGCCTATAGTCTATGCAAAACCTCCACGATCCGTCTTTCTTTTTGACGAGTACCACGGGAGAACTCCAGGCACCATTGCTGGGTTCGATCAACCCTCTCTCTAGCAGTTTGGACACCTGCTCCTCGGCTTCTCGCTCTTTGTGGGGTCCTAATCTGTGGGGGTGTTGTCTTATAGGCTGGGCTCCGGGCTTCAGGGGGATGCTATGTGCCACAAGGTCGGTACGACCCATGTCGTGATCTCCTCTACTGAACACCTCCTCGTAGGAGTGTAAGAGCTGGGCCAGTTGGAAAGCTTCACTGGGGGTGTGGCAGTTGTCCAGGGCTTGGGTATATAGTGCCTGCAAGTGCTCGGGGACGGGGGAGGGAAGGAAAGTGGGGGGGATAGAAGTAGGGGGGTTCTCCGTCAACGGCAGCTCTATGTCACTGGCCTGTACACCTGTATACCGGCCTATAGTCTTTCCCGCTTTCAAATGTAACGGCTGACTAGTGGGGTTAAGGCATCTAACGAGCAGGTGGTGTTTGGTATCAGGGGAGTTGAGACTGGCGGCGAGGGGCGGGGAGTCCGGGGTACCTTCTACTATACCGAGGGGGAGGTGTGAGGGGTTGGTAACTTTACAAAGCACCGTAGCCTCGGTATTCGGGGGGATGTGAGTGTCTCTTATGACTTGGACAGAGGTGGAGAGCATTCGTCCCTGTTGGTCAGTGCATGGAAGTTCTTGGCCATCTATTTCAATGACCGAACGATCAAATTTCATGTGACACTGGTGGGCAGTAAGAAAGGGCATGCCTAAGATGGCGTCTTCGTTAATCTGTCCGACTACGAATGTAGCATCCGTCTTTATGTCTCGCAGTCGAAGGGGCAGATGTAGGGTACCAAAGAAGGGAATATGGGATCCGTCCGCCAAAATGCCGTGGGTGTCGCTCTCTTGAAGGGCATCCCGGGTGGTAGGAGACAGCCGGTTAAACAGGTGCTGTGATAGCAGATTGGTGGTACATCCGGTATCAATGAGTATAGACACCGGCTTGCCTTCAATTCGACCGGGCAAGAAATAACTTGCCTTGTAGGGGCGTTCTGGCGGGGAGTAAAGAACGTCAGTGGGTCTGACGGCTGAGGGTCGGGGGGTAGGGGGTTGTCTCTCCCGAGGGCGGGAGGGGCGTATTTGGGTTGGGGGAGTAGGGGGGCTTTTGGGGTGAATCCCTCGGCTCAGAGATTGAGCTAGTTCAGACGGGTAATATAATTTGTGTCCATGACTAACGGGGTGTTGCTGACGAGACGGGCGGGGAAGGTCAGCACACAGGGCGGCCGGGGGTTGATATGCTTGGTTGTTATCCCAGACAGGCGGGGCAGACGGGTAGTAGTCTGTATCTTCAAGCTCTTGTAATGGCGCATACCGGTTGGCAGTAGGTAGCTGCCAGGGCTCTGGGGTTGGCACAGGATACCGTCTCTCTGGACGGGGAGGGGGGACCTGAGTCACAGGGTTATGTCGCTCTAGCCTTTCTATTGCCTTCCTATAATTCCGAGGGGCCCGGGGGCAGTTAGGGACCGGTCTCCCTACTGCGGGCGGCGCCCGTTTTTTGACGGTTGGTTAGGAAGGGGGGTAGGAGACGGCCAGGGTTTAGTAGGACAACTCCTCTGTAAGTGACCAATGGCGCCACACCCCCAACACTGAGGGGGGGTAGGTGTGACGGGGGGGTAGGAGGGGTGGGGGATGGCCAGTGGGGGGGTTGGTTGCTGCTTCAGTTTCTGGAGTTCTTCCGACTGGAGCTTGATGGCGTCGGTGAGCAACTGCATGTTTTGCATCAGAACAGCAAGGATGTCTGGGGACGGGGTAGCTGTCTGGTGGACTTGACTGAGCAGGGGGTTGGCTGGGGTTCTGTCACTGGGTGGTTCTAACATGTCGTCTTCCTCCTCCACTACTCTGACTCGGGAAGGTTTGTCTTCAAATCCTGTCTTGATTTGGAGAAATTCACTGCCTGCTCTGACTGCTTCCTCAACAGTGTGGGGTTGCACGGCTAATAAATGTCGTTGAAGGTACGCATTGCCTATTGTGCTAGCAAATGTTTCCAGTACCATTCGGTCAACTCTTCGGGGGGGCAGGTCATCATAAGCAACACGGACCAGTTTTTCAACCTCGTTAGCGTGTTGTTGCAACGACGTCTTGGGGGAACGACGCAGTGTAATCAACTGAGCTTGTGCCTCTTTGGGGGTAAGTCCAAACCGTGCACGTAGGGCAGCAAAGATACCTTCTACATGGGGAGGGCGGCCACACTCAAGGGCGTCGTCTCTCAGTGCCTCTCGTAGGTGTAGTAGGGCAGTAGCTTGGCCCCAATCATTTGCATCGGCTACTTCAGTGAATCGAGTGATAAAATATTCCACATCGGCCGTGCCATCGTATTTGGGGGGTTTGAAGGGGGTTGGGTTGTGTCTTTGGGGGGGTTGTACCAATCTTTGTAGGGCATCTGTCAACTCATCCAAGGCTACCGTTGGTTGAGCTACAACGGGATTTCGGCCAGCGCTTCTTGCTCTCTGAGTGGCCATTGTTGATTGGCGAGTTATGGGGTATAAAATGATTGCTTGTAACAGAAATCAGTATTCCGTGGATCCCGAATCGGGGTTGGGTGGATCCCGAATCGGGGTAGCTTCGGGGTAAGGGGGAAGGGGAGTGATACAGGGTTTGGTATGACTTCGGGGTAGGGGGAAGGGGAGTGATACAGGGTTTGATATAACTTCGGGGTAGGGGGAAGGGGAGTGATACAGGGTTTGGTATAACTTCGGGGTAGGGGGAAGGGGAGTGATACAGGGTTTGGTATGACTTCGGGGTAGGGGGAAGGGGAGTGATACAGGGTTTGATATAACTTCGGGGTAGGGGGAAGGGGAGTGATACAGGGTTTGATATAACTTCGGGGTAGGGGGAAGGGGAGTGATACAGGGTTTGGTATAACTTCGGGGTAGGGGGAAGGGGAGTGATACAGGGTTTGGTATAACTTCGGGGTAGGGGGAAGGGGAGCGATACAGGGTCTGTATAACTTCGGGGTGAGGGGAAGATGGCGGTAAGCAGGGTGAACAGGCTTGGTGTAGTTCCTAGCTATTTCTTCTGCTTTATTTTCTCGCCTTATTTTCTTTCTTCTTTCTCTCTCTTATCTTCTCACCTTTTCTATCTATATCTTCTTACTTCTTACCTTCTCTCTATCCGTTGTGTCCTTGTTCTTTAGCTATCCCACCGCTGCCACCAATGTAATAGATTTGCCTCTTCTATTAGCTACACAACGGATTCTCTACCTCTCTCTCTTCCACTCCTTTCTCTCTTTCTCCAACGACGTTAGCAACTCACGAGTCCTCGACTCAAACGTAGTAGAAACGTGTTTATCAGAATAAAGACTTTATTATGTTCACAAGCAAAAGGGTACTTATACAGTAATCACTCTACAACAACTGCCTGCCCAAGGCACAGCAGCTCTATTTATAGAGAAAAAGGTACAACTTCGTTACCTTATTAGGCATGACAAATCATAATACAGAGTACAAGGCAATTGCCAATGGTAACATATAATACATAATCATAACAATAAATAGTCCAATCAGGTGGCAAGCACATGGTGTTTTGCCCTGGGCACTTATTGCCGCTCTTTTTGGTAGCTGGTAACCTTCCAGTCCTTATAAGGATAGACCATTTCCTATCCTGTGATTCTGGGAGAAGGAACGCTCCGATTTGGATTCTGATTGCTGCATCGCGTTCAGGAGACCTCAGGCTATCTGAATAAATGTAGTTGGATCCCGGGTCGGGGTCGGGGTAGGTTCGGGGTCAGTTCGGGGTAGCTAATTTTGCTATATATAAGGGAATAAGGTTTGGGGACAACTAATACCTACTTTTCAGGGGATTCGGAGAATCTCCGGAGGGGGGGGGGTAGAGTTCGGGAGGGGGATAATGATTTATGACTAAGGTCACCAGGGGTGTAGAGGGGGGGGTTTGGGGGGGGGTTAGCACTACCTGTCATACAAATCTCCCACACACGCAGATATCACAAAGTTGATGGGGTAACAATGATTTATTGCTACTCACACAAAAATAACAATGTCTAAATGAACGCACATAAATGTAAACTTGGCACAAGTATAGAACAAGAACGGTAATGACTATAGTCAAGGAGGGAGTAATCACTCAACGCAGTCCACTTGCTAGTCTTTGCTAAGTCTCTGAAGATCCAAGCCAAGCGTCTTGTCCAAGCGTTATCTACGAACTCCTCACTAGAACTGAACTGCTGGGCACAATGCAAGCCTATTTATATGAGATAGATAATCAAGTGATAATATAAATATGGGATTGGTTAGATAAAATACCCCGAGCGAGGCACAAAAAGTAACAACAAGCTGGCATGCTAATGTGAGTCACAGATATAAATAAAAGTGTCACTAGGCGCGGGAGAATCCTTCCTGAGCTTGGCTTTAAGCATCTGCACTCTGTGAGCCTCCAAGCGTAGCCTTCACTAGTCTTGGGTAAATATATATACATACATACATATATATATATACATATATATATATATACATATATATATATATACATATATATATATATGTATGTATGTATGTATGTATGTATGTATGTATGTATGTATGTATGTATGTATGTATGTATGTATGTATGTATGTATGTATGTATGTATGTATGTATGTATGTATGTATGTATGTATGTATGTATGCAAAGCTCACCATATGGTTTGAGCACTCTAGTGTTTGGTGACGGCAATCCTTTAAACATGCTTTGATGCAATTATTTGTATCATTGCGAGGGTTGTCACCCCTGCTAACCTCTGTACTGCGCTGATGAGGCAACAAATGCCGAAACAACCGCTGTCCGCAGTTTGAGTATATATATATATATATATATATATATATATATATATATATATATATATATATATATATATATATATATATATATATATATATATATATATATATATATATATATATATATATGTATATATATATATATATATATATATATATATATTGTCTTTGAAAAGCAGAGTAGTATATTAGGAGCAGATCTTCGATAGGGTTAAATGAGACAATCAGGTTCTCCTGGTTCCCCAAAGTGCTTTTTTGTGCATCAGGTGCCAAGAGTATCCATGAGGTACTGTTTTATGTGCACCAGGTACATTATCCTGGTTTGTAGATTGGTGTGCATTATGGAAATACTGAGCACAGTTGGTTCTTCGAATATCGTTTGCTTTTATTGCTAAGAATTACTGGTTCTTATAGACATTTGAATTGTTTTTGGTGAGCGCATTATGAAACTCTAGGTGACATTCTGTGCAGAGGGTTAATTGTTAGATTTAAATCCGTGTTTTTAACATGGTTTTGATTATCGTTTAAATACTAAGATATGTTGGTACAAATTGGTGTGATCATTTAGTATAAAAAAGTGATATTGTGGTAGATTTTGCCGTACAAATGGCGTAAAAACCTGTTCCATGCCTACTGCGCAGTAGAGCTGCTTTCTCTCAAGGCAGAGACTCTTCTCTCCCTTCAGTTCACTAGCAACCAGCCACAGGTCACGGATTGGTTATTGTTTATCAACCACCATATGAGGTGCTGACCTTGCATAGCAAGGCAGAGTCAGTCATGACTCATGCAGATCCGGGATAAATAAATTCAGATCTTGTATCAATTCAGGGTAGCTGACCCAGGATGAGACATTTAGATGCAAAATTATTATAGCTCAGGACTTTGAGACTAGCCCTAGCCACCCAAAGAGAGACAGATGAAGAGATGTCAACTTTCCACCCTCAAAACCTCCGAATTCTGACTGATGGAAGACCTAAAGACTGCAAGCCAGTGATATTTGTAAAGGCTGTACTAACTCCACCCACTTGCCACTTGGCGCCTCTTTTTTTTCAACCCTATGTACTTGACTATTATTCGCTGTTATATTTATCCATATGACATCATTTGCTAGAATCACTTCCTGTCCATGTGATTGGCCATCGTATTTTCTAGGAAAATTACTTCCTCTGGTTCTGCCTATAAAAGGCTGAATTAACCACACATTTAGTGCATTGTTTTATACCTTCTGCTAGGCATTAACTAATGGATAGCCTCCCGAGAGCTGTATAGTGATAAGCACATGTTTTATCACTGAACTACACTGACTAGTATTTCTGAGCCACGGCCAGCCACTAGTCGATAAAGTCTATCATACAAGCGGCACTGACCAATACAGTGGTGTCCCTTTTGGAAAGAGGCAAAATATTTTACCTTAGTAGCATTCTGTGGTTGCCAAGACCAGAATCCATTACAGTATTGCATTATAAAACTATTGATAGGTGAGATGTCAAGTGAAAAAGATGTGGAGATGAAAGCAGCGAAAGTGAAAAACGAAATTGTACACAATGTTATGCTATGTAACGTTAAAACAAAAAAGCAATAGTAGTCATGGTTTTGGTTGTCGGATATTCCACTTTTGGAGGCATTATGGAGTTTGGTTTCTAGGAAAGCACAATTGAGCAAATACAAAAGACAAAAAGCCCTCCCAATCAAATCACAAATGAAACGTTAATAGGATGAAGAGCATGTAACTTGTTTTGAAGTTTATTGTCAAAAGACTTAGACTTTAGATGGTCTTTGCAATTTACGGCAATGATTGCCAGACTGATGGGTTCTGAAAATACCCAGGCAATTCTGCAAATGTTTGAAGATAGTCAAACTATAGCTCCCCCTCCACCAGCAGAACTACATTACTGTTACAGCGCTTATCAAGTTGATAATTGATGACCTGATAGATGAAGTTCTGGCAAAGCCGAAGCCAATATTTCATATACAAAACGCTCATTTGAACATAAACGTCTTTTTGCCGTTCAGAATCTGTTTTTAAAAGGCAAACGTGTAACTTATCTGAATAAACATCATCTTTTTTATTTAAAACCCTCAAAATGCTTCTTCTCTCATCTATCTAGAATGACAATGTTATTTCGGGAGATCGAAATATGTAAAAGATGCCTTTGAACAAGCGACGAAACCTTACTCCTTCCTCCGTATGGACACTACTCAGCAAATAGATGAATGATAGAGACTATTAAGAAATTTTGTCTCAAACAATCCCATGGTGTTGCACGTACCCATTAATTGTGTATATATAACAAAATCAGTCAAAAAATCTATCTTATCTGTCCAGTTCATTGCACAAATAACACGATAATACAATACTTAAGCTTTGCAACAAAAATGTGTTGTTGTCACTCCGCAATGTGTCTAGTGCCATTCAAAAGTCTGCAATCATTATTGCAAAAAATTAGATTATGGCTCTAATGGATTGCGCTAAAGCGATGATATATGTAACTATACCGTCATAACCGACTGCGCACAATCATTTACAGCGAAGCACAAAGGACATAACTAACCTAGTCAAGAGATCAACGATAGATGATAAAAAGCGATTCTTCAAAATTTTTATGCTTCTATGGCCTACTTTTATGAAAAACCAAAATGGACACCATGTGTTTTGCAATAACACTTTAGAAAAATGCATAGTTCTGTGTTTTTAAGTCTATTTGCTCAGAAAGAGGCCAACATAATATACTTGAGTGATCATGGGAAATTGTCTTGATCAGACTAAATGTACTGATGAAAGACGAACACTGACTTGTGTTAGGAGTTGCCTTCCTGACCATAATATTCAAACTTATTACCAGAGGTCTAAACTTGTGGGAATGTAAAATCTCGGTATGTGAGATGCGAATGCTGGGCTTTACACTTCCTTTCAGTAAAAGCTTTGATCGACCACTAAAAATTTTACTCTGAAGACTGCAAACTCTTTGGCATTGATAAACAAAGATTTATCAGGGAGACAAGTAGATTCCACTTATTTATTAATATTATTAAGAGTACTTTTATAGCTTATAACTTGTAGCTCTCTAACAATCTCTATGGTTGATAAATGCAAATTCATCTGGGAAAACAATAAACTGTAGTAGTTTTTACTCTTACTACTTGGACACAACTGCTTTTCATGTAGGCTAGTGCAACTTGTTTCCCTACTCTGCTTTATGAACGACCGACACTGAGTCCGTCTGCTGCCACCCTACCTACAGCCGACCCTGCTATACACAAGCTCATACAGGGGCTTGCGCCCTACCCTGTATGGCTTCCTACTGGAGTCTGACCGACCCTGTTCTGCTAACAGCTAACTGTTCTTCGGTATAAATACCAGTCTGCTACTACTGCAACTCCTTGTAAGTGAAGAGAGAGAAGTGTTTGTGTCCAAAGATTTATTACCAACTGAACTAAACTGACCATTACACGGCCTTTTATCAAATACAGAACATATAACATATAATGTACAGCCAATACAGTAATAGGTATCATTCATGCCCAACATTAAAGAATGGCTCCGGCCATTTCCATATTTATCTGATATGTCATTGATATGTCCTTATGAGTTGCTTCAAATACCAACTTTGTCAAGATTCAATTTATTTCTATGTTTTTTTAACAACATTAATAACAAGAATGTTGTGAGTGTTGTTCCCCCTTCGAAATCTTTTGGGAAAACATATGACGCACGCAAGTGTTTTAGCGACCCGCTAAACTTTTGTTTTTACTACTAACCTTGCCTCTACTAGTTATATCAATCAATGAGCCAGGCCACTTGTACTGTTATTTATCAACGATATACTATCATTGCTGTTATGCTTCAGCGATTTTGGTGATCCAAACAAAAGTCTAGCGTTCGCTAGGTTCGCTAAAACACTTGCGTACGTCATAGGTTTTCCCAAAAGATTTCGAAGGGGAGACAACACTCACATCATGCTTGTTATTAATGTTGTTAAGAAAACATAGAAATAAATTGAATTTTGACAAAGTTGGTATTTGAAGCACTTCATAAGGACATATCAATGACATATCAGATAAATATGGAAATGGCCGGAGCCATTCTGTAAGCAACCAATGATAAAGGAATAAAGTGCATAGTCCAATCAGTGCTGGCGGTGGCTATTATACATTCGCGTAGTCTTTTCCTTTTGCCTAACAGTGGTCTCTGTTAGCATTGCTTACATCCTATTCTTGCCCAAGCTTGTTTGTACTGCATCGCTTGACTGCACACTTACAAGTGCACACTGCTTACTAGCTATGCAGCTGACGTGGGAACCAACAAAATCTCCCACATACTTCCTCCCATTAGTGAGCCTGGTCCCTAATTAATCAAATAAGATAATTTGTTGGGTACTGTAACTCTTTTCAAGGCTTGGTCTGCCATCGTATAAGGGGGCGCCCTGACCAGGCGTACGACCAGTCTGGGTGCAACCGCAACCTCCGGTCTGCTTTCTTCTCTAGCTGCTATAACAACAGCAGAGTCAGCATCAGTTCGGCTACCTCTCCTGGATGCACCTTTCCTATCCTGGGTCGAGTATGGCTTTGTCCCACTAACACTGGGGTTAGAACAGGACAGATGCTGCATTGCCCTCGCCATAAGAGGCAATGGAGGCCTTTAGACGGCGCTACCGCTGGACAGCATGCTTGCTCCCTGTCCTCTGCTTCCCACAGATACCTTTCCCAAGGTCTGCAGCTTCTTCCAGGTCGAGACAGGTCCCTGCCGACTCGGGAGGGTTTTTTTCTGGATTTAAACTTTCTGCCAACTTAGTTTTGGGTGTCTGGTGACACTGAGTATAGAGTACAGTGCTGCCGGCTGGTCTCTGCAAGTGTGCAGGTCTGCTTCTGACTGTTACTCTTCCTGTAGGGCGCGGTGGAAATTCTGCTGCGCTGGTAGGTGATGGCATGGTACATTTCAATGCAAGTGGATCTCTAGAGCTACTGCGGCTGAGTACCCCTTGATCGTGTTCACCCTTTTTGGTCATCTCCCACGTAGTATCTGCCACCTCCATGCATCTGGCATCCTTCCCGCTTCCCCTGCATCTTCGACAGGTAGCAGCAACTGGTCTGCAGGCATGGCTAGGAGCATCTCCTCGTCAGCAGGCAATATAGGGTTAAATGCTGCAAGGTTGGTTTCCAGCATCACGTCTTCATCTAACTCCATTGTTGTTGAAGCTAGGCAATCTCTGAGTATCTGTATCAGTAAGGCCGGACTGCCTGCTGCAGTGTCACATGAAGCAATGAACTGACTGAACTGGTGGAAAGCTTGTGTACAGGGTTGCCTAACTTCCTGTGAGTCATACTTTTGTAGCCATTGGATCAGCTCTACCGGGAGCAATGTCACCGGGCTGCAACTTTCTTCAACTTCCAAATCTGGTTGGAGTTGGAGGGTAATTGGTTCAGCTAGGCTCTTTGTTTCGATGGAACCCGAGAGCAAGGAAGCTGCTACCAGTGGCTCTCCGTAATTGTCTGTGTTTCCTTCCATACTTTTTCAGTTTGTTCGGTGAACTGTGTTTCTCCTATGTAGTGGCACACTGGCTGTCCATAGCGCTGTGGTGGCCCTACATTCCTTCTAGGTCGCTCATTGGCTCTGCTACTGGGATCGTCACTGTCTACTGCAAGGGGCGTAGCCAACAGGGGCGTAGGGGTACCTTCTATGTTTTCTGGCCTAGCGGTAAGGGTTGGTGGCTGACTAGTACGCCATTCACAGGGAAGGCTCATTGGTGGTTCTGCTACGTGTGGTGGAAATTTGGTGGCTTGTAGATCAGTGGCCAGGGGTACATGTGCCTCTTGGGGTGGTGGAATAACGGGTAACTCTGTTTCTGCAACCGGGAGTTGTCTCCGCTTCCTGTTGGTGGCTCCCCTCATGTTGGGCCTTCTACGGGGTTCTACGGCAGCTGGCGCTTGACCTCTAGGGTCGGTGCAACTTCTGTAAGGTTTGAGCCAACTCCCATTCTGTACGGACAGCTGTCCTTGTCTAGATACAAGATAAGTATGGTTGGAGTATACCTCCTCGACAATGTAAGGACCAACGAACTTCGGCTGCAGCTTAGGGTGTTCACCCGTTCTCCTCCTGCGGTTTTCTAACCACACTTGCTCACCTGCAACAAATAGGGACGGTTCCTGTACTTCCTCACCCCGGATCTGCTTTTGCTTCTCTCGCAGAGTATCGTGCACCTGTTCCAAGCATTCCTTTAGTGCTTGTGCATACTCGTGGACTGGCATGTGATCGGTTACGGGTGGGTGATAAGCTATCTGGTCCGGCAGTCTTAGCTCTCTGCCCAGCATTAAGTAATTTGGTGTCTCCTCAGTCACCGAGTGTGGAGTTGCTCTGAGAGCCCTCACAAGTTGGGGCAACACCAAGTCCCACTCCTCTGGCCGTCTCTTCAGCAATAGGGACCTCAATGACTCTCTCAGCACCCCGTCGTTGCACTCAACCACACCGTTCGCCTGTGGATGATATGGCGTGGTCCTTGTCTTTTCTATGTTCCATAGAATGCACAACTCCTTCATCAGGCTCGACTCGAACTGAGCTCCCTGGTCTGTGTGGACCTGTTCGGGTATGCCTAGGTAACTGAATACCCACTCGTCCAGAGCAATAGCCACCACTGGAGCTGTAGCATCTGGTATAGCTAAAGTGTCCTGCCACCTGGTGAAGTGATCAGTCAAGACCAGAATCCACTTATTGCCTCTAACTGTCTCTGGCAATGGTCCGACCAGATCCACTACCAATTTCTGCCATGGCCTGCCTGCATACATCCTCTGCCGACCCGGGTTTGGCTTGGTACCTCCACCTTTTGCCCTCTGGCAGACTTCACAACTGGAAACCAGTCTTCGGACGTCGGTCGTCATGTCAGGCCAGTACCAGGTTAGCTGGAGGCGTCTGGTCATTTTCTTGATGCCTGCATGAGCCAGAGAGTGTGCCCCCACATCACTGTCCCCCTCAGGCTGTAGGGTCATACAGCACACCATCGGGAGCGATTCCCAACTACCAAATGTAGTTCTAGTACACCATCGTCCCTAATTCTGAGTGACTGCTGCCGCTGGCTCAATTGTTTGAGTTCACCACTCCCAATCTCCAGCTGTTCCTTAGTAAGGGGAGTATTGCTCTCCACAGCTGCATTGATCACTGCCACCGGGTGGGTGCCTTCTTTCTGTGCCTGCCTGAGGTCAGTGTCCGAGGGTGTAGATCTTCCTCTGTCTATGGCAGATACATGAGGAGCGTCCAAACTGGCGGCAGCAGCAACTGGTGGTGTCGGGAGGGAGTGAGACTCAACCTCTTTGGCCACTTCTGTTTTCGTTGGCCCTCCATTCCTGTTCTGGATGTGAGTGCACTGACGGCAATCGTCAGCACAGCGCCTGCTCAACCCATCTGCGTTGCCATGCTGCATCCCGCTTCTGTGCTCAAGAGTGTACTGAAACTCGGAGAGTATCTCCAGCCAGCGTGCCACTTGACTAGTGGGCTCCTTTTTCCTGCAGAGCCACATCAGTGAGGCGTGGTCAGTCCTCAGCCGAAACCTCTGACCGTACAGATACGGCCTGAAGTGTTTCACTGCTTTGACGACCGCCAGCAGCTCTTTCCTGGTGACACAGTAGTTTCACTCAGCTGGGCCAAGCGTCTTGCTGTAGTAAGAGATCACCCTCTCTTCCCCATTTTGCTAATGTGACAGCACAGCACCGAGTCCATCGTTACTGGCGTCAGTGTCCACTATGAGAGTACCAGTGGCCTGCGGGTACCCAAGTATAGGGGCCGTGAGCAGACTGTGTTTCAGTTGCTGAAAGGCGCCTTCTTGCTCTGTTCCCCACTCCCAAGGAGTGTCTTTGCTAGTCAGCTTCGTCAGAGGTTGGCAACTGTTGCAAATCCGGGTATGTACTGCCTATAATACCCAACAGTGCCTAAAAATGCCTGCAAGTCTTTCAACTTACTAGGGGACCTCCAGCCTTTCACCACCTCTATCTTTGCAGGGTCGGTGGCTACACCATCCTTACTGACCACATGTCCAAGGTACCGGACCTGCAACTGCAACAGCTCACACTTCCCTGGCTTCAGCTTCAGCCCAGCTTTCTGTAGTCTCTGTAGCACCTCCGCCAGCCTCTGCAGGTGCGTCTGTAAGTCTGGAGCTAAGACGATGATATTGTCTAATTACAAGAGAAGTGTCCGCCAGTGTAATACACGCAAGACTTTCTCCATCAACCGTTGGAAGGTGGCTTGCGCGGAGGTTATTCCGAATGGCAGCACATTCCATTTCCACAGGCCTGACCACGTGGAGAAAGCAGACTTCTCGCTAGCATCATCGTCTAACGGCACCTGCCAGTAGCCACTGACCAGAGCCAGGGTGCTGAAATAGCGACTGCCTGCAAGAGCATCCAAGCTCTTGTCAATACGTGGAATTGGATATGCATCCAAATGTGTCACAGCATTCAGTCTCCGATAGTCAATGCAGAAGCGCCAGGTTCCATCCTTTTTTTTAACCAGCACCACTGGTGAGCTCCAAGCTCTTGAGGCTGGCTCAATCAACCCTCGTTCCAGTAGCTGGGTGACCTGCTTTTCTGCTTCTGCTTCCTTCTGAGGCCCTAGTTGGTGAGGAGGTTGGCGCACGGGTTTAGTGCCCGGCAGCAACAGAATACTGTGCTTAACCAGCTCAGTTTGCCCCACGTCTTGGTCTTCTTTACTGAAGACTGCTTCACACTGTCTGAGTAGCTGTGCCAGCTGACTGGCTTCTCCTCGGTTGCTGCAGTGGTGTAGCGCTGCATCATATAGCTTCTGGAGGTGTGTAGGCACAAGATGTGCAGAAGAGAGCCTGTGGTCCAACATTGCTGCTTCTGCCTGTGTATCTGCTACAACACACTCTTTGGGTGAGACTGCCAGGTACTGCCCGATCTTCTTTCCTGCTTTCAGCTGGACAGGTTGGTCTGTGGGGTTCAGACACCAAACCAGAAGATGGCCCTGTTGGTTTGGCTGATTGAGACTGGCAGCCAGAGGTGGGGTGTCGGCCTGTCCTTCCACTATGCCAAGTGCAGGATGGTTCTGGTTGCTCAGTCTGCACAAGACTGTTGCTTCGGAGCAGGGGGTATATTTGTGTCTCTGAGTACCTGCACACTGCTTGCCAACAGCCTTCCATGCTTGTCAGTACAGGCAGGTTCCTGGCCGTCTAAGACAACCACTGCTTCATTGAACTTCATCTGGCACTGATGCGACATTAGGAATGGCATCCCGATTATGATGTCCTCGTTAATATGGCTTATCACAAACGTGACCTCTGTTTTGATATCTCTGATTCAGAGTGGCAGTTTGATAGTGCCATAAAACGGAATGCTGGTGCCATTGGCCATCAGCCCATGCGTCTCGCTTTCCTGCAGACTGCTACGTGTAGTGGGAGACAGCTTGTTGAAGGTGTGCTGTGTAAGCTGATTAGTGGTGAATCCGGTGTCCACTAGTATAGAGACTGGCTTTCCTTCTAGTTTGCCGGGTAAGAAGTAGCTCGGCTGGTACAACCGCTCTAAGGGGTACGTCACTGCCTCTGTTGGACGGACGTCCAAAACTGCAGCCTTCGATGAACGCTGTCCCTTCTGCTTGGCCCTTCGCTCAGCTGTAGAGGGATAGGAGGGTACTAGATCCTTTATAGGGGGTTGGTCAGACAACTCCGGATCGATACTGCTCTCTCATTCCTCTGGTAGCACAGCGAAGCGGTTAGAAGTGGTCACTTCCCATGGCTCACTGATAGGGCTGACTTGGCACTCTGGTTTCTGCATTGCTCCTACTGGATTGTACTGCTCCAGTCTCTCCAGAGTCTTTCTATATCTTCCTTTCGCCCGGTTGTTGCCAGCAGTTGAAATTACTGTGATGGGCTTCTTCCGTTTCCCTGCTGAGAGTTTGGCTGGACAGGCTTGGCTACCCAAGGCTTGATGGGGCAGCCCTGACGGTAGTGGCCTGTATTGCCACACCCCCAACAGGTGGGGGGTACGAGCTCTTCAGTGGGTGGCATAGCTCGTTGCTCCATCAACTGCTTGATCTCTTCCATTAGAGTCTGCAGCATCTCCATCATAACCAGCAGTTGTTGCTCGCTGGTAGCCAAGGGTTTGATTTGGTGAACAGGCATCTGTGCTGCTGCAGCTAGGAAGGAAGGGGTAGGAGTGTTCAACTTCTTCGGTTTGTCGTCTAATGCTCTTATTCGGTAAGGCCTCTCATCAGGAAAGGGTTTGATCTGCATGAATTCACTACTAGCTCTGACAGCATCCTCCACTGTTTGTGGCTGTATTGCCAGTAGATGCCTCTGCAATGCGGTGTTCCCCAATGTATTGGATAAAGTGTCCAGCACCATACGTTCCACTTCCCGAGACGGCAAGTCGTCATAGGCAACCCGTACAAGGCGCTCGACCTCATTGGCGTGCTCCTGCAGACTGGTCTTCAAAAAAGCGGCGCAAATTTGACAACTTGGCCTGTGCTTCCCTCGCTGTGAGTCCGAATCTGGCTCACAGGGCAGTGAACACACCGTGTATGTGAGCTGGTTTACCACACTCCAATGCATCTCCCTTTAGTGCTTCTCTCAGATGTAGGAGGGCTGTGCCCTGTCCCCAATCGTTTGCCTCTGCAATCTCACTAAATCGAGCTATGAAATACTCCGACCCCGTCAAACTTCAGAGTTTTGAACGGGCTCATTGCTGCTACTTGCTGGGGTGGCATTAAACCTTCTAGCGCATGTGTTAAAAGTTCTACAGCCGCAGTGGCTGGCTGCCCAGTTGGATGCTCCACTGGTTGCGCTGCTGCATTTCTGCCAGCGCTCCTTGCTCTTCTGGTAGCCATAACTTGTTGGTTGGTACCGACCCTGTATTGGTTGGTGACCAAATCTGCACAGCTAGTGACAGGGTTTGCGTGAGATCGGCAGACTCTGATGACAGGGTCTGCATCAAAGCGACTGATCCTGCGCTGGATGATGACAGGGTCTGCACAGTTGGTGACAGGGCCTGCGTGAAACCGACAGACTGCGCAACTGATGACAGGGTCTGCAACAGAACGACCGATCCTGCGCTGGATGATGACAAGGTCTGCACAGTTAGTGACAGGGTCTGCGTGAAACCGACAGGCTCTGCGCAACTGATGACAGGGTCTGCAACGGAATGATCGACCCTGCGCTGGATGATGACAGGGTCTGCGTGACAACGACAGACTCTGCGGCACTGGTGACTAGGTCTGTGCTGAAAGGGACAGATTCTGCAACTTCTTCTGGTAACGTGGCGTGAAATGTGCTCCTCAGTTGTGTCCTTTTGGGATTCGTATCAGATCCCACTACTGCCATCAATGTAGTAGTTTTTACTCTTATTACTTGGACACAACTGCTTTTCATGTAGGCTAGTGCAACTTGCTTCCCTACTATGTTTTATGAATGTGGCGATGGACACCGAGTCCGTCTGCTGCCACCCTACCTACAGCCGACCCTGCTGTATACAAGCTCATACAGGGGCTTGTGAACTGCCCTGTATGGCTTCCTACTGAGGTCTGACCGACCCTGTTCTGCTAACAGCGAACTGTTACTTCGGTATAAATACCGGTCTGCTACTACTGCAACTCCTAGTAAGTGAAAAGAGAAAGTGTTGGTGTCCAAAGATTTATTATCAACTGAACTAAACTGGCCATTGCACGACCTTTTATCAAATACAGAACATATAACTAATAATGTACAGCCAATACAGTACTAGGAATCATTCATGCACAGCATTAAGCAACCAATGATAAAGGGACAAAGTGTATAGTCCAATCAGTGCTGGCGGTGGCTATTGTACTCCTCCTTGATTGGCACATGGGCGGAGTCTTTCCCTTCCGCCTAACAGTGGTCTCTGTTAGCATTGCTTACATCCTATTCTTGCCCAAGCTTGTTTGTACTGCATCGCTTGACTGCACACTTGCAAGTGCACACTGCTTACTAGTTATGCAGCTAACGCTGGTAACCAACAAATTCTCCCACAAAACTACCTTTACTACTATTAACCTCAACAATGACAACTGGAACTATAATACTACTAATGTCTTGTTGTTTTTATTTATTTTAGCTCAAAATGACCTTAATAAAATAAATCCCTTTACTTTAAGGGAATGAATAAATTACGCTTATGATCATTTCAAATAAATCAAAACCAATAGTGACTTATCAAGCTATGATATTCTGTACAACACAGTAAACATTGGAAATGGTTGAATTGCACAGTGAATCAGTTTCTTCAACAAGAGCAGAAAAAATTACCAATAAATTTCCTACGCGATTCCTATATAAAAAAATCTATATGTTACTACCTATTTAAAAAAAGTTCAAAAAATTTCATGGGATAATAAGTTCTTTTTAATGCGAACGAGACCTAAGTGGTCAACTAAATGTTTGAGCGTTATCAAACTTCAAATTACGCAATTCATGTTTATAAACAATCAACCCGATACCTCTCTGTATGCATTAAAATTAATCATATTTTTGTTTCATTTTATATGTTCATGCATAATTCTTGAACGAAAAATCAATTAAACGAAACAGCGGCTGATAAAAAGGTTTCAGAAAACCTTGATTCATAAAGCGCATATCCTCCTATTGAAACTAGATGTTAACACCTGTATAATCCAAATTATCACATCGGTTTGTACCAACTAATGCTAGTATTGGAACAGTGATCAAAACCATAACACAAATCTTAACACAAACCAATAACTCGAATGCACAACAAAAGTCCTGGAAAAAATCATGAAACTCTGATTATTCATTGTCTATAAAACTCAAAATCACTCGTTATAACATACACAACCATCATTCCGACCAATATAAAAACAAGGAGTTCAAATACCTGGTGCACACAAAAAAGCACCAAACGGATTCTCCTGGCACCTGGTGCAACAAGGAGGAGAACCAAATCGTCCATGTGAAACCAGCCAGAGATCAGTGGCTATCTTACTGCACAAGCTTGCTTAGCTTGCAAACTCCAGTGAAGTAGCAACACCACACGATTCGTGAGATGGTCCACTGTGATCACAAAGATCACCTCATACCACAAATAATAATAATAATAATAATAATAATAATAATAATAACGATGACGACGACGACGACAACAATAACAATAATAATAATAATAGTAATAATAATATTATTTTAAATCTTGAAACCTGTCTTTGTTGGTGCTGGCTTCAAAATAATTAATAACTGATAATAATAATAATAATAATAACAATAACAATAATAATAATAATAATAATAATAATAATAATAATAATAATAATAATAATAATAATAATAATAATAATAATAATAATAATAATAATAATAATAATAATAATAATAATAATAATAATAATAATAATAATAATAATAATAATAATAATAATAATAATAATAATAATAATAATAATAATAATAATAATAATAATAATAATAATAATAATAATAATAATAATAATAATAATAATAATAATAATAATAATAATAATAATAATAATAATAATAATAATAATAATAATAATAATAATAATAATAATAATAATAATAATAATAATAATAATAATAATAATAATAATAATAATAATAATAATAATAATAATAATAATAATAATAATAATAATAATAATAATAATAATAATAATAATAATAATAATAATAATAATAATAATAATAATAATAATAATAATAATAATAATAATAATAATAATAATAATAATAATAATAATAATAATAATAATAATAATAATAATAATAATAATAATAATAATAATAATAATAATAATAATAATAATAATAATAATAATAATAATAATAATAATAATAATAATAATAATAATAATAATAATAATAATAATAATAATAATAATAATAATAATAATAATAATAATAATAATAATAATGTGCAGGATTTCACTGTGGGGGTGTGAGGTGGTAGCTCGGCCTACCTGCACAACCTCCCGAACTGTAATGACAACTGTGTCTAATGCTCTAGCAATACAATCCTTCCACAGGTCGACTTAGTAGGCTGAGGAATGGTGACTAACCATCTCAGTTACTAGTGAGCTGCCGATTGCGTTAGCTGTTATCTGTGTGTGTAGCAAGTTCGAACTTTGAAGGGCAAACTAGTCAAACTAGGTTCGGCCAGCAGAGGTTCGGCTGTCTTGTTTCAGTGCTGTGCAGAGGTCGAACATTGAAGGCGAAGTTAGACAAAGCTAAGTTCGGCCAGCAGAGGTCCAGACTGATCTGCCTGTATATTACTACTCGAGTAATGATGCGCAGTCAAGTTATTTGTTAGAACAAAGAAACTTCTGAGAGTGTGCAAGCTGACTCTGATTTATTTGACTGATACATTCACATTTATACAAACGATTACATAACATGATTTGGATAGATATGAATAAAACAAAAGAAGCCACACCTAGCACAACTGGTTGGCTAGCATGAGCAAATCACATATAAAGGGTGGCACTTAGACTAATGGTTGATTGCACTCACATGGCGTACATATAAGTTTACATGGTAAAATAGAATAAGAATAAGTATGCATAGAGTTAATGTCTTTAGATTGTCAGCATAGAACAAACGATGTAGAACAAGGTAGGTTACTAATAGGTTTACTGTTATGCAATATGGCGCCGGTCCTCCACACTATGTCGCTGGGATAAATAGAAGTGAAATAGAATGTAAATAGAAAGTACATGGGGGGGTAACTGTTCGTACCAGCGCCGTCCGTCACACATTCCCCCCATTGGCGATGGTGGCCAATAAGATACGTCCGCGGCGTTGGTAAGGTGTCTTTAGTCCCTGTAGGGTCTGGTAAGTTCCTTCTTGATCTCCTCTGCCTTTAGTAGGAACTGGCAGGCCTCGTGTGTGATCTCGTGTAGCTGTCTATCTAGTGCTTCCATACGGTTGCGGTGCTCTCTACGTCTCCTTCTGCTATCTTCTTCTGCTGACCGTTCGCGGTCGGTTCGCCAGTTGTAGTGATGCGAGTTGTCTTTCCTGGGTGTCACTGGCCTGGGAGGAGGAGTTGTCCGTCACCGCTTTCATGGGGGTGACAACTCTGTCGGTTTTCCCAACCGCTTCTGGATAGGAGTTCTCTCCACCTTCTTTTCTCTTTCCACAATTGGTGTCGGTGTCCCGAATGGTGGTGGCGTCGACCAGTTCATGGCTTCACAGAACTCCTGGTATCTTGCTTCATCTACTTCGTATAGTGGCTTATTTTTGCCACCATGTTCTGGGGTGCCTCCCTGCACCCGAATGTGTTTTAGGATGGCGTCGCGTGATGCGCTCCTTTTCCCACACTTGCAGAAGAACACTGTCAAGTGTTGTCGTACGTGGTATATTACTCGCTTTCTTGCCTGCTGGTAGGTGCAACGTCGGCATCTCCATTCATCACTGCCTTCCACTGGTTCGGCCATCTCTTTGATTTCGCGTATTGTCTCACCACTCAGCCAAATCTCTCTGTTGGCTGGGTTGTATACTGGTTTGTCGGTGTTATCTACAACATCAATGCGTCGTATATTAATGGCAGGTGAGAGATGATTCTTCTTCATCATGTCCTCTTTGCGGGGGACAGTTGTAGTCGGTCAAAGATGGCTGTCTAGTGCTTGAGTGAGCGATTCAATGGTGACATTCGGTAGCCTCTCACCTGTAGTGGATGTTATGTCGATCTGCTCCTTGATGTGTTGCACTACTCTAGCCATCGCTTGTTGTAACTGTTGTTGCTGTGGAGAATCCAGTTGGCCTACACTTCTGCTTGGTAGTGAATTCCTCCTCTGCTGGTTGCGAACTGAGCGTTGGCGGCTCCTGCCTCTCTCTTTATTTTGATTGGCAATTGCCACCACGTGTTCCTCTAGTGCCGCCCCCCACGTGGTTCCGTTGGCGTGACGTGGGATGGTGGTTTCCTTGCTAGATTTTCCGGCGGGTGTTGGTTCCCAGCAATTAGGAGTTACCCTATCCTGTTGTTCGACTTCTTTGGTGGCGAATTTGCTAAGTTGAGGAGTTACGTCCTCTTGCTCATTTTTTCTTGGTCGCCCCTCTCGGTGATAATTCGTCTCTCCTCCTTCTATTTTCCTTTTATTTCTTTTTCATTTTACTTCTATCCAGTCAATTTCGGCCGGGTTTTCTGCTACTTCTTTCCCTGGGGTGGTGGTTGACGATGGCTGTGGTGTATTCTCTCTTCCTTCTACTCCAGTAGGTGGGGTGTTAGGTAGGTGGGGCTCTCCCCCTGCTGTGTAACAATGATAATCATTCAACCTTGTCGGTTTCTGTCTCTCTCTTTGTGGTCGACTCAAGGGTGAGGTGGGCTGCCGGCTTGGTTGCAGGGGCGGCCAGTCTTCTTCATTGAGGGCTGGGGGCCTCGGTGGGCTGGGTGCCCTTTGGATGACCTCTGGTGGGGGTGTGTTCTCTTTCTCCAAACTTCTTCTTTCTTCTACTTTGACCTTACTGCGTCCTGTCTCTTCAGGCCTTCTGGTTGGACTGCGGCGAGCCGCAGGTGAAGGCGGGGTGACAACTCCTGAGTGTGGGGTGTCCCCTCTTGCAGAGGAAGGTTTCCAGGTTCCTGGATAGGCGACGGGCTAGGGGGTTCCCTGGCCAGCGGCGACCTTTCTGGTGGGGATGACGGTAATGGCAATGGTTCTGGTACTGGCAGTGGTAGTGGTAATAATTCTACGTTCTCAGCGGGTGCTGGGCGTGCCTTGGGGGATCTTCCTCTTCTGGCCCCTTTCATATTGGATTGGAGGGCGGGTTCCCGACAAGGGGGTGCTCGGCCGATCGGTTCTTGGCACGTCCTATAATGGCGCAGCCGCATTCCGTTCTGAATGGACCACTGCCCATTTCTCTCTACTTTATAGGTGTGGTTCGGGAATGCTTCCGTCACTTGGTATGGGCCTACAAACCGAGGTTGCAGTTTCGGATTGCTGCCCTTCACTCTCCGCTTATTCTCGAGTACGACGAGTTCCCCTTTCTGGAACACAGAGGGTTCCTCGTCGTCCTGGCTCCTTATCTCCTGTTGCTGATGCCTAAGGTATTCATGCGCTATCTGGAGGTTCTCCTGTATTGTCGCGGTATGCTCCATGATGTTGCGAGGGTCCAGGGTAGGGGGCGTACCTGTCAGTTGGTCAGGAAGGCGGACCTCCCGTCCCATTACTAACATGTTGGGCGTTTCCCCTGTTGCTGAGTGGGGGGTGCTGCGACAGGCCCGCATGATTTGCGGTAGCAGACTGTCCCACTCGTCCTGGCCTTTCGTCAATATCAGTGTCCGGAGTGCATCTCCCAGCGTCCGGTTCTGACGCTCCACCATCCCGTTCCCTTGCGGGTGATAGGGGGTGGTCCTTGTCTTTTTTATGCCCCACAGGCTACACAGCTCTTCTAACAGCACGGACTCAAACTGAGCCCCTTGGTCGGAGTGTAGCTGTTCGGGCAAGCCCCAGTAGGCAAATACTCTTTCATCCAGCGTGACGGCGACCGTAGGTGCTGTGGCATCGGGCAGAGCTATCGCATCTTGCCAACGGGTGAAGTGGTCGGTGAGGACCAACACCCAACGGTTCTTCCTTTTCGTCAAAGGCAGAGGGCCGACCAGGTCGACCGCCAGCTTCTGGAAAGGTCGTCCTGCATACATCCTTTGTCGGTGAGGGTTCTCTGCCTTCTTCCCATTCTTGGCAACTTGGCATACCTCACAATCCTTGATTAGTCTCCTGACCAGGGGGGATATGCCTGGCCAGTACCAATCCATCAGGATGCGCTGTCTTGTCCGATGAATCCCAGCATGGATCATCCTGTGTGTCTCCCAGACGACCTGTGTCCTCCTACTTGGTGGGCAGACTACACATTGCTTTGATCTGGAAGGGTGGTGCAGCGTGATGACGAGCACCCCGTCAGGGCGGATCTTCATCGCCTCCTTCCGATCATACAGTGTCTTCAATTCGACACTCCCTTCGGCCAATTCTCTCTCTGTGATGCTTCCCGGCCATCTCAGCTCGGCATAAATCCGGCCTACCGCATCCTGCCCGTCCCTTTGCTCTTGAGCTAAGGTTTGGGCGGAGTGTACCGGGTTTGTCACAGTGAGGTTGACCCGCTCCTCCTTCTCTCCTTTCTCTGCAGACTCCCTCTTCATCATGTCTCCCGGCCGTCTCGGCTCGGCGCAAGTCCGGCCTACCGCATCCGGTCCCTTCGGCTGGGCCGAATCCTGGGGGGAATGTACCGAGTTCAATGTGTTGAGGTCGTCTCTTGCCTCTCTCTGAGGTCTCTGTCCAGCCTCTTGCTGCAGTTCCACATGGGAAGGTCCCCCATCTCTTTGCTCGATGGAGCCGCACTGCCTGCAGTCCGCGCAGGGTCCCTGTCGGCTGAGCCCATCGGCGTTACCATGGTGAGTTCCAGCTCTGTGCTCGAGTTTATAACGAAACTCAGCCAGGATCTCCAGCCATCGAGCTATCTGGTTCGATGGTTCCTTCCGTCTGCACAGCCAGCGGAGGGATGCGTGGTCCGTCCGGAGTTTGAATTCCCGTCCATAGAGGTAGGGGCGGAAATGTTTTACTGCCTTGATGACAGCAACCAGCTCCTTCCGGGTGACGCAGTAGTTCCTCTCCGCTGGTGCCAGCGTCTTGCTGAAGTATGCAATGACGCGTTCCTTGCCTTCTTGTACTTGGGAGAGCACAGCACCGACTCCTACCGCACTGGCGTCAGTGTCCAGTGTGTACGGTAAGTTGGGGTCGGGGTACCCGAGTACCGGGGCTTGGGTGAGTCTGGCTTTGAGCTGGTCAAAGGCTGTCTGCTCCATCGGTCCCCACTTCCATGGTGTCTCCTTGCCCGTCATCACGGTGAGAGGTTTAGCAATAGTGGCGTAGTCGGGGAGGTACTGGCGGTAGTACCCGGCCGCTCCTAAGAATGCCTGCAGCCCCTTTACGTCGATCGGTGCTTCCCATCTCTTGACTGCCTCCACCTTCCCTGGGTCGGTAGCCACTCCCTTTGCGCTCACTACGTGCCCGAGGTACTTGACCTCTTCTTGCAGCAGTTCGCATTTGGAGGGCTTTACCTTCAGGTTTGCCTGGTGGAGTCGTCCTAGCACTTCTCCGAGCCTCTGTAAGTGCGTCTGGAAGTCGGGTGCGATGATAATCACATCATCTAAGTACAAGAGCAGTGTCTTCCAGTGAAGACCTTTGAGGACCTTTTCCATGAGCCTCTGAAAGGTGGCGGGGGCTGACGTCAACCCGAAGGGCAGCACCTTCCATTTCCACAGGCCGCTTCTTGTGGTGAAGGCCGACTTGTCACTGGCGTCTTGGTCCAGGGGTACCTGCCAGTACCCACTAGTGAGATCCAACGTAGTGAAGTACTTACTGCCGGCCAGGGCGTCCAGCGATTCATCGATTCTGGGGATGGGGTAGGCGTCCTGCTTAGTTATGTCATTCAGCCTCCGGTAGTCCACACAGAACCTCCACGTGTCGTCCTTCTTCCTCACCAGTACCACAGGGGAGCTCCAAGCTCCGTCGGCCGGCTCAATTAGATCCTTTTCCAAAAGGTCCTTGATCTGGCGTTCCGCCTCTGCCTCCTTCTCTGGTCCCAGGCGGTGTGGTGGGCACCGGATGGGCCGAGCCCCTTCTACCGTGGGGATCGAGTGTTCTGCCAGCGTTGTCCGGCCCAGGTCCCCGCTGTGGCTACTAAATACCGTCTGGTATTCGATCAGCAACTCCTTTACTTGCTGCTCCTGCCATGGGTCCTGGCACCCTCTCTTGGCTTGCTGGAAGAGGTCGTGCAGATGGGGGGGCAACTCTCTTCCTCCCGTCTTGCTCCTCTGTTGTCCGTCTGGTTTTGTCAGCTCTTGGACGCCACCCTCTTCTACTCCCGTAAAGGTACCAATAACCTCTCCTGCGGGTAGCCTTAGGGTGTCCTGCGTCGGGTTCAGACATCTAACCAGCACGTGTCCTTGAGCGTCAGGCCTGTTGACGCTGGTGGCGATGGGTATCCCACCCTGGATGCTTTCAATCACTCCCTGGGGGAACGTATCCCTGGAGCTCAAGTGACACGGAATAGCCACTTCTGTCTGTGGTGGAAGCTGGGTGTCCTGTCGGACTTGTACCTTGGACACGAGATTTCTCCCGTGGCGGTCGGTACAGGCCAGCTCCTTTCCTTGTATCACCAGCACTGGTCGGTCGAATCCCATCTGGCATCCTTGGCTTGTCAGGAAGGGCATTCCTAGGATAACGTCTTCGTTGACCTGACTGACTACAAAGGTCTCCTCAAACTTGACGTGCCGTATCCTTCCCTTCAGTGCGAGCAAGCCGTAGAACGGAAGTCTAGTACCGTCGGCCATGATCCCATGAGAATCGTAGTGCTGCAGGTTGCGCTGTACGTGGCTGGTAACCGATCAAAGACTCGCTTGGACAACAGGTTAGTGTTGCAGCCTGTGTCTATGAGGTGTGTTACCGCCTCTCCCTCTACCCTTCCAGGTAGGTAGTAACTCGAGCGATATGGTCGCTCGATCTGGTTGCTCTGGAGTGTCACAGGTTTGGGAATGAACTTTTCCTGCTCCAGTGGGGGCGTTTGGGTCTGCCTGTCCTTCCTCCTGGGCCTTGGTTCCTGCTGCTCTGGAGTCCCGTCGCCGTCCGTTTCTTCCGCCACTGAGCTGTCGAGTGCCGACAGGCTGGCAAAACGGTTGTGTAGGGCGATAGGGGGACTAGTCAGGAGGTCCAAGGGAGGAGTTGTTCGACGCACTGTTGCCGGTCCACTGGAGGGCGCCTGTGCCCTTTCCTTCTGAGGTGTCGTTGCCCGTGTGCAGCCAGCGGGTCTCCCTACTGCTGCGGGCGGTAGTCGTTTCCCTGGCGGCTAGGACAAGGGACGGTCCTACATGCCTTCCGGGTGTGGCCTATCTGTTGGCATCCTCAACATCTCTTGGGTGGCTCAGGCTTCTTTTCCGTCTTTAGGCTGGCAATCTCTTTGCTCAACCCTTCTACGGTCTTAAGCAGCTGTGCCAAGGGGTCCTGTACCTCTTGGTGTCGAGCCGTCTCTCTTTGTGGGGTCATCTCCTCTTCCAGGGGGTCGGCCTCTACTGTCCTGATGTGAGGTCCTCCCAATGGTTGATGAGGCACCTGCAGGAACTCATTTCCTGCTAAGATCGTTTCCTCCAGGTTCTGAGGGCGTACTGCCAACAAGTGACGTTGCAGGTACGTGTGCCCTAGTGTGCTGTGGAACGTCTGCATCACCAGCTCATCCCTATTCTGTCGCGGCAGAGTGCTGTGGGCTGCCGAAATGAGGTGCTCGACCGTGAGAGCATGGTCTCTGAGGCTTTCTCTGGGGTTTCGTCGGTAGCTTAGCAACTTTGCTTGAGCTTCCGCACGAGTCATGCCAAAGGTTGCCCGTAGCGTTCGTGCCACCTCCTCTGTGGTCTCACCTCGACCGCACTGTTCGGCCTTGCCTGTTAAGGCTTGGCGTAGGTGGATGACTGCTTCTTCTGCCGGCCAATGGTTTGCTCTGGTCACCTCCTGGAACCGTTGTAGAAAGTAGTCCACATCCCCCGTACCATCGTACTGTGGTACTCTGAACTTATCTCTGGCTGTGGCTACTGTCATGCGGTCTAGGATATCGGTGAGCGTCCCCATCATCTGCAGGCTGGAAGGATCCCTGTCGATACTCAGTGCTCTTCTTCTGGTCGCCATCCTTCTTCTGGGAGGTGTTGTTTGTGGGTGTCTGTCAATCCCACTGCTGCCACCAATGTGCAGGATTTCACTGTGGGGGTGTGAGGTGGTAGCTCGGCCTACCTGCACAACCTCCCGAACTGTAATGGCAACTGTGTCTAATGCTCTAGCAATACAATCCTTCCACAGGTCGACTTAGTAGGCTGAGGAATGGTGACTAACCATCTCAGTTAGCTGTTATCTGTGTGTGTAGCAAGTTCGAACTTTGAAGGGCGAACTAGTCAAACTAGGTTCGGCCAGCAGAGGTTCGGCTGTCTTGTTTCAGTGCTGTGCAGAGGTCGAACATTGAAGGCGAAGTTAGACAAAGCTAAGTTCGGCCAGCAGAGGTCCAGACTGATCTGCCTGTATATTACTACTCGAGTAATGATGCGCAGTCAAGTTATTTGTTAGAACAAAGAAACTTCTGAGAGTGTGCAAGCTGACTCTGATTTATTTGACTGATACATTCACATTTATACAAACGATTACATAACATGATTTGGATAGATATGAATAAAACAAAAGAAGCCACACCTAGCACAACTGGTTGGCTAGCATGAGCAAATCACATATAAAGGGTGGCACTTGGACTAATGGTTGATTGCACTCACATGGCGTACATATAAGTTTACATGGTAAAATAGAATAAGAATAAGTATGCATAGAGTTAATGTCTTTAGATTGTCAGCATAGAACGAACGATGTAGAACAAGGTAGGTTACTAATAGGTTTACTGTTATGCAATATGGCGCCGGTCCTCCACACTATGTCGCTGGGATAAATAGAAGTAAAATAGAATGTAAATAGAAAGTACATGGGGGGGTAACTGTTCGTACCAGCGCCGTCCGTCACAACAATAACAATAACAGCAACAGCAACAGCAACAGCAACAGCAACAGCAACAGCAACAGCAATAATATAAATAATAATAATAATAATAATAATAATAATAATAATAATAATAATAATAATAATAATAATAATAACAATAACAATAACAATAACAATAACAATAACAATAACAATAACAATAACAACAACAATAACAATAACAATAACAATAACAATAACAATAACAATAACAATAACAATAACAATAACAATAACAATAACAATAACAATAACAATAACAATAACAATAACAATAACAATAATAATAATAATAAATATCGATAATAAAAAGAGCCGAAAATAAACTGAGGTCTAATAAAAAGTTCAAAGCAAAACATAGCTGATCACGTATGGGCCAACGATGGTAGTTAATTTTTACTACAATCTTTGCAACGGCGACCATTTGGTCGCCGAAGCTGTCCCTTTAACTTAGGCTAACAAACCAGCAGAAAAAACCCCGCCCACTGAACCAATCATCCAATGAAATCCATTTAAAAGTTGCCAAGATAACAATGGGGCATGCAACTCCCAAGAAAGAAACGCACAGCATATTCCAAGTAAAATACACATTAAAATATAAACCCATTTATATTTCAATGAAAATACGCATATGCCTAAAACTTAGGCTATAACCCGTACAGGAAACTAGCAGTATTAAGGAGACATTATTACTTGCTACTACTTTGCAATTACCTTTCTAACAACTTTGTGCGTTTTAGGAGAGTGTAGAATAAAGTTTGTATTTACCCTCTCAACTACTTGAGATTAGTTTGGCCGGTAGCCAACCTCCGTTGTTACTGCAGATAAGCAGTGTTCTATCTCGTCCAGCACAGAGAGATAATAGATAGCCTTGCACTCTGTAGCCACGCTACCACAAGAGCACAGAGTAGCCAAAAACAACCAGTTCTCTCAGTACCAGTGAGATAGTCTATTGCACCCTTCTGCACAAAACTATTACAATATTAAGTTTTATTAAAATCCAATAGTTTATTGCTATGTTTATCAATATTGGTCGGCCAATTGATAAATGACTATTTAGGAATATGATTCATTACCATTGATAACTTTTATGCTTTTTAATTGTTTACTTAGAATATTTGCCACCACAAACGATAGTTATTTCAAAAATCATATCATATCATCATATCATAGTTTTATATAAACACCAACGATCATATAGTTAGTGTAATGTGGACCACTATTTTACAAGCATCTAAGATCTTTTCAAATGCACGGAAATCAATATAACTTTCTCACGTGGAATTACTGAGGGTTAATCAACCAATCACAGCGTGACAGACAAGATGAAAAATCAATTACATCCACTCCGCATCATCCTGTGCTGGGTGTACCAGCCTGCATGACAGAACGACGGACACGGATGATATTCTGGGTCATACGGAAGGGAGTAAAACAAAAACAATTGTGTTCAATGCAGTGATGCTTTAAACTGAATACATTAAAAGTTGTTAAAAAGATAGGTTTTAACTAACTATATGGTATAAATAATAGATTATTACATTAATTCACTTGGTGCCAAAAAGAAAAATTTTACATTGTACAATGAGAGAACAACTCTACACCTAAAATGCGATTCTAAGTGCTCTCGGCAATATTTCATGTAAGGCACATTTGATATTTCTAACTGTTTCTAACTATGTCATATTGTTGAATGCTATATTTAGTGCATAGTTTGGTCATAAATTAACGCCTATCATAAATAATTTTCAATTAAAACGCATATTTCATAATGTATGGCCTATGCAGCAAAAATTCCAATATTGAGTCTTTTGATAGAGATTCTTGGCTGGCTCAGAAAATTGAATATGGTCTGCGTGCAGGTTTTACCATGCAGTCACAAAAAAACAACAAGATTTTTAAACCTTTCTGGTTTACTCGAATAAAAAATTTGCTGAATAATAGAGGAGGTTAAGAGGTTGGAGATTAAACCCAAATGTTAAACGTAGTCAAAACTCAAAGCAAGAAAATACATTGATGCTATGGTATGCCAAATGGTAAAAAATTATTTCCAAAGTACAGTAAGGTTATTTCTTTCTTAATATACTTAATATAGGCGATGAAATGTACAAAGAATTGGGCATACGCCAATTGCTCAATGAAGCAAAAAGCAAACATCGAAGCAAACATACGTTGTGAGCGATGGAGCATGACACTGGCAGGGTAACATCATCCACAGCATTGTTCTCGTGGTCATCGGACTGCGGCTAAAATAAGAAGTAACATTGCATTGGTGGCTAATCATCAATAGTGTTTTGTACTAACACTGCAATTATACAGTGCGCCTGCTTCCAAGTTACGGTCGCAGACACAGTTCCAAGTTGTCCTGTACACAGTGGCATGGTCAAAGGCTTTATTAATTAACCTCTAGACAGAAAGTTAAGTTATTCACGGAAGATTATAACAATTATCAATAAAAATAAATTATATTGGGGAAACCTGACACAATTATTGGTTTCTTTGATATTTGCATACAAACTGATAATTACAGCCAATGTTTCTTAAATTATTATTACATTTATGAAATCAAAACTGGGTGTTTAATAACAACAATGAGAGTAAGTATTGATGTAATAATATTGTAATAGATTTCGGTCTGGTTACCACAAAATTCCACAAAACTCAAGTATTATATCTCTCTTCAGAGGGGACACTGTGCCAGTATGACAGTGACAACTATGATCAGTGACTGCCAGATCAGTTGGCAAGCACAGAGCCCACAGCACAGACAAACTACACAGAGTGTCGTTTGAATAGTGGCTTTATTTCCCAATAACCAAAGTCCTAGGGTGGCTATCCACTAGGGTGATTAGCAAGGCATGAATGAATGAATGCAACGAGTAGGTACAACTTCAGCACTTTTATAGGTAGCTGGTAGGAAGTTATTTGCATAAAGCATATAAAAGTAAAAGCACAGGAAGTGATTAGACCAATTAGAACATATAAAAATAGTAAGCCAATCATGCAATGAATAATGATTCAAGGTAATTGGTACCAAGTGGCTAAAGAGCAAAGTCCTATCTCCATTGTCCAATCATAGGCATCTGCAGGGCTCCAAGGCTACAACTAGCTTGTGGTTACCGTATCTGTTGTTCCAAGGAAGGGTACTTCCAGTTCTTGCTCTAGAGTAAGATCCCAGGCGGTTTTGCAGATCCTCTATTATGGCAGCCGGCTTAGACCGGCCCTGTGTCACCATACCGGGTCGGTAAGGGGTCAATACCGGCCCTGCAGGGGCCAACCTTCACAGTAAGGCTTTCCACCAATACAGCAACTTTCCGATGGCTGTAGGTAAAACTTCAGCGCACTGAAGTGGATGTTTGAGTGATAAACAATCAGTCTATCACTGCTATTCACCAAAATCGACCGCAATATTGCAATCTTCTTTCAACTATTGTCTACATTATATCTATGTTACAGCCAAACACAAAAACAAAACCGTTGGTTGGAGAGCATTGAATGGCTGTGAAGGCACTGCAATTTTTTGCTCTATCCCAGTACTGCTGGGATGGTGTGACCCAACCCAATAAATCCTCCCAGTCCTACAAAAAAGAAACGAACATAGTTTTGGTAGCAAGTCGCCAAACTTCAAACTGTAGTGGAGTTTTATGCAATACGTAGTGGACATCAAAGGTCCCTCTGACAACTGCAACCTTTCAACAAGCCTGGCACTGCCAGAACCACTCTAGCAGGCAGGTATTAACACCACCGGCCCTGCAACTACCACTACTGGCTGTGTAGTGATCTACACCGGCCCTGCAAACATCTATACTGGCCTTACAGTCATCTTTATCGGCACTGCAACCACCTGACCTGCCCTGCTGCCAAACCATACCGGGCCGGTGACCAAAGATTCAGTATAGCCTGAAGACCCAATAGCCTCAGATATTACCCAGCCTGGATCCACAAGACAAGTGCTGACAGATAATGTCAAAGTTGGAACATGAACTAGACTAGCCCTAGAAACCCAGTGAGGGGGGCTGATGGTGCAACATAGACAATGACTGAGAGGTATTACTCATAAACTCTGCCTCCTACTTCTGGGTGCCATATTTTTTTTAAATTGTTTCCTGTATATGATTGCTTGCAATATTTACTCTCATTGTCCATTTTGTGCATTTTCGGTCTACTTATGTGTTATTGCCTATGCATGTAATTAGGATAATTGGTTTCTGTACTCTGCCTGTAAAAGGTAGAGACTTTTACCTACACAACTTGTATTGTCCAGGATTCTACTTTTGATCATACATATCAAGTTATCGAGGCACCTTATCACTGATGTTTTACACCAGTGTCGTAGAGAAATAAAATGTATTAGACTCTGAAGCACTGAGTATTGAGTCTGAGTTGTAGACTTGTAACAGTTGCGGAGTTTCGAACGAGATTCCTCCATAGCTTTGTTTTTTAAATAACTTCTGGAGAAAGAGAGAGGTTTTATCTGTGGTTTTCGACGAGTCATGATGAAGTCGCACTGCACAGTGGAGAGTGAGCTGTATGTTCTAATGGAATTACATAGCATAGACTCTATTATTGCGGTAGCACTGTGCACCTGTAGTGGATTTTTACGTCCTACTATGTTCCGCTAGCGGTTGTCACCGCACAGGTTGCTTGTCTGCAGGTACAACTAAACAGTCAGCCTTCCTAGGCCTGACAAAGAACAGTTTCTCTCCCCAGAGGTGACCCCGTGCCGGGATGGCACAAACAACTGCTTGGAAAGAGAGTAAACTTCTTTACCAACTGTGGTGAGTCCTTGGCTCTAACATATATACTCGGTACTTTTGAGTTCATAGCAAAACAGATAACAAAGATTGAAGTAAAATAATGATGATAATTAAACGAGGTGTTGATATTTTAACTAGTGGTAAATAATTATCTATCAATTCTTACCTTAGTGTTGAGAGTCTTTCTAGTAGTTGTGGTAGATGCTGTAGTAGATGTTGCTTCTTCAGACGATGATCTGGAATGGATGATTTCTGTGTAAAAACAGTGCTTCCTTTATAGTCAAAGTTGTACCGATTGACCCAAGCAGAAATCCTACTTGTCTCGTAAAATGTTGCTTACTTCACGTGAAAATCTTTTTAGAATATATTACAAATGGATTTTCGCGCGAAAAAAAATTCTTCGAGCAAAAGAGAACTTTTTTTGCGCAAAAATCTCTTTATAATAAATGAAGACTTTCATGCAAAAAAACTTTTCGTTGGGCTAAAATCCTTATCTATTATAAAGGGATTTTTGCGCAAAGAAACAACATTCTTCTAACGAAAGAAATCAACGTTTTTGCGCAAAAATTCCATTGTAATATTTATAAAAAGTTTCAATCAAAAAAAAATCTCTTAGCGCAGAATTTTTTTTTTCATTATAAAGGGATTTTTGAGCAAAACAAACAACATTCTTCCCATGAAAAACTTTTTTTTCGAGCAAGCATTCCTCTATAAGATAAGAGGATTTTTCATGCAAAAAAATTTTTGCGCAAAGATCCTTATATATTATAAAGGAATTTTCGCGCGAAAAAAACTACTTTTTTGTGCAAAAATTTGTTTGTATTATATTACGATTTTTGAGCGAAGAAAATCATTTTCTTTGCATGAAAATGTTTATACGTTGATTTTTGAGCAAAGAATGTTGTTTTCATTGGAGCAAAAATCCCTTTATAATATCAAAGTATTTTCGCGTAAAAAAAACTTTCTTAGCGCAAAAGTCCTTAGATATTAAAAAAAATTTTGCGCAAAAAAAACTACATTCTTCGCGTGAAAAAAAATGCTTCGTCGCAAAACAAAATTATAAAAGGACTTTCTTGCGATTTAGTTCAGGTCAATCGGTGTAACTTTAGTGATTTGAGAACCACTGTTTTTACACATAAAGCACCCACTTCAACAACGGTAACTGATGGAACAACATCTACTACAACTATTAGGAGAACTCTGCATTAAGGTGAGAAAGAATAAATAATTATTTAACACTAACTGTGGAGTAAACTATCTTTAAATTAAATATAATGATAAGCAGCTGACATATTTTTTATTTTTATAATGAATAGTCAGGAAGCTGAAAGTCAATTGATGATTGAAGAGTCAGAGACCCAGGAAGCTCTTTCTGCAGCATCATCTCCAATCTGCAAAAAGAAAGAATGCAAATCCCCACCGAACAGAACTGTACGATCTCAAGCTATGGAACACCGTGCTATCGATTTGGAAAAGCAAAGACAAAATGATGATACCATGGATAATTTCGAAGACTCAAACTGCAAAAGAAGAGTTGTGACAGGTGTTGAAGATAACATACTTTTCCGTCACACCAAGATTAATTTTCAGGATATCAGCATTGACAACCTAAGTGCTTTCACTCACAAGAGTGCTTCTCTGCTAAGCACTGTGACCCCACATCGACAAAACAGCATTAAAAAAACAGCACAAATTCGCTATCTACCGGTGCCAACAATTATGCAGGTGTTTACTGTTGAATTCCGCGATGAATCGATATGCACCATAATCTACAACTATCGAAAGGATAAGCAGACAATTCAAATGAGTGATGTTTCAAGTGACGTAGGATTGCTCGTTAATAAAGATAAGCAATCCTCTTCAGCAATTTTGATCCACATGGGAGAGGGAAAGACTGGAGAAGCAATATTCCGCACTGCCGATACATAAGGTAGCTGTTTAAAGTCAAAGGATGCGTTCGACTTGTTGGCAGGCAAAAGTATGAGACAGATCAAGGCTTACTTCAGAGTAGCTCACCTGTATGATTTTCCACCAAATAGTGTTATATGCTATGAAAACTCGGGAATGATAAAAAATTCCGAGAGTTGAAGAAGAAAGACTGCTGAGCACCCTGTGGCTCAGTACAGATGCTTGATAGATGGAGCGCTGCTGATTGGAGATATGTACATCCCTCCTCAAATAGCTTCGGCAGTTGTATCAGAAAAATATGGAGCTATTCCATTGAAAAGGATCAATCAAACTGCAGACAACACAATTTCCTTCAACGTCGTCCTGCTCACACCTCTTCAAGCCTTCATTCAAGCCTCTGATCTACTAGATGCTATCGAACATTGTGACTTTCTCACCTACTTTGATGATGTCAAAAAAGAACAATGTCCAAGAAAGACAACAGCTCGACAATCTGATCACCAAATCAAGGGAGGAGCTTCACTATCCCCAATGGTAAGTTTTATTCGTTTGACCACAAAGTCCAAAATAATTTTTAAGCTAAGGCCTATGTCAATGTTCGCTAGTCTCATCAGTTACTATGTCATTTAGATCAAACTAGAAAATGAAACCTGAGATAGAGCGAAAAAGAGAGATTCTTATTAGCACCTTGTAAGAGATGAACTTACAAGACATGAACTTACAACGAGTGAAAACTTTGAACATTACGCATTAGTTTCATAGATTTCATGGTAATTGAGACAAGTACTACACTAATTTGTATTTTATAATGATTTTATTTGCTATAACAAATAAGATTTATTAAAATAATCTACTTTAGCAATTTACTTAGCAGGCTGGTTTCTCGTTCCTTTTAGTCTGGTGTAAACTCAAAGCTAGGATAAGCTTGTAGGATAAATCTTCGTATCAAGTGATCTCTCACCTCATTGTCTCCTATGTCTCGCAAGCTTCTCATAATTTCATGAATACTCCATCTTCTGCTTCTCAGTAAACAAAAGTATCTGCAGTAATCACCGCATACGGTTGACCAAAAAAATTTGCACCCACGTCTCATTACTCTGCATTGAATCTTTTCCTCTCTGTCTCCTCAGAAACTCACTTACGTCTGGGTAAAAGATTATGGGGTCGTCCAAATGAATAAAAAAACTCCAAGCCAAAATCATCAGCGTACACTGCCAATGAATGCTTTCCGGGATGATGAAAATGAGTGTTGAATACAAAGAATCGTGTTGGAAAACTGTAAATCTCTAGCTTCAATGTGAACACCCTTGGCATGACAGATATCATCCAAAGATGAGATCGTACGAATCTGGACAGTCTTCATCTCTTGTTTGTTGTTTAGAGCAATACGTCACCCTGGGACAGTTAATTGAAGATTGCTGTCGATCTCCAATACAACATTTTTTATAAAGTAGGCGACCAGGAACAAGCCTTCGGTTGTGTCGGTGCTAATCTAAATCTCCAAACTCGTCGTGACATTTTTCAATGAGTGAAAATCTTCTTCAGCAAAATCATCTGTCAATTGGAATCTGGAAATTGTAGTGCCATCTAGAAGTTGTTCTCTTATAATACCTATACTTTCACCATCGAGTTAAGAGCCACTAGTGTGTAGAAATTGATGATTTTCATGTCCAATAACTTCTTTGGTATAGTTTCGCCCATATCTCCTTCCAACTGGGCAATCGCCGAATCTCAATACAATGTTCTTGACATTGGCATGTTGAATCCTAAACGGATTTATGGTGAAACGTCCACTCAGAGCGTTGTGATTGCCCAACCCAAAATAGATCTGTTTGGGTTTATGTTTGTTTTCTTCCAATGTTATATCAATCTGTACCACTCTGCTGCAAAGCCCGTACAACTTTAATCGCTTTTGCTCAAAAATTTACTTGTGTATTTCCAATGACAAACTGAATTGAGAGATTTGTTGTGTGGTGTTTACCTTGACTTTGCAGAGATGCAATTCAAACTTGTTGATTCTGATCTTCAATCATCCAGTTGGTGACTCATCGGCGGCAAACAAAGACAGTTTGCTGGAAGCCCGTTCAAACTCCAGTTGCATAATTCCAGGGACTATAAGTTTTCTCTGTTGAAAAAGTGTGAGGTGAGGTTTACCGGAAAACTCCAATGTAATTCCCACCTCTGAGTAACGCCCTCCTCTTCTTGTTGTCCATGGTGCTGTGTTGAGTAGCATCTTTAAACGCTGAATCGTCAAACACCCAACCCTCCAAGCGTCCCTGGTAGTTTTTTGCAAGGGTGGTAGTTTTTAGCAGCTGCGAAAAGTAAGAGAGCAAACCATAACTATTGGTGTATTCGACAATATCACAGTCTATAGAAATTTTCAGCTCCTTGAACAACGTATCGAGTGAGTCTTCCATCCACACAGGTGCCATGTTGTTGTTGCCCTCAATATCAGCTCCATAGTCTTGTACAACTATGGCTTCAACTTGCAAAAACGAGTAGTAAAAATCAGTGTAATTTCTCCCTGCCAAGGGCATACCGATTCAGCCGTAAGGATCAAACCCATCGAGTCTGATGGCAACGTATTCGGATCTCTCTACCGAAATGTTTGTGGTCTCCATCGCAAACACATCCAGCTCAGGGTTTATGTTGTAGGGAGAACCTTCTAACTTGTTACCCCGGTCGTTCCATTTATACTAGCCATCTTTTTGCAAGTGACAATTGCTCGAAGCGATGACACTTATTGAAGCCAGGTCACCCTCCACGTGCTTTATAGATTCTGCGTTCGCTAAAATATGGACCTCTCCTCTTCCCCGAAGCCAACTTTATTTTCCTATAGACTCGATCCGGACGCGCTGCAATGAGCACATCTCCTCTAAGATCATTGATCTCCCCCAATCCTCTCTTCTTCGCAGATGATGCTAAACCATGCACATCGGTGTCGTCATTCGCTACGTTGCTGCGTACAGATAGCGCTCTCTTACCCAGGCTTATTGCTCCTTTCTTCAGCCGAGGCATTGCTGATTTCAGGATACTTAAGAAAATACTACCGAGTCCAACCCCCTCATATCAGGCATCACACAGCATCCACTATACCCTCCAATTCCATTCCCAGCCTGTATTTTGTAGTACTCTTCGAAAAAAATCTGTGGAGTCTTCAGGGGTGTATCGTACCAAATTCGCTGTGTCCTTCTTTCTTTAAAGTGAACCATCAGTGTGACCTTTCCGCCATAAATGGTATTTGTTCACCGTCGTCGCTCATTGTAAGCACTTCATTGAGATCACTATTCAGTGATGCCATGCTGACATAGTGTTGGTTTCTAAAGTCTTGGTACACGACAGTATCCTTCTTCCCTTGTACTGGTACTACTCTTAGCAAAGGCACATTTGTATCACCTACCATCCTATTGTCGACAATGTTGGAATAGAGGTATAAAGAGGTTATCCTGAAATTTATATCGGGTGATGCGATGTTGTTGTAACTACCACGGGGATAAGTAGTTTTTTCCACTCGATTCAAATCCAAAGATGTAGGCTAAGTCTTTGGAAAAAACTCAGTGTCGTATCTGGATCGCTGTTGGTTAGTAAACTCATGTTGGTCACTTTGTCGTAGGAAATGGCAAATTTTTTGTCCAATCTCTTTTCACGCATTCCCTTAAGTATGATCCCCTTTCACTCTTCACACTATGCGATCTATTGTTGCTGATTAGGATGAATGACTTTTTGTTTGTGTCGAAGACATTCGTCTTTTTCAGATATATTTTACCCTCGGTCACATTTTTCCAACTATTAGAATACAATGTATCTAGCAGAGCTACCTCCGATTTAGCGCCAATTATGTCACGATATTTATACATTCTCATTGTAAAATCGGTGTTGGTGTTATTGGGAAACTCTCCAGCATTAGAGTTTGAGGGTAAGTTTATCAGTATCGACATTTTGCCATCGTATGATCGAGGCAGCAAGAGTTCGTTCCTTACAAACTATTCATCCACCCATTCATAGAACTTTTCTCCAAAGCCAAACCACTTGATCAGCATCTGCCTGTTACCGCTTTCTGTTCTTCTTTCCAATATATTTTTGATTCTGAAAATTGTAGGTTCTCTTACCTTTTGCAGCTTTTTTCATCAAAGATTCCCTCGACCATCTCTTCAGCCAAACTCTTTCACTTTGTGTACCATAAGTTTTTCATGACTTAGCACATTGGTGATTATAAAGATTTTGATGGTCCAATTCCGGGTGCATCCTCTCTCAAACGCCTCTCTCACCTTGCCAATTCTCACACAATCTCCAACTTTCAACTTTGGTTCTTTAGCCAGACTGTGCTCACCCCCTTCGTACACTCAATTCCAGACGGGTTTTTGGTTTTGAAAATTTACGTCGTTTCATCTCATACCTATAACAGTGTGAACAGTGTTGTTGTAAGCACTAACCATCTGGGGTAAAACATTGATGTATCTGTAATCATCTTTGTACGTCAGAAATCTGTAAATCTTCTCTTTTAAAGTCTTGTTGAAACATGCCACCATCGTCTCGTCTTCGGTTGTAAAGCGCTGTACTTTTTTCAGCCAGCAGGCTCTTGACAGGATGATTGTCAAACTCTTTACCTTTTTCCATCAGTATCTTTCTTAAACCTTTGGCTACAATGTGGCCAGCTTTGGGGATGAGTGGAACAGCCCAACCTTTTCCGAATAGAGAATCTACAGCTGTTAGTAAAAATGCTGTGTCGTCGTTTTGTTCTTTTTGAGAATGCACATCCATCAAATTTATTTGATGCTGCTTTCCTATACCAGCTACAATTGTGTAGCAGCGCTTATATTTGGTAGTCTCTTTTTTGTGCAGTGTGTAGGCATCTTTTCCGCTCAGCCATTCACGAATTCCTTTTTCTCCCTCTTGGTTTCTAGAAGCTTGCAGCAAAGCTCTAGCTCCTCACAAAGACGTGAGCAACGCGGGATTGTAATACAACTTTTTAACGTCCATTTTTCAGTTCCTCAAACGACCAAAGATCTCACAGTACGTGTTTGCCATGGTGATCTTCTGACAGTTGTGATTCCTTGATTTGACAATAGACTTGTAAATTTTCTGTATTTTGTGTTTCTAAATCTTATCATGCCTGCATCGGTTAAAACTTCTCGCAACAGAGATTTGTAAGTCATATGATTCAACCACTTGTCTCCAATTTTGAGTACATCCTTATCTGAATCATACTTGCCGATTTTATTCAAGCGCTCCAACATTCTGATGCCAATCGCTCAATCGCCATTTGTCTTTGTTATACTGGATGTTTTTTTTCTCATACTCCTCTAAACAAGCCTTCTAACCCTCGTCATCACCGTCTACATCATCAGAATTCTCAATGTCGACTATAAACAAGTCATCGGTATGAAACAAGTTTTTCTTATTGGATATTTTTCAGTAGCATCTAACGCAGAAGTAGAGGAAGTAGGTTCGATTGGTGAATGGTTGTCGGGCTTGTCATCAATAATCGTACTATTAACCAAGGGAGATTTAGGTTGTGGCTTAGGTTTGTTGGCGGCAGACCAGTTATTTATCCGTTGGTGACTACTTTTAATTTTTCTGACATCGTTCTAATATCTACGTATGTTTGAACATTTTCGTCTAACTTTTCGTACTCGCACAAGTTCCATTCATGCATTGTTTCCAGCAAAGCATTCCGCTTTCTCTTCATATCTCTCACCGTTATATCTTACATAGGATTGTTATACAAAGGAGGAGTGTTGTTCTTTTCCTCTGTCTCTTTTTCATTGCCGACTTTCTCATTAATCTATTGCATGCATTTTCAGACACTAAAATGTCAAAGGCTGGAGGCCCATGGCTTTATCGGTGTTTTTGACGATAAAACTGGTACAATAGGTGCTATTATAGCGTCCAAAAGATTGCCTCTACCAGTCTGAGCCCAAACTTCTACCCTTATCACCAGCTCTTCCTTTGTTTGTGTAGTATCTTCTTGTAGCGTTGCAACTCAACAAACGGTTCCGATTCTAGAGAAATATTGCCTAATATAACAGTTTTAACAGTTTCTATCAATGATTGAAACATCTGATTTGGCCTTTTTGCCTATAGCAATTTTTCCTCTTTTACTCGAGTCAGCCAAAGCTAAAATAACCATTCTATTCCTCATCATTATTGTGGAGACACTCATCTTTGTCCTCCTCCTATTGAAATTATCAGTATTCCGAGAACTACTATGCTGATGATAGCTCCGAGTAGGGAAGCTAGAAATCTCCTTTTTGCAACACAATTGTTTTTATTGTCTATCGATGATTTCCTAACCAGACTGGCAACATCCTTCGTGCTTCATTGCAACTTATTATACTGAACAGTCGACAATAGTATCGTTCCATTTATAATAGCTTTAGCACATTCCATTAAAGCCATAATAAAAAAATTTTCGTGTTAGCTATTACAGACTTTTGAACCGAAGCGGATGCGGTGTTGAGTCATAGCAACAGCGCCGCATTTCTTTTTACTTTTTGTTGCAGAGCTTTACTCATTATATTAACAATGTGTTAAGCGAATGAGCAACAAAATACATGTGAGGTGAATCAATGAGTAATTGTATTTACATGCTTTTACTTAGGTACATATAATATCATAGGCTCAGTTGATGTAAAGTTTCCCAATAGTCTGTGCCGAGTCGTGTCTATCTGTAAAAAAGAGTACGGTTTCTTCGTTGCTTGTTTAAAGGGCCTATGACGCCTAATTTGAAGATGATTTGATTTAATTTAAACTTTCTGAGGGTGAAATGTGTTCAGAAAAAATATCTGGAGTTGCCCTCTCACCAGTAAGACGATTCCTATAGACACAGTCAGCACTTGCCAAGACGACTTTTTTTCCCGAAGACGCACCAAGTTATATAGAGCTATAAAGCGAGGTTTCAAAAGTTTGGCTCGTTCGCATAGAAATAGGGCGTCCAAAATATTAGTTTTGTGCAGAGACCGTTTTGATTGCAAAAAAATGACATTGCAACAAATTTTTATTTTTTGGGGCTGTTTTTTTCAAGTCAGCAATTTGTTTTATCTTTGGTAAGCTCGCTATTATGTACACACTGCGTTCACGTGATGGTGTTTGTCATCAAAATCAAAATAAATAATGAATTTTTTTTTATCAAAATGATAATTTTCAAATGAAAAATTAATCAAACAATAACATTAGTATGCTTTCATAATAATACCAGGTGAAAAAAAACATCGCCGAAATTGTATTTCTGGCATTGTTTTTTTACAACAACGATAATAATTAAATCTGAAATACCGGCTATCTTTCCAAAAAAAAACCTCAAAACTATTAAATAATAATAATTAACATTTTTAAAGAGTAGTTTGGAACTGAAAAAGTAACAAAAATGGTACAAGCTACATGCTGTAATATACTATATAATATCATAATGCAGATAGTCCCTTCTACCGAACGCATTGTCATAGACCTCCATAGACCTCTACATGATACCTGTTTCAGTTTTGTTGCCGCAAGTGAGTTTTCTCAATAGTTATACAATAGTTGACGAGAAAACAACTCTACACGCAAAGTGCGTCTTGAAAAGCCCGTCCTAAGCCCTTTAAAGGATTCTTGTATATATTTTGATCTTCCGGAAAAGCAATGATGAGCCAAATAGATATTCAAAGAAGCGCCTCCAGGGTTTTCAAGAAGAAAAAAATATTGACTATTCAAGAAAATTGTCCGATTTCCTTTTAAAAACAGATTCTGAACAATAAAAAAGACACTTATGTTCAAATGATGACTATGTTTTGTATACAGAGCATTGGCATTGGCTTTACCAGAGACTTCACCCATCAAATCATCAATTATCAATTATCAACCATCTGTTTTGTTCGTCTCTGGGAAAACTCGTCATCATATCTATCATTCCCTCGTGAAACATCACTCCGGATACATCGTCAAAGGCTTTTTGATAGGCTCCCTCACAGTAATGTATTTCTACCGGTGGAGGATAAGCTATAGTCTGACTAGCTTTAAACATTCATAAAATATCTTGTGCCTTCCCTGAACCAGTTGGACCTGTAATCATCGCCGTAAAAAGAGATCGCATCCTCGCGTAAAATCTTTCAGCATTACCATTCATGATAAATTAGATGTTCGTCATTCGCCAAAAGTTTCATTTACTATTCGATCAGGAGAGGTTCTTGCTTTTTGTATTTTGTTTACAGTGCTTTCATTTACACTCAACTCAGTAACGCCTCCAAAAGTAGAAAATTCTATGACAAATACCAATATCATCTTAACTATTGGCACTTTTCGTTTCAGACTCGGTAAAATATCTACAATATCACTCATAGCACCATCAACAGTATAATTTTCATTCATCACTCTAATCTCAACATCTTCCTCTGACGACATCTTACCTTTCAATAGCAATACAATCATACAACGCTTCATTTTTATACAATCATAATCATCATACAAACCCTAATATAAACGACCCCTGCACAAAAAGTACGTAGTTAATCATACAATTACAAACAAAATTAATGACAATAAAACTGGTACACAAAAAAAACCCTTTCAGGTTCCCATGGTAACTGGTGCAAACAAAAATGTACTTGGAAACAGGAGAACCTTTTTGTGTTTAGACAGAGATCTGCTCCTACATTCATACTTAAATTCATTGAAAAAAACAAAAAAAAAAATAGGTCTTCGTTGGTCAATACTTGGGGTATGAAACGGAAGATTAGTTTAAAACACAATAAATATTTAATAATTTTTTGTAGATTGCTGAACAAATCATAAAGGAGACAACTCCCAATTTGCAAACCAAGAAAACAAAAATAATGGATTGTTATATGCCAGTACTTGTACGGTAGAGGAACACTGAAATGCACTGCAGTATGATACAAGAATGAAGAAAAATTCATGTAAGAAAAAAAAACTAAATTTAAGCATCGCAAATAGTTTTTGGATGAAAAATGTATTTTGTTGAAGTTGATGATGCAGCCAATAAATTTTCTCACCTCAGGAGAATTTGCAGGCATAAGCCAATTCTCTGGTATGACAGGTATAGCATCTACCTGTAACAACATACAGTGAACAGAGTGTAAACTTCATACAACAGCTACTGATTGGTGCTAGATCATACAGATAATGAGCTCTCATCTCTAGTTACGTTTCAAAATAGTAATGCATACCTAGATTTCCTCAATGGACATCAGCAATTGCATAACTTAAGCAAAAATTTAATTTTATATGTAATATGTAGACAGGAACTAAGAGCTCAGGCTTTAAATAAGAAGATCACATATTAGACTAAACTATACACCACTAAACTTTGTTATAAGCTACAACACTCAAACCTAAAGCAATTTGGTTGAAAAAAAATCCTCAAATTTATTCTATTAAACACTGCGATCATCTCTTTTGGGAAATTATCACTGTGAATAATTTTGAAAGCCCCAAGTTTTATCAGGTTTTTGAGTTTACTTTGGTTTTTTTGTTACCACCCACAGCACAGCATTGCCCCTTCAGGTGACGCTTCAGATTTTATGGAAAATGGAGGGTCGGCTGAGGCAGGGTGGGGGAGAAGGTATAGTTATTCTATGTTTTCAATGAAAACTTTTCATTGATTAAAAGACTGACAGAACCACAGATGAATTATTCAATTGCCAAATCTATGTCGGTGTCGATTAATGATCTGACGTTCATTCTTAACACAATTGCTCTCGAGCAAGGTCTCGGGCTGGTATTGCTACGCACGTCTATATAGTATATATAGGTATGGAAAATTGCGTAACATACTACATTACTCATAGAATCATTACAGTAACAAATCACCACCACCTCCACGAAAGAGCAGTTGGTATAAAAGCAATAACTGTCAAAGTGGCTGCTCATAATTGGCTATCAAAAATAAATCGATCATCATAATAAAAAGCAGAGCCATTTCGTTAAAACAATAAAGATGACTGCTAATGTTATAGTTAATCAAGAATAAATTACTTGCAAATAAAATTTACCAACCACATAACTGGAAAGTTGTTGATTCTTTAACTTGCTATCGCTATTTGCTACTTTCCATAGCATCCCAATATGACTACCAGTAAGAAATCAATGACACGATAACTGTTGTTGAATTTCTTATACATGTGAAAATAATAATGCTCGCAGCAATGCACAAGGGAACTTATGCTTTCACAAACTGATTAAGATCAAAGGAGAAAATTACTTATTCATATCTAATAAAAAGTAAAAGTCTATATTCAAGTGTTCGCCCCACACCGGTGTCGTCTCCAAATACCAATAATAGCAACTGTTCCTCAACCTAGCCGTCAAATACACCTAGTATTTCACAGTATACAGTTAAAGATTGAAAAAACACAAACCTTGGCTTGAAGGCTTCTATCTGTCTGGTAATGTTTCTGACCTGCAGAACAGAGTTGATGAAAACATTAAACTGGTAAAGCCACACTATGGTTTGCTCTAACAGCAATAGCAGATGGTACGGAGAATATATGATAAATAGATATTCTACGCCCTCATTTACAAAGCAACACCATGATTGCATAAACACAAAAATTGAATTTATAAGTTAGTCTCCAACCGGTACAAACATTTACTAAAGACATTGGAAATGATTTACAATGAAAAAATGTGTACACAAACATTAAACTCACCAAGTTCAGCTGGGGAGCCCACAACATGGCGAAAGCTCACGCAGTTGCTCTCACCAAAATTAGGGGACACAAGTTTGACGCTGAAAGAATGAGGCTCCTCTCCAAAGATTGAAGAGGTATCAAGTTTTAATTTGATTGTACCATTCCGATTCATTTTTCCAGGCTCCACCACAATTTTGCAGATTTCGTTTGGTCCATTCATAATTTTAGCAAACAGCATGGCTAAAGACAGATGCAATGCTGAGCTAATTGGATAACAAAGGCTGACTTTTACAGCAAAAAATGATCGAATGATCTTCACTAAAACAATTTATCAAATAAGAGACTACATGTTGAATTGACAACTGTTATTACCCTCCGACAAGATATGTGAGCCCCCTCCTTTAACATCAAGCATCAGACGACTTCCTTCATCTTTGTCTGCAGACTCGCCTTTCCATATATTTTGTATCTTAGGCATTTCGTACTTCACTTTGTAGACAAAAGATAAAAAAGCTATTCAACAGTGCATGTGCCATCGACGTTACAACACAGGAAATGCATGACATATTTGTAAGCATGCTTACATTAAAAAACCGCTTACTTGATTGCAATTTGACAACAATGAACAGGCTGGCTGACAACAATGAACAGGCTGGCTGACAACAATGAACAGGCTGGCTGACATCAATGATTAATCATAATTTCTTGGACAAAATTCCCAAGTTTTGTCTGTCTGTAAATTTTACGGCAACCTCTCAAATTGACATATTTTAAAATTTAGGTGAAATCTATCGGTGTAAAGTTATTGTATACTATCTTGTTTAATTAATCAGTGAATACTTTAGCATTGGAAAGGCAAACTTATCATCAAACACACATTGGATAATTGTGATTGTCTAATGCAAAATTTAATATTTTGAATAAATTTGGTATCAATATTTTAACGCTTCTGGTATAAGCATAAAACTTGCCATTTTAACAATTCACCATGATAAAATGACATCATACCTTATTAGGTGAAACATCCAAAACATAATGCCACCTTTGTAGAAGCATTAAGCTAAAATCTACCATAATCTAACAGGCATTTTTTAATCATGAACGTCTATGCCATAGTAAAAATTACTACTATTGAGCAAATGCTAGTTGTTAGTTGGTTTCAGATGTAACTTCCATGTAAAATAGTTAAGAGTGCCAAATTTTACCATATGGGGTTGTGTTCCTTTGTTCCAAATTACGCAAAAATGATAATAGTAGTAATATATGAGCAGATCTCCCTACCAAGTGTTTTTTTGTGGATTAGATCTTGGGGTTGAGACAATGGGTTACGGCGTTGGATGAATTCGCCGAGTTTATATTGTATTTTACTTGAGGGGTACTTGAGTGGCATTTGAATGGCATTTAAGTGGCATTTGAGTTTTGATTAGTTTTTTACTTAATTTGAACTTATATGGCATATAGATTTTGAATGTATGGCATTCAAGTTTTGATAACTTTTTACATAACTCGAACTCATATGGTATCTTGAGAGAGAGGGGAGAGGAGAGAGGAGAGAGGAGAGATGGGAGATGAGAGAGGAGAGAGAGAGGAGAGAGATTTTTTAGTTTTCTATACATTCATGTATATATGGTTAGTTATGTACATAATTATGGCTATATTTATGGGATACATAAAGAGAACATATTAAATATTGTAAGCTTGAAATAGTTCCAATATCATTTCAAATGAAAAAATGGATGATGAGAGATTTTCATCCGTTTGTATGTATCTACATATATCTGATTGAAAATGATATAATAATTCAGTAGTCCATTGTATTGAAATCAATTTTTGAGTGAGCTCTTTATTCCATACTTTTCTTTGAATTTTCTTTAAGTAATCATTAATACTGACAGTTTTTGACATTTTTACAACTGTTTGAAAATTGTTTTTAGTCATAAGCTTAAATATTTCTACTGAATTGTCAACGTATTTATGTGTAGTGTATGGTCGATATTGTATCGGTGAAAGTTCTCCATGTAAAGAAGCTGCAGTTAGCAAATGCTGTGTCATACATAATAATATAGCTTGTAATGTCAAGCGATATCCAATCTTTTCCTGTACTTCAACATTTTCTTTAATATAGCTATGATATATCTTTGGAAGGTAGTCTTTGATTGTGTATCTTTTTGAACTCATAATGAACTAAAATAAAATGTTAAGTATTAGTATATGATGATTAAACAGTGTTGTAAAATAATTACATTTTAACTTTTATTAAGTAATTTTTCTATTAATTCTTACCTTATCACCAAGAAATCAGCTGTAGTAGTTGATGAAATCAGTTGTAGCAGTTGATGAATCAGTTGTAGTAGTTGATGAAATCAGCTGTAGTAGTCGATGTTTTATTGCTGGAGAGAATGATTTCTATGCAGAGAGAGCTGTTCTTATATAGTATAAGCCACTCCTACTCATTTAGCTTATAGCCATTAAAAACACTCACGCGAAAACTCTATCAGAATAGTGTTATTCGCGTGAAATATCCCTGTTTTATTCGCGTGAAAATAAAAAATTTCATTCCCGCGAAAGCAACGGTTTCCATTCGCGTGAAAATAAAGTATATATTCCCGCGAAAGCATTGGTTTGTATTCGCGTGAAAATAAAATTTTTATTCCCGCGAAAGCAATGGTTTCCATTCGCGTGAAAATAAAATTATTTATTCCCGCGAAAACATTGGTTTGTATTCGCGTGAAAATAAAATGTTTATTCCCGCGAAAGCATTGGTTTGTATTCGCGTGAAAATAAATTATTTATTCCCGCGAAAACATTGGTTTGTATTCGCGTGAAAATAAATTATTTATTCCCGCGAAAACATTGGTTTATACTCGCGTGAAAATAAAATGTTTGTTCCCGCGAAAGCAACGGTTTCCATTCGTGTGAAAATAATTTATTTATTCCCGCGAAAACATTGGTTTGTATTCGCGTGAAAATAAAATGTTTATTCCCGCGAAAGCAACGGTTTCCATTCGCGTGAAAATAAATTATTTATTCCCGCGAAAACATTGGTTTCTATTCGTGTGAAAATAAAATGTTTATTCCCGCGAAAGCAACGGTTTCCATTCGCGTGAAAATAAATTATTTATTCCCGCGAAAACATTGGTTTCTATTCGTGTGAAAATAAAATGTTTATTCCCGCGAAAGCAACGGTTTCCATTCGCGTGAAAATAAATTATTTATTCCCGCGAAAGCATTGGTTTGTATTCGCGTGAAAATAAAATATTTATTCCCGCGAAAGCAACGGTTTGTATTCGCGTGAAAATAAAGTATTCATTCCCGCGAAAGCAACAGTTTCCATTCGCGTGAAAATTAAATGTTTATTCCCGCGAAAGCATCGGTTTCCATTCGCGTGAAAATAAATTATTTATTCCCGCGAAAGCATTGGTTTGTATTCGCGTGAAAATAAAATATTTATTCCCGCGAAAGCAACGGTTTGTATTCGCGTGAAAATAAAGTATTCATTCCCGCGAAAGCAACAGTTTCCATTCGCGTGAAAATTAAATGTTTATTCCCGCGAAAGCATTGGTTTGTATTCGCGTGAAAATAAAATATTTATTCTCGCGAAAGCATTGGGTTGTATTCGCGTGAAAAAATGTTGATTCATAGGATTTAATCAGTGCAACTTTACCTATTTAAGAGCCACTGTTTTCACACAGAAAGCATCCAGTTCTACAACGACTAGCGGAGGAGCAACATCTACTAAATCTTTCATTGCAACAACTAGGAGCTCATCTTCTTTATAAAGGTAAGAGTAAAAATATTTATTTTTTGTTAGCTAACGCTACTAGCTGAAGGTTTATGACCTTTATGATCTTTTAAAATTAATTACGAAAAATTAAACAAAATGTTTTGTTTTTTTAGAATGAATACTCAAGACGAAGGAAGTCAACCGATGAATGAAGAAGCAGGATCCCAGCAAACCCTTTCCCCATCACCTTCTCCTATCTTTGATATGGCAGAAAGTCAATTGGTGGTTGATGAACCAGAATCTCAACAAGATTTTACTTTATTCACATCTCCTACTAACAAGCTGTCTTCAAAAAGAACATCGATGAGGAAACGATCTTTTATTGATTTGACAAAAGATGATAATGAAACTGGCTCGAAGTGCAAAAAACTAGTTTTGACGGATGTTGGAGATGAAAGGCTTTTTCGTCACACCAGAATACCCTTTCAAGATGCTGGAAGTAATGAACTAACCACTCTCACCTACAAGAGCGCTGGGTTAATAAACTCTCTCTCTCCAGATAGTCTAGAAAAACTTGAAGAATCCATGGAAATCCGCGAACTACCTGTACCAACAGTTATGGAGGTGTTGTCTGTTGAATTTCGTGATGAATCAAAGTGCACCGTGATTTACAACTACCGAAAGGATAAGAAGATAACTCGGGTGAAGAGTGATATTTCAACCGAAATAGGACTGCTTGTTAATAAAGCTAAGCAAACACGTCCAATTGTTTTAATTTATATGGGAGAAGGAAAGACAGGAGATGCGATTTTTCGTACTGCTGAATCTCATGGATGTAATCGAAAGATCAACGATCCATTCAACTCATTGTATGGCAAGAGTGTGAGACAAATACAGGCTTATTTCAGTGTTGCTCACCTACATGATTTTCCGACAGGAAGTGTTATAGCTTATGAGAATCCTGGAATGCTAAGAAAATGTGATACTCGTTGGAACAAGACTGCCGATGTTATAGTGGCTAATTACAGATGTATGGTGAAAGGAGAGCTATTGATTGGAGATCTTAGCATCCCTGCTCAAATAGCTTCATCTGTGGTGGCGGAAAAAAGTGGTGTAATCGTATTCAGAGGACTGAAACAAAATACGAACAACATGATTTCCTACGACATCATTCTACTCTCAGCTCTTCAAGCTTTCATTCAAGTCTCAGAACTGTTTGATACTTCGCTGCAGCACACCTGTCTCTCCTACTTTGATGAAAATGAAAAAGAGAATTGTCCAGAACAGCATATCAGAGTCTTAATCGATAACACAAAGGATGTGACTCGTCTTCTATGATGGTAAGTTTCATATCTATTTAAAGAAAGATCTGAAGTATTTTTGTAAAATTAATTCATATAACTATGTATGATAGAGTCATTAGTTACTATGTCTTTTAGATATAACTAAAGAGCGCTCCTGAGGAAGAAAATGAGAAGATCTTATTTACTTCTTGCTTGAAACATTACAAAATAATAGTTTTTATAGGTTCTGTAGTGTTTAGCACAAATAATGAGATAAGTTGTATTTTATTCATTATATTTGTTATATCAAATAAAAATCAATTATAATAATTTATTTTAACAATTTACTTAGTAAATTAGTTCCTTGTATATGTACACCATCTATTCCTTCTACTGTATTATCTTCTATGAACTCGAAGTTAGGATAGGTCTGTATGATAAATCTCCGTATTGAGTGATCTCTCATCTCACTATCTCCTATGTCTCGTAAACTTCTAACAATTTCATCCATACTCCATCCTCTACTTCTCAGTAAACAAAAGTATACACAATAGTCGCCACATACAGTTGAAAAAAAATTTTGTAGTTGTGTTTCATTACTTCGTATTGTTTCATATCCTCCATGAATACTTAGTATTTCATTTACATCCGGATAAAAGGAAACAGAACGTCCAAACGAGTCAAAAAAATCCACCTCTGAATCATTAGCGTACACAGCCAACCAATGCTCTCCGGGTTGATGAGAATAATGGGTGTTGAATACGAAACATCCTGTTGGAAAATTGCAAATTTGCTTCCAAAACTGTTCTCTAGCTCCAACATGAATCCCTACGCTTTGACATAAAACGTCTGAAGATAAGATCGAACGAATTTGTATGGTATTCATCTGTAACTTTCTGTTTAAAGCACTGCGTCACCTCCGATAGTTAATTGAAGAATGCTATCCATCTCCAACACACCGTCTTTTACAAAGTATGCTACCAGGGATAATCCATCCGTCGTGTTAGCGCTAAAACGAATTTCCACACTTGTTGTGACATTTTTCATAGAGTGAAAACCTTCTTTAAGAAAATCACCAGTCAAATCAAATCCATAAAGTGTAGTACCATCAAGGTATTGTTCTTTCGTAATACCGAGACTATCGCCTTCAAGCAAAGTTCCGGTAGCGTGTAGAAACTGATGATATTCTCTTCCAAAAATTCCTCTAGCATAATTTGGTTCAAATCTCCTTCCAATTGGACAATCACCAACTCTCAATACAATACTATCAACACTAGCATGCTGCATTCTATATGGATTCAAGGCAAAACGTCCGTTCATTGCGTTGTGATTAACTAAACCTAAATAAATTTGTTTAGGTTTTTGTTTGTTTTCTTCCAAAGTGATGTCGATCTGCGCAACACCAGCACGAATTCCATATAGTTTTATCCGTTTTCGATCAACAGGATAAATGTAGTTGTGACCTTCCAATGCCAAGCTGAGTTGGGAGTTTTGTATTGTAGGATTCACCTTAACTTTACAAAGATGAAGTTCAAATTTATCAATTCTAATCTTTGCTCCTCCATTAGGCGACTCATCTGCAGCAAACAAAGCTAGTTTTCCAGAGGCACGCTCAAACTCCAGCTGCATAGTAGGACCTGGTATTATTAGTTTTTTCTGCTGAAATAATGCGAGATGAGGTTTTCCAGTTAATTCTATTGTCTTTCCAGCTATGATTAGAGCTTTCCTCTTTTTCTTATCAGCGGTTTTGTGATCAGTAGCGTCTTTGCTAGTTGAATCATCATACAACCATCCTTCCATCTTACCTTGATATTTCTTTCTTTCTGCACTGTTTTCGAGTAGTTGTGAAAAGTAGGAGCGTAAACCGTAGTTGTTAGCGTATTCAACGGTGGTTCCTTCTATCGACATTTTCAACTCACTGAATAATGCATGCATTGAATCCCCCATCCACACAACTGCATCATCATCATTACCTGCAATATCGCTTCCATCATCTTGAACAACCGTGGCTTCAACTTGCAGAAACGAGTTGTAGAGATCTGTGTAATGTTCAGTGCTCCCTGACAAGGTTAACTCAATACTACCATAAGGATCTAACCTATCAGGTCTGATGACAACATATTCCGATCTTTCTACCGATATGTTTGTTGGTTCCGTAGCAAATACATCCAACGTTGGATTTATGTTGTAGGAAGAACCTTCCAACTTATTACCTGTTGTTCCATTTAGGCTAGCCATCTTTTGCGAGTGATGAATGCTTGAAGCGTTACCGCTTAATGAATATAGATATCGAGCTCGGCTGTCTTTATACCGGATTCTACTGCTATTAAAATATACCACGATTACCAACACCTCTCCTCTTCTTTCCACCTCTTGTTTTTCTCCTTTTCATTCTATCTGGACGGACTGCATTGAGCACATCTCCTCCCAGATCATTCAACTCTGCCAATCCCCTCTTCTTTGCTGACGCTGCAAAACTTTGACCATCGATGACATCACGCGCTACATTTCCACCTACAGACAATGCTCTTTTCCCCAAATTAATTGCTCCTCTTTTCAGCATTGGTGCTGCAGATTTAAGTAAACTTGAAAAAATACTACCAAGTCCATTTCCTCTCATATTAGGCATCACTCGTCGTCCACTATACACTCCAATTCCATTTCCAGCTTGCATCTTGTAGTACTCATCAAAAAAATCTTTTGAATCCTCAGGGGTGTATCGTACCAAACTCATTTTAATTTTTTCTCTCTATAGTGAACCGTCAACACAACCTTTCCACCATCAAATGGTATTCGTTGACCGTCGTCACTCGTTATAAGTACTTTAATCATATCACTATTTAGTGATGAAGCGTCAACATAGTGGGGATTTTTAAATTCTTGATACACAACACTATTCTTCTTTCCTTGAACTGGAACTACTCTCAATAAAGGTACATTCGTATCTCCTACCATTCTATTATCAACAATGTTGGAATAAACATACAGGGATGTTAAACCGGAATTTATATCAGGGGGTGTGATATTATTGTATCTACCACGAGGGTATGTAGTTTTTGATTCAAATCCAAAAATATATGCTATATCTTTGGAAAAGCTTATGGCAGTATCAGGATCACTGTTAGTTAGTAAAGCGCTGTTGGTGATCTTGTCGTAGGAGATGGCGAATTTCTTGTCTAAATCCATTTCATTCATTCTCTTTCGTATAATCTCCTCCAACTCCTCTATACTATCATATCTTCCATTACCGATTAGGATGAAGGACTTTTCGCTTTTACCAGAGACATTAGTCTTTTCTAGATATATTTTCCCTTCGGTAACATTTTTCCAATTATTAGAATAAGTCATATCTAGTAGAGCTAGCTCCCATTTACCGCCATCGATAACCAAATATTTATACAGTCTCACTGTAAATTCGGAATTGTTATTATCAGGAAACTCTTCACCACTAGAGTTTGAGGGTAAAGTTATCAGCATCGACATTTTCCCAACGTATGATGATTATATCAAGCGTTGTTTCCTTATAAACTATTCATCTACCCAGTCATTGAACTTTTCTCCATAACCTAACCACTTAACCAGAATCTGTCTTTTACCTCTTCTCATTCTTCTTCCCAGTATCTTTTCAATTCTGAAAATCGTGGGTTTTTTTACTTTTTGCAACTCTTTTTCGTAAAAGGTACCATCGATCATCTCCTCAGCTAAATCTTTCACCCTATATACAACAGGTTTTTCATCAATAAGTACATCGGTGATTATAAAAATCTCAATCGTCCAATTCGGGGTGTATCCTCTTTCAAACGCTCCTCTTGCCTTACTTATTCTCACATAATCCCCAACCTTTAGTTTTGCTTCTTGAGTTAAACTATGTTCACCTCCTTCATACACACGATTCCATACAAGTTCTTGATTTTGAAAATTCACATCATTTGGTCTCATACCTATAGCACCATGAATTGTGTTGTTGTATGCATTAACCATTTCTGGTAAAACATCAATGTATCTATCATCATCTTTATATGTCAAATATCTATATATCTTCTCTTTTAAAGTTCTGTTAAAACGCTCCACCATCGATGCCTTTATCGTTTCATTTTCGGTTGTAAAGCGCTTGATCTTTTTTTCCGCCAGCAGAGTCTTGACATTGACGTTGTCAAACTCTTTACCTTTATCAGATTGTAAAGCTTTATAGTTTTCCCCTTCTAGTATTCTTCTCAATCCTCTTGCTACTACCGGTCCTGATTTGTTGATGAGCGGCACAGCCCAACCTTTTCTAGATAAAGAATCAATAGCAGTCAGTAAAAATGCTGTATTATTATTTTCATCTCTTCGAGATCGAACATCCATCAAATCTACCTGTAGCTGCTCCCCTATTCCAGCTACAATTGTAGGACGACGCTTAAACTTGGTTACAACTTTTTTATGTAACGTGTAGGCATCCTCACCACTCAACCATTCACGGATTCTTTTTTCTCCCTCTCGTTTTCTACGAGCTTTCAGTAAAGCTCTAGCTCCTCGTAGAGATGTATGTAATGCAGGATTGTAATACAACTCTTTTAGCGTGTCGATGTCCATGAATTAGTACCGGGAACGACCAACTTTTTCTTCTGAGTCTTACGTGTTCGATGCGGGGATTTTCTGACAGTTGTGATTCCTTCATCAGTTAGCAGGCTTTTAAATCTACTGTAATTGGTATTTCCCGATTGTATTTTACCTCCTTCGGTTAGAACGTCTCGTAGTAAAGTTTTGGAAGTCCTAGGATTCAACCAATGTTCTCCAATTTTCAGTCTGTTCTTCTCCGAGTCGTATCTACCAATTTTACTCAGATTTTTCAACATTCTGGCAGCGATCGTTTGATCACTCTTTTTTGTTGTTAAATCAGCTGCTTTTTTTTCAAAATCTTTTAAATTTCCGCTTTCACTATCGTGCTCATCATCTCCATCAGTAAGAAATGTACTTCCTAGTAAGGTTGTGTCTTCAGTATCAAACAACCTTCCTTTTATTAATTCCATCCCAATATCATCATCATCATCAACCACTTTCACTGATTCTAACTCATTGTCTTTATCAACATTTGGTGAAAAGACATTAGGTTTATTATCGATAACTGTGCTATTGGCCAAAGGAAAAGTAGACTCTGTCTTTTTTTCTTAATGAGATTCCAACTATCCTTTTGTGTCTGGTTTTGGTTATTTTTAATCTTTTTGACATCAGACAAATACCTACGTAGGTTTTCAACATTTTCATCTAACTTTTCGTATGAGGATAAGTCAGAATCATAAGCCGTTTCCAGTAGATCATTTCGCTTTCGCTTCATATTTCTCACTGTTATAGCTTCCATAGGATTATAATACAATGGAGGTCTGGTTTTCTCTTCCTTTACCACTGTTTTATTATCCTTTCTTTCCGTTAATCTATAGTATTCATCTTCAGTGAGTATAAAATTACGTCTGGAGAATGTTAAAGGCTGACGATTCATCTTTTTATTGATGATAAAACAGATACAATAGGTGTTATAATAGCATCCAAAAGATTCCCTCTACCACTCTGAATCAAAATTTTACGCTTATCATCAACTCTCCCTCTACCACTAAGTTTATGTAGCTCCTTCTTGTAACGCTGCAACTCAATAAACTGCTCAGAATCAAGAGGAACATTACCTAATATAATATTTTTAACACTTTCTATCAATGATTGAAACAAATCTGAGTTAGCCTTTTCGACTATAGCGATTTTTCCTTTCTTACTCAGATCATCCAGAGCTAAAATCGCCATTCTATTTCGCATCATTCGTGTTGAGAGTTTCATCTTTATCTTCTCCCTCCGCCTAGCACACTTTTAAGTAACCCAGGAACTATATTGCTGATGATAGGTCCTAGTAGAGCACCTAAAAATCCTCCTTTTTGCAATACAGCTTTCTTATCATCTAACGTTGATTTTCTTACTAAAGCGCTAATATCCTTCACGTTTCGCTGCAACTCATTATACTGAGATGATGTCAATGGTATCGTTCCATTTATAATAGCTTTAGCACATTCCATTAGAGTCATAATAAACTCCTTTTTGGCTTTGGCTATAACAGACTTTTGAATAGCAAAGGTTGTATTGTTGAGCGATAACAACACAGCTGCATTTTTTGTTAATTTTTTCTCCAAAGCTTTAGACATTATAATGCTTTCGTGTTGCGTCGTTGAATAACAAAATACGATTGAGGTGAAGTGAATAGTAATTGTATTTATATCCTTTTACTTGGGTACATATAATATCATAGGGAGAACTGATGTAAAATTTCCCAATAGTCTATATTGATCATTCGTTTGTTGAGTCGTATCTATTCGTAAATAAGAGTATGGTTTCTTTGTTGCATCTTCAAAAGCCTCTTGTACATATTTTATTTTTGATGGAAAACATTGTCGAGCCAAATAGGAAATAGAAGAAGCATCTCTAGGGTTTTTAAAAAGAAAAAAATAATGACTATTCAAGGAAATTGTACGATTTCCTTTTAAAAACAGATTCTGAACAATAAAAAACACACTTATGTTCAAATGATGACTATGTTTTGTATACAAAGCATTAGCATCAGCTTTACCAGAAACTTCATCCATGAGATCATCAATTATCAGCCATCGATTTTTACCATCTCTGGGAAAACTCACTGTTATATCTATCATGCCTTCATGAAAAATCACTCCTGATACATCATCAAAGGCTTTTTGGTAGGCTCCATAACAGTAGTGAATCTCTGTTGGTGGAGGGTGTGCTATAGTCTGACTAGCTTCAATCATTCGAAAAATCGCTTGCGTCTTTCCCGATCCAGTTGGTCCTGCAATCATTGCTGTAAAAGGAGATCGCATCGTCGGGTCATAATCTTCAGGTTTCCCATTCATCATAAAAAGATGTTCATCAATCAACAGTAGTTTCATTTATGATTCCAACAGGAGAGTTTCTCGCTTTTTGTATTTTTTCCATAGCTTCTTCATACATACTAAACTCAGTAACACCTCCAAAAGTGGAAAGCCCTACGACAAATACCAAAATTATCATAATTATCAACGCTTTACGCTTCATACTCGGTAAAACATCTATCATATCACGTTCAGCACCATCAATAGTATCAACTTCATTCATCGGTCTCATCTCAACATCATCCTCCGTCGACATCTTAACTTCCAATAACCATACAATCTTATCACGTTTTCATTTATATACAATGTTAAAACTATCAAAAAAATCAAATGCCATACATGCAAAATCTATATGCCATATAAGTTCAAAATAAGTAAAAAAATAATCAAAAACTCAAATGCCACTTAAATGCCACTCAAATGCCACTCAAGTACCCCTCAAGTAAAATACAATATAAACTCGGCGAATTCATCCAACGTCGTAACCCATTGCATAACCTCCAAGGTCTAATCCACAAAAAAACACTTGGTAGGGAGATCTGCTCATATATTACTACTGATAATGAGAATGATAAATTTGAAAGTCATTGCGGTAACAATTTGTTTGTTATTAATGAAAATCAAAATTATACAATTATGATTATATTTTTTTACAAACTATTGTAATGGATTTCGGCTTGGTTTCCATTAAGGCTGTTGAAAGATTAACCTCTCTAATCGGAATTAATCTTTGCTGAGATTCAGATTAATCTGCAATTAATCTCACTTTTGATCCTGTTTAATTGTACGCATGGTAATTTTACTTCCATGCACCAAATTTATTGCAAAATGTAGCCTGTTTCATATAAAGGAGTTTTCTGCCTCACTACATGTCCAGTAAAGTAATAGCTGATACATAAAGCATAAAAATGTCAATAAGCACTCAAATCACATTTCAACTGGCAAGAAGTAAAGGTTGGTTAAATTCCTGTTTTTCATCTATGCATATATATAATAATATTCATATTTATTTATTATAATTATTATTATTGCAAGTAACTTGTGAAACAGTGAAATAACAGTAAAATAAAAGCATCCAATAATGTATGTGAGAAGTCACTCACAACAGTATCTACAGTAGCCTTTGGCTATTTTGATGTGAAACATGACAAAGAGCTATGCATATGTGGGGCATTTATAATATCGTAACTAACAGTTTACATTTTAATGATCCAAGCTGATAAATCCGTGAAGTATTGCCGCATTGATACAACTCTGACCTATCAGCTTCGCATAAATAAAAAATAAATAAATAATTCTGTTTTGTAAATTAATTATTTAATTGTGTATATATTAATAACATAATTTTCAAATTTGATTTTCTAATTTTGTTTAATAAATAAATCCAATCTATTGACTCATATATAACAAATATTCTATGATTGATTCGTGCATTGCTAATGCTGAAATCTATGCATGGGAAAGTTTTTCTTCCTTCGTTATCATGAACAGTGGTGGGTGCTTAAAGTGTAAAAGATTTTTTTTATTATTCTTGATTAAGAGTATTGTTCGCGCTAATCTCACGAATTATTTTATAGCGTTAATCTTATAATTAACGGGACTATTCAACAGCCTTAGTTTCCATGAAATTCCACTAATCTCGAGTATTATACCTCTCTCCAGAGAGAACACTGTGCTGGTATGACAGTGACAACTAATGATCAGTTACTGCCGGATCAGTTGGCTAGCACAGAGCTCAGACAAACTACACAGAGTGTGGTTTGAATAGTGGCTTTATTCATCAATACCAAAGTCTTAGGGTGGCTTTCCAATAGGGTGATTGGCATGTCATGAATGAATGAATGCAATGATGTACAGAAGTGCCAGCCATTATATAGGCAGGCTGACAGGAACTGATTTGCATATTAGATATAACAGTACATACACAGGAAGTGATTAGACCAATAATAATAAAGATAGCACCAACAAATCATGTGATAGAACGCGATTAAATGCAAAATGTGCCAAGTGGCTAAAGGGCAGAGTCCATTGTATGATCGTAGACCTCACAGGGCCCCAAGGCTATTCCTAGCTTGCGGTCATTACATTCGGTGATCTAAGGAAGGGTACCTCCTGCTCCAGGGTTAGAGTAAGCTCCCAGGTGGTTTTGGAGATCTTCGGTTAAGGCGGCCATCCTGCACCGGCCCAGTATCACCATGCCAGGTAAATCATGGGTCACTACCGGCCCTGCAGGGGTCAAGACCGACCCTGCAAGCTGTGCCACCGGCACAGCTAGTCATTCCACTGTTGGTGTTTTGATAGCAAATGCACAGTTTACCACTGACATGCACCAAAATCCATCACACTTTTGTCATTATTTATAAGAACAGTTACTATGAATTACTGTTACCTGACCATATCAAATAAATGAATAATCACTTTTTAAAAAAAAAATATATGAAATGATAGCAATAACAAGCAATGGTTCATGATAAAACATATTTATAAAAAATAGCAAATATCAACCATAACAAAAGATAATAATAACTAGATATTGATTTGTGTCTGTGAGCTAAAACAAGAGTATTTTAGAGAATAAATGTTAAAAAATGATAATCATAAGTGAGAATTGAACACCTGTACTGACCACATCAAATAACACACTCCACCAACTACTCCATCATCCTCTCACTGGAAAAGCCCATTTGTAACACCGCCATTGTCCTAAAGATTATACTTGGTAGTAAAGTTGTACTTGCAAAGACTTTTTACGTGAAAAAAATTTCCACCACTGGGAATCGTACATGTATTCTTGGAACAGCAGTTGACAACCTGAGCCATCGTGCTATAGAAACATGTTGCTGATGTGCAATCTAACTCAGTACAAACTGACAACTGTTTTTCAATAGCTTTATTTTTGCAAAAAAGCAGCTTTTTGAGGCTGCCTAGATGTTTTTTTTGCTTGAGCCACACAAGCACATGCTTCAAAACTGCCAATACAACATGCACTCCTGTTTTATGCGAAAAAGAAATTTCTACTTCGGAATCGAACCCGAAACCTGTCAACGGCAAGTCACAGTGTTAACCATTTAGCCATCTAGCAATGTTGAACGGGTTTCATGAACAGCTTAAGATAAAAAAAAGGTGGCAAGGCCTACATACAAAAAACTATTTTGGGGTGGGGATATCCCTAAATACTTATCAAAAATTTTCAATTTTTTTCAGAATTGTTCAATTTGCCACTTGTATACTATTTGTGCTAAAGTTTTAATGGAAAAAAATCTTAACCGCGATGAAAACAGTAAACAAATAACGTTTTTGTTACACATTGAAAATTGTGTGGGCTTTGACTCTTTCGCTAAAGATCTGAAATTTGATGGGGGTTCATCTGAAAGACGGTTACAATGCACTCACAACCATGCAAAATTTATTCAAATCGGAGTAACGTCCCTGAATTACAGTCATTTTTCAGTTTTAAAGACCTCTTTTGAAAATGAAATAGCTGTGTTGGGGGTATTGCGAGAAACTTTGGGTCTCCAGTTTTTGAAAGTTCAGGCATGGGGCTATGTGGCCAGATATTTTACTTTTTTCTGACTTGTTCCATTTTGGTCTCGGAAAGCATTGAAAAATGCTGTTTTTATTGAGATTTTTAAAACGAAAAATGGAAAAACTTGAAACGGTTTTGTGCCAACGCTTTGAAGTTCAGAATGGTGCATCGATAAACTAATTAACACCTTAGCAGCAAATTTCAGTCAAATCGGCCTTTTGGATCGCTAACGGGAAGCTGTTTTACGCTGAAATTGGGTTTTTCTTGAAAATCTATGATGGCCGCTTCCGAACGATTTTTTAACGGCGTGTCATGATGTGGAGTCAGAAGGTTAGCAAAATGCACCATCTTTCAAATTTTGGTATTTTTTCGTCAAACGGTCTACGTTTTTTTGGCCATTTTGATGTCTCGAAAAACGATTCTTCACCTGTTTTCGCACTTGAATTGCAATGTTCTGGAATGTTCAGTAATTTTAAAAACCAACTTACATTAATGGCCTATGCCTATCAATTGCGTCGCAAAAGAAATTGTAGCTCTATCTATCACGGTTCTTGAGAAAAATTGGCTACTGTGGTACAATGTTCGCCGTAAAATAATAAGAATTAGAATAAAAAAAAGAAGGCAGAACAATAGTACTTTAGATTCTCTAAAATACTAATAAGTGCCAATAGTGGATGGTCTACTAACTTAGTTTTGGTACCTGATGTTTCATTGGACCACAACACCTGTAGGTGCGCTGGCAATTAAGGAAGACAACCTTGGCAAAAGAACACATCTCAATCCACAATGATAAATAAAAACACCCAATCCAGGCAGAAGTCGCTCGTCAACTTACTACAGGTGATGAGAGTGAAACCAAACAATGGAGTTCGGCAGACATGCTGCGCAAGGAAATGGCCGGTATACATAATGAAAGAGGAGGATTTGTATGTAAGAGCAGAGAATAACAGTGCAAACGAGAGTTATCAAGAAAAAGAAATGGCTTATTAAATGAGAGCTTGATGAGACCAGAAAAAGAAATAAACATTGAGAGACCATGGCGAAAACAGCAAGGATGATAAGTAAGGAAGAGTCACAGCAAAAGCTATGGGACTGTATTGCCTGAAATCTACTAAGGATATAGAGCAGGGGGTAAAAATCCAAGGTTGTCTGAAAACACCAGGATATACGATGAGCTACCTGAATAAAGCAAGAGACTGATTGAACCGATAAAAACCAAAGATGGTGAGCAGCTAATATTGTGAGAGATTTACATGATATAGTCAACCCCCCAGCCCCCCACCCACACTCCCTCCACCCGTTGTCCTGTCAGTCAATAAGTTAGATATAATCCCTGATCCCTTCCCCCTCCGCCTCGGTACAAATTCCCCCATGAAAATGGATACCTAGGACCCCGGCCCTATTTAGTCCCCGTATAGACCCTATATATCATATATAACCTACCCCGGGTTAGCTACCCTGGGCCAATATCCAAAGAGGTTGGAATAATTAGCCTGGGGCCTATAGGGCTGGATGCACACCTCAGAAAGTAGTTGAACAGAGTACAGTGGCTCGAAGAGCAGGCTAAGTGATAGATGCCTTAATAAGGAGCGGAAAAGTTCCAAGATGTCCTGATAAGGAGTGAAAAAGTTCCAAGCAAGGAAAAAGAGCGAGAAAAGATGCCCAGCACACTTTGACACGTGCTTACTGATATGATTGGCCAACTTTGTATATGAATTTGTATTGTATGTTTTGATTGTTGTATTTTTACTGTTACATTGTATAATTGGTTCACCCTAATAAGGGGGTGAACTTTCCTCTGCTTCTCCTATAGAAGGAACTTTGTTTGTACATTTGAATCGGAAGTCTTGAGGAGTTTGCTAAATACCCTTTTATTGTATTGCTAAATGGATTAAGTAAATAAACATTATTCGCAGAAACTCTGTCATTGTGTGTTTGGTCTAGGACCCTGTGAAGTTGATAAAGTCAATTCAGAGTAGACTCCGAAATAGTGAAGCAGTTTTGGAGTTATACCGTTGTGTCGTAGTAGAAGGTGCAAATATACTACAACATCAAACATATGAGTAAGCAACAGTGATGGAGGAATCACAAAATATAAATAAAATTGTATGGATTCACGAACAACAGGAAAGACAAAGCAGAAGCATCATGGAAAACAAAATTAAGGAAGAAAATTAGGAATTGTATATGAAGCTGAGCAGAATAAAAGAAGCAATCAGTTGGATATGGAATAACAGATTGAGGATGATAAAACAGAAGCACGAATTCAGGCAAAAATGTTTGAGGGCTGGTGCTGGAAGCAACAAAACAAAGATTGACGACAACAACGACAAACATTAAGAGATTCAAGAGCATTATTAAAAGAATTGTTTCCACAAAGAAATTCAAACTGAGCAAAACAGACACCAGATGAGAATCAAATTAAGCAATTCTGGAAAAGCGTTTGTCTGATGATTCAAGAATTAGTGAATAGTGGATTGAAAGCGGGGTTTGATAATTTTGTTTACAAATTGTTTTTGCTATACGAAACAACACTATAAGTGACAACATTGCCTATAGCCTACAACCCAGTAAGGTTGTGCAGTCAACTGATGAAATTAGCAAACCTGACTGGCTTCAAATGAGCTGCCGTTTTGTAATTCTCATTATTAATTTTACGAATCGGATCCAATATGCTATGATTAAATTGTTTCTTTATTAGGCTTGGAATACAAAGCAAAATTATTGTAAGCGGCAATCGCCTGCCATAACCTATATACAACATTAGAGCTCCCGATATTGAAACCAGCTTGCCTGAGCAGACGGCTTACTAGGTGTCTATGGTAGGCTATCACTGGAAACTAGCTGGAGTTAGTGCAGACCAGTATAGGCAAAAGTAGGTGGTTGATAATCGGGAGTGTCAATAGAAAAAAGTAGGATCAAATAGATTAGTATTGTGGTAGATTTTGGTGGAAGTTGATAGTAAACAGGTCGTTTACTATCCACCTTTTGCAAACAATGCGCTAGACTTCAGCCTACAGCTTTCGGTGAACTGCTGATTAGGTGCGAAAATATACTGTGCCGGTGATATGGTGTGCAGGGCCGGTAGTGATCCCTGCAGGGCCGATATCGACCCATTACCGACCCGGGATAGCTATACTGGGCCGGCACAAGATATCCGACATAGCAGAGGAGAACTAAGTCAAGGCCAAGAACCGGTAGTACCCTTTCTCGGATTACCGGACAAGTGGACCACAAGCTAGCTGCAGCCTGGGAGCCTGTAGGACCTATGATTGGACCACGGAGATAGGATTCCGCCCTCTAGCCACTTGGCGCCTTTTAGATTTAACCTATTTGTCTTACCTGATTTGTTAACTATTAATATACTTGTTTCCATTGGCCGAATCACTTCCTGTACTATTGATCTTATATGAATTATGCTAATTATTTCCTGTGAGTCATCCTATAAAAGGAGAGAATTTTGCCACAATCATTGCATTCATTCTCATGTCTTGCCACAAATACCCTAGAGGAATAATTACTCTTCAGGACTTTGTCTGATGAGAATACAGCCACTTATCAAGCATCACCTTGTGTTGTTTGTTTGAGCCATGGGCTCTTGCTATTTCGGGTAATTCGGTTGCATTATTACACAGCTGTCACTGTCGAACAGTACAATGTCCCCTCTAGAGAGAAGTACAATACTAGAGCATAGTGGATGTCCGTGGAACCAGACCAGAATCCATCACAGTATTGATGAAAAAATTGCATTTGTGAAAACTGATATAGCATTAATTGAGAACTTCACTGTGGAATTAATCTGCAGAATTTCCAAACACAGCTCAATAATCAGCGCAGCAACTTTTTATTCATTAAGAAAATTTTAACTTGAGCATGCGAATTAGAGGGAAAAACTTTCAATGCAATAGTTAATAAAATGATCGATTGCATTTCTCATTAGATATCGATTGCCAAATTGCCAACAAAAGTTTTCTCTAACACATATATCGTTAATATATAAATATAATAATCCATTTTCAATTCTCGATCTTAAGTACAAAAAAAACCATTTCAACAAGTTAAATCGGCATGGAAATCAAAAAATGACCCAATAACTCAATGTTCTGTGAGGTTGTTGTGGGATAAATTGGGTGCTAAGGCTACAAAGATTCGACTCCTAAAAGTTTGCACATTGTCGGAGGACAGTAAATATAAGCATTTGACATGTTGTGCAGGGAAAGCAGCAATTTCAAAACTTTCGGAATGTAAAACATTTAAGGGCTTGAGACAAGTACTTTTGTCTAAATTTTATTTATTTGAACTTTATTCGCAAAAAAATGCACTTCAAAAAGCTTGGACAGTGTTTTTACTATTCATTTTTGGATCATTGGTTTGTTTTATCAAAATACTAGGTGGTTTGATAATTAATTTTTCGAGCAAGCATCTAAAAAAGGTCAAACAGGACTCCAAAGCAGGTGGTTGTCAACCGAATTTTAATGGCAGTTGCGTACTTAGTAACAGCAAATGGAGTTTTTTGTTTTAACGTAATTTTACTCCCAATAGATTCTAGCCAGAAAATACAAAAACTTAAAACAATATATATCAGCTATTTGACATAAGTTTAATCACAAAAATGAATCAATTATAAGCTATAAATGATCGTGTTTATGTATTATTGGGGATGGTCAATTAGTAATAAAATAAAAGTTCAGAGTTCTTGGTTGAATGAACTGCTCATGTCAAGTGAATTAATTGGGATAAATAATAAGTAAATATTATTTTTAACAATTAGTATATAAATACTGCTATTACTTAATGGAGACCATAAATAATAATTGATCGTTGATAATAGATGATAGTTATTTGTGGGTAATAAATAAATGATAAGAAAAATGACAAATTTGGTTATTGATATAGCGTAACTGTATAAAGCTATTAAACATAATTTATAACAAATATCGTTATGTGGAGACATCATTAAAATTGCTATCCAGTTACAATATTATGAAAATGATGAGCCCATTTAAAAGCTCAAGCAACGAGTGATGTGAAGCCTGAAATACTTTTTGTTTCACCGATGATTGGCATAAAGAATTACCTAAAAAAACTTACAGCTCTATTGTTAACATAGAAGCCAGCAGAATTTTTGCCACCATCAAAAGGGAGCCTTATATAAAATGCTTTCAAAAAGGATGGCCAGACTTTCCCTATTATACCCGGTTGATTCAGTTTGTGCGAAAGATAGTGGGTGTGGTTGATAACCCAATCTGGGTCAGACTGGGTTGAAAGTCACTAAATAGCAAAGCTTACGGTCAACATAGTTATTCGTGTGGAATACTCAGCAAGGTGTGTGTGGATTCAACAAAAATTGTTTTAGCCAATAGTATAGCTACACGAGCCTAACTCAGCAAAAGATATTTTCATGCTCACCTGTTTTTTTTTCACCCACTGCTAGGTAACTTCGACATTTCACAAGCCTTTTTTGTATTTTACAACATCATCATTTTGGCACAGATGGTTTAATCAAGTTTCACTAAAAAAATGCCAGTGGGTTATTTGTCCTTTGCATGCAAACCTTTCCTAAATTTGGAAGGTACAAACTAGTTTTAAATGGTCACCATTAGTTAGCGTCTACAAATTGATCACGAAATATGACGTCACACGTCAAAAGCATTGATATAAATATTTGTATCACCCGTTTTTTTTCAGTTTTCAAATATTCGGGAATTACTAAATTTTCAATAATTTGGGACCACATGCTGCTATAAACAAAATTTTAAAAGGGTTTAATAGGATACACTAGACCGGACCAGATTAACCAATCACTGCACTTCTTACATATCTGTAGTTTCAGGAAAAATTGTTTGGAAATGACGTTGTAAACGTGAGATTTCCCAGTGCGCCATGGTACCTCAGGATTTTAGTTTATGTTATATCACTAGCCTATCAGATTACCGACCTGTTGATATACTATTTGTTACAGATCATTTACATCTGGAGGTATGATTATAGATTTAATAACTCCCTCTCCAAATAAAAACGTATTTTTGTTTTTTATATATTACAATGAAGTAATTAGTAACTAACCGCTAATTAATAACACGCCGCTCAGTCACGCGTCACAGATTTCACACTAATGTATCAATAATGAGGCGTAAAACTATCCGATGTGGAAACATCAAACAAAGTAATTTTGGTGCAGAGAGAGTCATTTTTATAACTCATTTTCTCAGTAACTATCAATGAGAGACAACAAAGTTTACCATTACTGTGACTGCAAGATATGATTCTACGCCATGATATGTTTTTTAACCTCCCAAGACTGATTTGAAAAATTAATTTGTATTGGCTACATTAGTTCACTAAAAAAAACCTCTAAGAAAATCGCGATGAAGCGTCTAAAGTTAATAATGGCATTATTTGCTATTATTGCTTGCGGATTACACAGATGTAATTGTAAAAAATAGGACAGGAAAGCACATTTACATGGATTGTCCGTTTTGGGCATTTTTAGAGTTAGAAAGTTTAAAAACACCAGTTTAGTTGATATGGAGCTGTGGTTGTTTGTTGCTAGTGACACAAATAAATGGTATTAGTAATCATAAAATACATTGTGGTAACATTTGCTTATAGTTTTTGTAAAATGACAGTACTTCTCACTGGCTTCAGTTTTATATGTTATCAAAGTGCAAAACCCCGAGGTCATCAAGTATTTTACATTTGTGGATACAACGGAACTCCATTTCAAAGTATGTGATGGAGTCATTAAGTAGCTTTCCATGATTGCAGCTCCATGCCGTAGCGTGGGTGTGGCTCATTGGTTTGAGTAGAGATAAAACATCAAGCTTTTCCATAAGCCAGCAAGCTTTTCCATGAGCCAGCAATACAGTAAGCCCAAAGGTCATGAACCCTAATTAGTGAGTCCACGGCGACTTTGAGCTAATGAGTCAATGAGTGAAAATGTATGAGGGAAAATTGTTTAAACCAACAATCAGTTTTAAATGCTTTTCTTATGTTTGTTTTGTCTAATACTTGCTCCACAGATAAAATTTTGAAGCAGCAGTGCTTGGCTAATGTGTAATTTATTTATTAAATTCAAAATCATTAGTTGTTTTTATTATTTAACCACGTGTTATAATCGTGCATTATGTAGTTATTGGATTGGTGAATGTTCAGGGTAGCTAAAGGATTGTAAATAGCTGAAGGGGATCAGAAAGCTAGGAAGAGACTTTTGGAGTGGCTACAATGCGTGGTGGTTGTGTTGTGCTGGAGCTTCTATCTTATACATAGTGAGTGATTTAACATGGCGTCGTAGGCGAAAGGAAAGGAGGATTGTTGTCGTATACTATTGTGTTCGTCATTTTGTGAAAGGAGTATTGAAGGGTTTGTGGTGATAGTGAAGGTCGGTGTGGATTTATTAACGCCGTTGTTATAGGACTGGTGCCAGTTGTTAGTGGTGAAGGTGAGTGTCTGTTATTTGTTTGTGGTGGTGCATTACAACTGTTGTTGTTGAAAGATACAGTCAATAAGATTTGTGAAAAAAGTTGGCATTTACTTTACCAGTTTTTAAGGTCAGTGTTGCCGAACACTTCAGCTTAGTGAAGCATGGCCTTGGGATTTGATTTTAATGATTTTCCTAAGTTATTTATCAATCCTGATGACACTTATAGTTCATGGAAGGCATGGTTAGATGAATTTGAGCTTAGTGTGGAAATGGTTACCTTTAAACTAGGGAAGGAAACAGTAAATCAGAGAAAACAAGATGTTTTCAAGGGGAGAATGAAATTGTTGGCTTTATTGCATGCCACTGGTCAAGGAGGTAGATATGCCCTAGAGTCTTTTGGATTTGATATGCGAAGTGAGGCGAGTAGTTATGAACAAGCAATGGCTCATTTGAAAAATGTTTATGGTTTTGAGGAAACAGTTTATGTGAAAACATTCAAGTTTGTCACTGCTAATCAGGCTGTGGGGGAGAATGAAATTGATTATATGCTACGTGTTGAAAAACTTAGTATGTCATTAAGTTTTGGGAATGATGATAATGCTAGGCTGGAGTTTACATTAGCTATAGCTGTGAATGGTTTGAGAGAATCTTCACTGCGTATTCAGCTGATGCAACAGGGTAATTTGAACTGGAAAGGACTGACTGACAATCTAAGGGCAATAAAATTGGCTCGAGATTCAGAGAACGCCATGGAGCGGGGTAAGGCAAAGCAGCTAAACTCCACCCAGGTATCTGATATGAAAGAGAACATGCATGGGGGTGAGTGTTACAGTAGTTTGAATTTACGTAGCATTTGCAATGGTCAATCTGCTGCGAAATATGGTAAATATGCTGAGAAATATGTAGGAAAGATGAAAGGTAAGGCTGGCCACAGCTGTGATGATTATAGGTCTGCTCATGGTAGAAATTATAGGTCTACGAGGCATTCTAACAATGAAAGGTTCATGCCTGAATGGCGCAAAAAAGACTCTAGTAAGAGCAGGGTTGAAAGTGATAGAAGAAATGATGGGAGTAAGTGCAGAGGTTATTTGGCTTTCCATGATGCTAAAGCGTGTTTTTGCTGTGGCAGAGATGATCACCAAATTAGGTTTTGCCCAGCTGTACACTGCTGGATTTTTCATGGTATTGGTCATACTTCCCAGGACTGCCATTATCAAAGGTATAAACATACTGATAGGTATAGTCATCGAGGTAGTAGCTGCAGTAGTGAAACGAGTTGTGCTAGTGAGATGAGTGAGATTCACATAGGTCATGTAAGGTTTGTTCCTGCGGCCCAAGCTGCAAGTGGTGTCAGAGCTAGGGGAGCTCACGGCACCCTTAAAGCCGCTAACAGACCTACCCACTCTGAGGAGCTGGTCTCAGCCCAGAGGGACTCGTCTGTTAGGCCTGCGGAAGCTTCGGCTCCTGCAGAGGAAAGCCAGGAGGTAGTTGCTGAGCAGTCACTTGTGACCCGGCAACAGCTCGCCTCCGAGGCTGTTCAGAGGCCTCACTCTGGTGAGAACATGGATTGCGATACTCACTTCGGTGAGGGAGATAGTGCTACTCACTTAGGTGAGACTGTGATAGGTGAAGGTGAGAGTCAACTGTGTGACTCAGATCCAAAGCCAGGTGGAGGTGAAGGCCAACCGTGTGGTCCGGAACCATAACCAGGTGAGACTGTGATAGGTGGAGGTGAGAGTCAATTGTGTGACTCGGATCCAAAGCCAGGTGGAGGTGAAGGCCAATTGGGTGGTCCGGAACCAAAGCCAAATGGAGGTGGAGGTGAGAGTCAACTGCGTGACTCAGATCCAAAGCCAGGTGGAGGTGAAGACCAACTGTGTGGTCCGGAACCAAAACCAAATGATGATGGTTGGTTTGACCGCTGTGGCAATACGGACGATACGGACACCTGGTGAGATTGAGTCTTTGTGGTGAGCGGCCAGTGGTAGATATGACACGGGTGAGGTATGTATTTGTTCTACCTAACTGTACACCTTGCCTGTGTAGATACTGTCTCTGCCCCTAACCAAAGTGCATAGTTTGAAGTATGCTTATGCGGATGTTTCACCTCTGAAGCTAGCTGTAACTGTTGATCTTGTGTCTTGTGTATCTTGCTAGTTTGAAAAGAAAGGCATGTCATAATCGAGCATTATGTAGTTATTGGATTAGTGAATGGTCAGGGTAGCTAAAGGATTGTAAATAGCTGAAGGGGATCAGAAAGCTAGGGAGAGGCTTTTGGAGTGGCTACAGTGCGTGGTGGTTGTGTTGTGCTGGAGATTCTATCTTATACATAGTGAGTGATTTAACACCAGGGCCAACAACTGATTATTTATTATTATTTAATTATTATTATCATCAAATTCTACAATAGGGAAAAAAGAACAAATAATATAAAATAAAATAAAATACATAAATATATTTGTGAACATTTAGTCTGTATCATTTTTAATTAATGTAAGTGGTCTTGAAAAGCAACTGCCTCATATCAATAAAATTTCAGTCCAAACTATTTAATTATTTTGACAGTAGTGAAGCTGGAAATTCAATACACACAAGTGCAAACCAGTAGCACTACGGCATTCCCTTTTCCATAATGCTTCAGTGGTCTGGCGCTATTATAAGTCGCTACTTAATAGCGACTTTCAATAGCACCACATGATCACGACTGCAGTAGCGATTTACCCATTTCCGAGAGAGGAAAATCCGTGGCGCTCGACGTGGCGCTTTGACGTAGCGCTACGGCATCACGTCATGAAAAGTCATTAATTGTGGCACAATAACATTTTATGTTGAGATGATAGATGTTGGCACCAGCAATGATTGTTTTTGAAAACAGAAGCAATGAGCTTCTTACAACAATACATCAGCTTTGACCCACTTGAGTCTAAAACCTATGAAGTGCTAGCAGTAAAACAGAAGCAGATCTTTAGCTGGTTTCACAAGGAAAATACGGTTCTCCTAATCACAAGTATCTTTTTCGTTGCACCAGGTGCCAGGAGATCCCAAAGGGTGCCTTTTTGTGAGCACCAGATGTTAGAATTCCCTGTCTTAATATTGGTACGAATGATGGTTGTGTTTGTAACAAGACATGGTTTTGAACTTTATATCTAAATCAGGGTAATTTATATAAACAAAAGTGTTAGTTTATTATGAAACTGTTGACGGCTAGATGTCGACAAAAAAATGTGGAAATGAGAGTGCTGAATGAAAAGTATAATTTGATAATACAAGAAGCAAAATTGAAGAAAAATGTTGTGGTAATTGTGAAACAAAAATCAATAATAGTTATACTAATACTAGTATAATCAGTTGATAGAATGGAGAGAGAAACTAAAAACAATAAGCCGAGAAAGGGGAAAAGAATTACCACCCATTGGAGGATATAATGTTGAGAAAAATGAAGCAGAAGCGAACACCTTGCTGGAATCGGCAAGTGAACTAGGATTGTCCAACGATGAGAAAGCAGACAAACGTTGTGAAAACATGCAAAGGTATTTGAGTGATGTAAGAAAAATCAGGAAAAAACATCCGACATGACATCGAGACGAGACAATTGAGCAATCGGTGTCAAAATGCTGAATCACTTGTTTGATGTTGAAAAATAAGATTCAGAAATCGGCAAGATTAAAAGCGGGAAGAGTTGGTTGAATAATAAACTTTCCAAAAGTGTAGCCTAGATGTTACACTCCCTATATTCCCGAGTATGTTTTATAAATATGATATTCTACAAAAGGTATGGTTATAAAACTTCAAACAACAGTGGTTACTTTGTAAATCTACACATTCACACATCTTAACCTCAATGAAGACAACAAAATGTTGGTGTTTCATGGAATATTGCTTTCCACGATTGTTTTCAGATTTATTCTCGTAACTGGGATATTTATTTAGTATTTTAATTTTTAAAATTTAGTCATAATGGATATAACCTCATTGTCCAGAGATTTACTCTTTGAGTGATAGATGTAGAAAGGGGTCAATGGATACACAGAGTTTGTGGGCGGTTAGATGTGGTGAGCATAATGGTAGGGAGTATTTAGATGAGATGGGAAAAAAGAAATATGAGCAGAAGGCAAGATGAGGGAGGGATGGTTTGATGCTGGAACTAATTTTTTTAGTTTGGCGAGTTACGCTGCTAGCGTGTTACCTACTATTGTTTACTTATTATTATACTATTTGTATTTGATGTGTATTAAACAAGAGCGTTACAATACAACCAGGGAAGGAAAACTACAACAGAGTTAAAAGTCTTCTAGTTAGTCAAGAACTCACGAGCGCTAGAAAATCTTCACAGCAAACTCGTTTTGAAAAAAGTGATGAAGGTTGTGGGAACCAAACAACAATTGACAACAAAATTGTATCACAAACCCTTTTTACATACGTCCTTGAACGGAGCATGAGCTTTGTTGCAAGCCCAAAGAAAACGAAAAGATGAAAATAGAATTCACGATTGGTTGGGCAAAGAAGACGCTTACATGTTTCATAAAAAGTGATAACAAAGTTCAAATGCCATCTAACTATTGTAGCTGGAATAGGAAAGCAGCTCCAAGTTAATTTGATGAAATTACGTTTTCGAAAAGGGGACGATAAAGACAGACAGACAAAGACAGATATTGGTCAAGTGGTTAGAATATGGAGACAAGTTCAACGAAATGATCCACAAATAGTTTTTTAAAGCAAGATTGCTGGCAATAACAACGTCAGTGACTTTACCCTCAAATACAAATACAAACACTTATTTTACAGCGAGATTGTAGAGAGGATATTGGTATTAGATGGAAGGTAGCTATACTATATCTATCTGAAAAAATGGCAATCTTTGGTAAGACCGATACATTTTTTATCCTAATCGGCAATGGACGATACGATAACACATAAGAGTTAGAAACAGTAATAAAAAAAATTACACAACATGATTTGAATAATGAGCTTGCCGTCTCCTAAAATAGAGTCACCAATGCAAGTTTACTGACACACAGGGATCCAGCTACAACTGTGAGTTTTTCCAAGCATATCACCTACATCTTTGAATTTAGTAGGTAGATATTGCAGTGACACACAACTGGATATAAGTTATGGTCTGACATCTCTATACGTCAACTCCACCATCATTGAATAGTAGTAGGTACAAAGGTACTTTTGCTAAGGGTGGTGATGGTTCAAGGAAAAAAGTCATCTACCAAGAGTTCAAAAATTTTCATTAACTCAACACCGGATTATTGAAAACCGATCTTGTTCAAGTCTTTATAACCGGTATGGCGTCAACGAATGCCATTTGATGGTGGAAAAGTCATCCTGATGATACACTTTAGAGAAAAGAAGTCATAAAGAGTATGCTTTCATACACATCCAAAGACTGAGTGGCAACAAACTGGTAGCGTACTTTCTTCGATACTCATATCAGCGACACTTCCCTCGAAAAAAAGAGCTACAAGTCTCAGAAACTAGCTCTGACAGTCGGTATCAATGGAGCGTGTGACATTATTGATGGGCGCAGCTTTGAGTCTTTGGCAAACAAGAGGGGTTGGAAACAACTCAACTTACTAAATGCAGTGAGACCAAATCGTGTCATGAGGATAAGAAAAGAGGCGGCAAAAAAAGACCTAGCAAACTTGGGAATTTGATATTTTAGCTTTTGACAAGTCTATAAAGGTTAAAGTACAAAACGCTTCAGTTTATTACATATTCTCTCTTCGGAGTATTATCATTCGAAGCATAGCTAGTCCAAGATGAAGAAATCTCTCTATAACATATACCCTCCATTGGAGATGTTTGTGGTGGAAGCTACAAATGCTGCAATACAAAATCCAAATATACCATTTCAGACCAACAAACTCGGTGGATGTGGCCAGATCGAACTGAAAATCACGGGTAACGAGTATTATCTCAATCTTTACCGTTTTTTTTAAAATCAAAGCAACAGTGTTCAAAGACAACGGGATTGCTGTTCCGGGCACTAACAATGTCAATGGAAAGTAAACTTATGCGTACACCAACAACTACAGAGTGCAATCTTACTTTTCGTAATTGCTGGAGACTAATGCTATGAAAAACTAATGTGAAAGAAAGATGTAGGGTTGAAGGTATGATTATTCAATGAATAAAGATGCTGGTGAGCACAGTGATGCAGACGAAAGAAAGAAGAGGGACTTTTTTAAAAAGGAAAACCCATGAAGTTGACCGGTAAACAGCATCTCACTGATTTATACAAAAACACATTGCGTTCTGACCTACAATGAGATTAGCTTCCAAATTTTCTTCCAGCAAACTGGCCTATTCGCGACTGACAATACACTTAACAGGGGAGAAAAAAATTAGAATCGACAAGTTTGAATGGCATCGTTGCAAAGTTAAAAGTATCTTCAATCATTTTGCTTGTTTTATTACTATCTGATATATGAGCAAAATTGAATGTTTGATTGAGGGAGTATTTCTGCCATACTATCATCTTCTGATGGTTCAGTTAACATTCACTCACACACATGTATACAAGAGAGTATATACCAACATGGTACTTACCAGCATCGTACACCACGTCTGTTAATACAGCGGGGCAAACAAGCTCACCGAACTCATCAGTTATGCGAACTGCAATTCTGAACTGATGAGGGTCATTTTCGATAGTGGAAGAAACAGGAAATACTAAAAGAGAGTGAAATAATGCTGGTCAAGCGATGTAGACATAAATTTCACTTGAAGTTTTCACATTTAGAGTTGTTTTTGATGAAAGATGTGTTTAAACTGCTTGTTATAAAACAACGACTGGTTTATGCATTAGTATCAGACGTATTTAGAACTTTAAATGAAAGTTGCTTTAGCCATGCATAAAGCTGTGTACACACTAGAACTACTTATGCTTATCAATGAGTGATCAGCAATGTTGAAATAAGAATGGTAATACATAATAACATTTCTTGGTGAGTTTTAATAAATAAATAAACAACTAATAAAAATAATAATAATTATTATTTGGTTATTGCTGGGAGATGTGATGATTTTTTTCATTATCTTATCATCAGTATTTGTGACCACAAGCTAATTCTACACTGATTTTGTAGTTTCCTTGATAAACTGCTAAAAATCATCGGTGATTTTGAGCAGTGCTCAAATGGCAATGATGCCGGCCGATATGATAAAAATCGGCCTTTATTGCATTCACACTTGGCCGTTTTGGAATTGTGCCGAGTTCTGCCACCAAATCATTCTAGTGTGTACACAGCTTTAAACTTTGCATTGTCAAACATAGCTGTACAACAGCTTACTTTTTTCCATTTACTAGCAAGAGTTTGTCCAGTTTATTGCCCATTATCTCCTACCACGCTAATGAGAAATTAATGTCACAATGCACGACAATCATTATCCAAGTGTACTATAATTAATCACTCTAAAATAATCGCCAGCCGGGAATATCTGTGTCTGTAGTCAGTGATATGAATAAAAAATTCGGCTCGATCTGATAAAAATCCAAACCATTTTTTGAGCAATGGGACGTTGACTTCATGCAACAATTGAACAGTTTTGGCTCCCGCCCATTGCAACCCAGATAACATTGACGGGGACTGCGTTGTTTCATGAATATTAATTGTGAAGCAAACACTTACTGCCCAGAACTTCATGTCTTTCATTAAGCTCCCTTTCGATGGCTGACCTGTCCAGTAATTTAGTCATCTTTACCCCTACTTTCTCCAGTTTGAGACTGTAAAATAGCAATTACATGTCGGTGTTGAAGTGAATATGCAAACAACTCCAAAGTGGATAAAACAAGTATTCACATTTGAGTGCTCTTTCCACGTCATGCTCAATATGCTCATCATTACTAACATAATAACACTTATACTAAAGCACCTAAATGACGATTGCATCCTCCTTTTTTTCAGAAAGTTAGATAACTGCCATTAGCTACTCGAAGAAACAGAAAATTTTGGTTAAGAGATGTCACACTTGTGGGCCTAGCTCACTGTAATTAACTAGGGGATACATTCTGTGGAACACCTTTATTAAAGAGTTACTGTGGATGTGGTTAATTAATAGTAATCAATTCATGCATGGTGTATGTGTGTATATTTTTGAATATAAGTCGCTTATTAAAATAATGAATAAAACTTCAATTGCTATAACAAAAAATTTTTATTATCACTGCTTACTGTGGTACATTTTGGGGCATTGTACCCATAAAAAGCTCAATTTACGTTAGGTTTATCAGCCGTGTGTGCGCTAGAAGAGCTTATGTGTTCCCCTAAACTACAGTGAAAAGCCGGTAGCACAGCCTGCCGGGCTAGCAGTGACATCTGCACGGCTGATAGGACACCCTGCTGCGCTGGTAGGTACCATAACTGGCCAGCACAAGATGGCTGCCTTAGTCAAAAGCAACCTGAATACCAGAAGTAATCTTAACTGGTCCGGCGTTATCATTGACCCCAGGCTAGGTTTAGCCTCAAGACTGCTGAGAGACTCTTGATTGGACAATGAAAAAATGATTCCGTCCTTAAACCATTTGGCGGCTTACACCTTTCTTTAACCTTTGGATACATTCTGTTATTCATTTGCGATTTGTATTCATGTTTGGACAATTTACTTTCTGTCAATGTATTGTTATATGTGAATTACTTCCTGTAATCCAGCCTATAAAAAAGCTGGAGTTTTTAATAATTGCATTGCATTCATTCCTGTGTGTGTGCCACTACTCTATTGGATGGCCTTGTTAGAACTGATAATAGGAGAATAAAAGCCATTCACAAAAAAATTATCGTGATTAAAAAGCAAACAGCTTGAGTAGCTACCATTTTTAATGAGACAGCAAGAATGAAATCCGTTTAGAGTTACAATGACTTGCGCGAAAAATTTTGAGAAAACTCTACGTCAAATTATTCTTCAATTTAAATAAGAGTTTTATTCTGGCAAACTGTTTTGTGAAGCAATGGTAATGAAGGAATCAACAACAACAATAAAACAACATCAACAATGAATCAACAATAACAATAAATCGGCAACAACATTAAGTCAGCAACAACAATAAATCAACAACTCACCGGATTCAAGCGGTGGAACAGAGTTCCGCAGCACCTAACACAGTTAATGACTTGTATTGGCTGTAACTGCATATCATTTAGCAAAACACTCACCAAGTCTAGGAATACTTTAGTATAATAAACATGGATGCTTAAAAATAAAATTAACAATCACTACGCTTGAAACAAATAAAATCACTATGATACTTACGATGATTCACTCCACTCCTTCTTCAGAGTTCCCCCAACCTGTCCAAAACCACCTTTGCAGTACAATCTGTGTTGACTGAGTGTGCCACCTTCATTTACAAGGAAGATTTGCCAGAAAAGCTTTCTGCCACTGCATTCAGGGATGTTAGACTACAAATCCAAGTCAATATTCAACAAAGCGATGTCCTTTGCATACATTTGCTTATTCATAAACATCTTTGGAGAACTGATCTATTTCAAGGACCGGGACAGAGTGGTACATAGCTAATAGCAAGTGACCCAATAATCACTATGTTCCCATGGTGCGAATTTGTTCGGATTGGACGTTCAATCGAGTTGGTTAGCATTCATTCAGGTTGGCACTGCTAACCATTCCTATGATAATTGGAATTGAATCATATGCAAGAGTTGTCCTTCCTTTACAGGGAGTGGCGAGGGCAATAATTATTTTATTGTAGTGAGATATAGTAAACAACCGCGCTCGGATTACTAAGTAGTAATATGGGTCAAATTTGTGGAATGTTCACAGCATGAATTAGTAATAGCAGTAAGTAAGTAGATGAATAATAATAAACGCAACAATTTATAATAATTATAGATGATTATTAATAAATATAATGATAGCTTTCAAAAATGATAAATAATAATTAATAATTAAATTATAATAAATAATAAAAAATAATTTTTGGCAAGTATAAGAATAATAATTATTTAGTTTGCCCACTTATCAAACAGAGCTATGATTCAGTTTCCCGAACAAATGGTAAATAATTTATAACTAAGCTGTTGTTAAACTTGCACAGGATTATTATTATATGAATGTAAAAACTGCAGTTGGAAAATACGCAAAAACTGATTTACAGCGAAATCGCCAGTTTAATGCCTATTTCTCAAAAGAGCAGCTCGAACAAATTCGAATTCATCAACACAAACAATTCCCATGATCCTGATGAATGCTCAACTGAACGAATATGGTTTGAAGAGCCGCACTGAGCCAACACGAACGAACCCAAACCAACTCTTACGAGTGACAATTCCCATGACCCAAATGGACGATTCATGAGTTCAACTCAAACAAATTTGCACCATGGGAACATAGTGAATATAACAGTTGAAATTTTCTAAAGCAATAAAGATGTTCTGGTAATCTCACAAAATAGAACACAGTTGAGCTTACAATGGATATTAAATGAAGAGCTAACAAGCATATACCAGTACTTACTTTAAAAGTAACACACATTGAATTCTTGCCTTTTAAATTTGCTCCAGAGAGTCGAAACCTGCAAAAAAGAACCCATGTAGACGAAACAAAAAACAATATCAAATTGAACGAGGTGAATGACAGAGAATTTAGAGGTTTATCGTAGCATGGCAATATATGTAAAACTATCTATTTTTTCAAACTAAGCCAAAATCTGGATTGACATTACACAATTGCCGAATTTTTAATCACTTTATCTTCGAAAACATCTGGCGCATCAAACTTCTGGGGCATGCTCCCCGAATACATGTCGTCGACACGCTGTGCTTTTAGTTTTCTTCCCCTCTCTTTCTCTCCCTCTATCTCTCTCTCCCTCCCTCCCTCCCTCACATTTTCTCCCTTCTTTCTCATTAACCTCTAACCAATCTCTGTTGGCACTAGGAAGATTCATTAGCAGACTAGACACCACAAAAACCCAAACAGAACATGAACAAGGTGCTTCTGCTCTGGGAGGCCTTTCTTTTACCTCTGCCTTAAACTGACAGTCTATCAACTGAACACCAAAGCTAAACACAAAAAGTGGTCTATGCTCGAAAATTTTAAATTACTCTGTAAATCACTATATACTGCAATCACTTTTAGAACATATGCATAGCTAGAGAACGTAAAAGTCGATTTCTTGCTAAGTGTTATATACATAAAGTAAATCACAAGTAACAATTCAAGTAGTACTGTTAAGATTAATGGAAAAAGTCTTATCGCTATTAATCCAGTTGTTTATCGGCGTTTCTTTTCTATCAATAAAAGTTAATCTCAGTTTATTTGATACGAAGCTGTGCTTTTTGTTTACGGCGTTGCGAAAAAATGATAAAAATATTTGTGAGACGCATCCTCATAACAAACAAGGTTTTTGTTATTTATCAAAAATCAGATATATCGTGTATAATTGTCATACTATATTAATGCATTATAAGCAGCATAATTTGGCTGACCAGTCCCACCTTTTCAACCCTCTCCAGTAAGGAATATTTTCCAAAGTGTGAACTGTGGAATATGAATAGAAAGCAAACTAACATTTGAGGATTAGTGTTTTGGCTCTTACAATGTGACACAACCGACTGGCTGACGTGTGTGCCATACCATGCTGGCTACTCTTGATCTTATGCACACAAAAACTACCAACAGCGATGCAGGCTGGTGTCATGGTTGTCAAGGTCTGTAAAATTTATTGTTAGTCATTTTGATTGCTGCATACTCGATCCACTTGAGTTGTCCTACTACAAGTGTACTACTAAAATTGTGGTCACTATATTGTTACTGTAACCTTATGCAAATTCAACACTTAACTACTATGATATACTAAGTTATTGTGGTAGATTTTGGTGAGTGTTCAGAGTGAACTGGGAGTTTGCTCCACCATTTCTCTACTCAGTGTGCTGGCAATGCACCTACAGCTATCGGTGAGATGCTGTGCCGGTGGCAAAGCCATACTGCGTCGGTAGCACAGTATATCGGGCCGATACAGGGCCGGTAGTGACTTCTACAGGGTCGGAAGTGACTTCTACAGGGCCGGTATGATGACTCAGCGCCGGCATAAGATGGCTGCCATAGCTGAGGACTCCCAAAACCAGCTAAGACTTTCCACCAAACCAGGAACTGAAGCTACCTACCTTATCATCTGCGGTAACTAGGACCACAAGCTAACCAGAGCCTTGAGACCCTGTAGAACAGTCTGATTGAACACTAGGATATAGGACTCCGCCCTTAGCCACTTGGGGCCTTAATTATTTAACCTTTATTGATTGCATGATTGGCTAATTATTTATATAATTCATTGCATTGGTCAGATAACTTCCTGTGCTATTATTGTTATATGTTTTATGCTAATTAAGTTCCTGTGAGCTCTCCTATAAAAGGGGAGACTTTTGCTTTACTCTTTGCATTCATTTTCATGTCTTGCCACAAACACCCTAGAGGAATAATTACTCTTTAGGGCTTTGTCTTGAGAATATAGCCACTTACACAAGCACTACGCTGTATTGTTTGTCGGAGTCATGGGCTCTTGCCATACCGGGTAATTCGGTTGCCTGAACACAGTTGTCACTGTCAATCAGCACAGTGTACCCTCTGGAGAGAGGCATAATACTCGAGACTAGTGGATGTCCGTGGTAAACAGACCGGAATCCATTACATTGGTTGCAGCAGTGGGATAAATGGTACCTTCCCACGCTGCACTCTTTCACGCTACCCTCTGGCCCTGCGAATGCACTGCAGACCAGCTACCACTGACGAAGAAGAAGAAGATTGATCTACTGGGTGTAGATCTGGAGAGAGGAGAAGAAGATTGATCTACGGAGAGTAGATTTGAAGAAGCAATTGACACAATATACTACCGGATTTCTCTGCAGGCTCGTTGAGGACCTCCGCCCTGCAACAGCTATCCCGGCACACTATCACCTACTAAAGGCTGTCTGCATCAACCGTAGAGCTTGCTCCGTTTGCAGCAGTCCATACAGGTGCTTACCGTATTCCCTACAGGCTCGTTGAGTTCTCTCCGCCCTGGACATAGAGATATCGGTACTGTGCGAGAGAGAGAATGAGTCGTGTATCCGCTATACAAGCTGAGCGACTAAAGTTACTTCAGCTTGGAGTGCTACTCAGCTGGTAACACTGACCCCAGCACTGTATCCACTTACAGTGTCCCTACACTACTGTCTGTAGGCTCGTAGAGCTTACTCCGCCCTGCAGCAGTACAGAAAGTTTCGTAACGGTTGTTACAAGCTACGGAGTGCCAGATACTGTCACAGTATCCCCTATACCGACCTCTAGATCTGCTAGAGCAACTGGAAACGCTGATCCCAGCCTGGGATCCAGTTGCACTCACCATCACTTAGATTTGGGTTGAGATCACTCCTCCTTCGAAGAATGGCCACCCAGAGAGCACGCAGCGCAAGTCGAGAACCCGCTGGTAACCCCGAATCTACAGCAATAGACAGACTGACTGAAGCATTGACGGTCACGATGAGGCCTAACCAAGGCAATGCACCAGCTACTTTCAAAGCTCCGAAGTTCGACGGTGAAGGAGACGTCGAGTACTTCATCAACAGATTCATGAAAGTAGCAGAAATGAACGAGTGGCCAGAAAACACGGCTATGTCATACCTGAGAGATGCACTATGGGGTAGAGCATTAGACTGTGGAAAGCCTCCACATCTGCAGGGTATATTCACTGCACTGCGAGCACGTTTTGGGCTAACACCAAGGGAAGCTATGTCCCGGCTGACCAGCCTGCGGCGATCACACAATACGTCACTCCAGAAGCATGCTAGTGAAGTAGAGCGCATAGTGCGCATTGCGTATGCTGATATACCTCACCGACCCATGCAGAGGATGGTGCTGGATATTTTCAGCACCACAGTCGAAAACGCCTACCTGCAGAGACACTCGTTGGCCATACAGCCCATTGACGTAGCTGAAGCAGTCAGGGCCAGTAATGAGTATCTGCAAATAAAAACACTGTTTGAAGAACGCCAGGCTCATGTACGGATGGTAGAGGAGGATACCGATGAAGAGGAAGAGGAATGGCTGAGGACTGTTGCCAAGCACCTGTCCCAACGTGTCTCCACCACTACTCCAGTGCAGCAGACACACCACACCCCTACACTTGCTATCCCGGATCCTATGACAGCCGTCATGGTCAGCCTGAAGCTTTTGGCTGGTGAGATACGGTCGCTGACAGCGGCCAGACCAGCAGCTCCCCCTTCTTGGAGACAGCACCCACATCACGTTTTTGGGGCTGTGGACAGCCAGGTCAAATGATAGGTACCTGCCCTCGAACTCAGCGCGCAGTTCGATTTCCTGATACCCCTAGACAGACGGAAAATAACCGGCGCCCGCAGTAGCACCACCGGCAGCTAACTGCAGCTGGTCAAGCCGGACAGCCTCCAAACCCCGTTTCAGTCCTTTAACTCCGAAGGCGAGTAGACAAACCCCTAAGACGCTACAGACGGAAGCTGACTGCAACTGGACAAGCCATACAGCTCCTGACCCCCCTTCTAGTCCTGGAACTCTGGAGATGAGTTGACAACCCCCCAAAAGAGCACAGACGCCCGCTGACTGCAGTTGGACAGCTCCCAAACCCCTTTCTAGTCCTAGAACTCTGGAGACGAGTGGACAATCCCCCAAAAGAGCACAGACGCCCGTTGATTGCAGCTGTACTGCTCCCAGACCCCGTTCTAGTCCTGGAACTCTGCGGATGAGTGGACAACCCCCCAAACGAGCACAGATGCCCGCTGATTGCAGCTGGACAGCTCCCAGGCCCTCTTTTAGTCCTGTAACTCTGGAGATGAGTGGACAACCCCCTAGGAGAGTGCGGACGGCAGCAAAACCGTTAGAACAACCATACCATGCCAGCTACTTCCTGTCTGGAAGATTAGCCAGTAGGCCAGCAGCCTGTTGATTGACACAGGCTGCACAACCAACTTGCTGTCGAAGCACCTGTACAAGCAACTGCCACAGTCAGTGAAAAACACGTTGCAGAGTAGTGAGGCGCATGGACTCGTGGCTGACGGATCTAGAATCCCCTTTTACAGCACGCTGCAAGTGAACTTGCAACTTCTTGGGCTGAGAACGAGCGTTAACCTCGTCATTAGTGACATTAATGAAGATGCCATTATTGGCATGCCGTTCCTCACCCTTCATGAGTGTGCCGTGCGATTTTCAGACTCCAAGGTCATCATTGATGGACATGCACTACCATGCACAGACAAGCACTGGCGGCCACTGAATTACAGTGTCCGTCTAGCGCAAGCAGAGCTGTCAGAGAACCCCCCCCCCCCCTACACTCCTGAAGAAGAGGTACACCTCTTCACTGAAAGGAGAAGCCCCTATACACACACCCACAGTAGAGAAGATTGCATGGGAAACACACCAGGCTACCGAGAGCCGCCCACCAGAAGCCTATAGAAGAAGGTTGGAGCCAGATTGGACTAAAACTGTAGACGCTAGAAGCAAAACAGTGTTTTCCCCCTGCTGGCTACGCCCCTGTGATGGAGAGACGGGAGCCCTGCTGCTGGAGAGAGGCAGCTGCCCTTCAGCCATCAAGCCCCTGCTAAGAGATGCAGAGAAGATACTAGAAAACACAGTACAGAGACATGCTATGAGAGCACTCAGCTGTGTCCAGATGGGAATTTTCGTCACCCGCCTAATGGAAAGGCAAGGAAAGAAGAAAAGGCAGTCAAAAAACCTGCAAGGGAGGTGCGGAGCACATCATGCTTGGTTTCTAAAGAACCCCGAGGAACTGTTCGACAACCTCCAGTTAACAGAATAACTGTAGCTGATCGTCTGAAGAAGTTAGAGAAATGGCCAAAACCCCCCAGTACACAAGCGCTTCCTGTGAAGCCAGATGGAGTGAGTCAGGGTTGTGAGCAGCTTTCAACAGCCACTCATGCAACAGCCACTCATAATCACGGTGAACAGCGAAGGAGAAGCAAGCTTCATGCCAAACCACTGCTTGGAACCCGAAGACGCAGAGGAAAACTTACTGCTGGACGCAGATCTTGATCGGTATCAACCTACAGAGCTCAGGTCTGAGCTACAGGCAACGCCTACAGCGGAGATGCTTAAACGACTTGCCTCAGAGGAGAGAGTGGAGCCAAGGGAGCTGGCTAAAGAAGAACAAGATGGTGAGCAGCATAACTTAGCATTTGCAAAATGGCTATTTCAAAACTGCACGCCACAGGATCCGTTGGCTTTACAGAGTAGCAGCCCACCTAGCTATGCTAGGCCTAGATTTATAGACTTACCAAGTGCTGGTGACAAAAGATTGGGTGCTTTTTTGAAAAATAAGACTGCTGATTTCTTTAATAGGGTGGTAGAACGAAAACATAGGGAAATCAAGTGGGTGCCACTTGATGCTGCCTGCCGGCCCGAGATGACTCGGCACGGAGCACCTATGTACTGGCCCGAGGCAACCCTCTGCAGGCCCGGGGTTCTCCAGAAGTTCAGTCAGGAAAGATTGAAACCTTACAAGGCAATTGCTACCCTTGTACGCCTTACCAGCAGACAAAGCCTGTGGTGGCGACTAAGGGTGAATGTCCTATGACCGCTTCACCGCCAACCTTAGTGCCACACAGCACTGTACACTACACTCTGGGTTGGAATGTAGTTGGCGTCCCTGTGGTATCAGGGAAGCAGGATGTTGAGCGTTCCGCTCCCCCCTAAAAAGGGACAGCATTCTCCTGGACTTGAAATGCGGAAGTTCTTAACAGCACTAAGACTTCCAGGGCCTCTGTTATCTCCTATACACAATCCTGTGTCAAGACATGCCCGGCCATTGCAGCAGCATCCAATCAATACATTGCATGACACTAGCCCTGTACATGCTGTTATAGAATCTTGTTCACTGGTGGATATCAAACCGAAACGTTCAGTATGTTTGGTGAAGGCTGCCACCCCTCCGGCAGTGGAGGAAGAGGTGATCGTACCTGTTTCACCAACAGTGGACGATGAGCCCACTACGCCTTGGGCAGAAGACGGATGCAGGCATCAGACTAGATGGAGAATGCTGCGCTGGGTGACGACAGACACTGAATAGAGAGTTGAAACTCTGATGAGAGAAGCCAGAGACTTCTGTTGCACCAAGTGTGCCTACCGAGCCAGGAATGCTCCCCAGCTGAGGGTTCACGCTCTCCAGCATTACCTGCGCCATTACTGTCGCTGTTACTACGCCAGCGAGAGCCGGGATGTGGTTTATTCGCATCTAAGTAAGTTTGATGCCCATGGAGACAGTGTGCACTACCAAAAGACAGGGATTGTCTACACAGTGGATAGACCTAGCTACACTAGGTTTTGCCAAATCATTAGGTGGGAAAAACCTCTAAATTTTGTCGGTGTCAGCCGACCCACCAAGGAGAGACTCTCCCAGAAAGAACTTCAGCCAAGAAACGCCTTGGCTCTCCAGTCAAGGACAACAAAAAGAAGTTGTCAACCGGGTATAAAATCCAGAAGAAAGCGTCCAGTCCTCTGTGCACGGCTACTGCACCAACGCAAGAGCCAGATGTCACTGAGGTAGAACCTACACCGAGCAATGTCGTGCCTAGACCTTCGCAGACATTCTTACATCATAGTGACCGGTTGGCCACAGTGATAGAAGTTCACGTCGCCACCCTAGAGCGACAACTAGGCGAGCTGAGGCGACTTCTCATCAGCCAAACGCTGGATCCAGAGCAGACAGAAACGGCCAAGGCAGAAGCGAGACTCGTGACTGCTGAGGTGGAGCGGCTGCGACACCAGGCCGCCAGCTTGAGAGGTGCTCTCTTCCAAGAGATACCAGGACTCATTTGTATATCTGGCATGATTACTGATGTACATTTGCGTATGCGTATATATAATCAAATATATTTTAATCTGGGTACAGGTGTTACCCCCCCCCAATCATATTATTCTCTATATGTTGTTATTAAAGCCAGGGTATGACTTTAATGGAGAGAAGTATGTGGTAGATTTTGGTGAATGTTCAGAGTGAGCTGGGAGTTTGCTCCACCATTTCTCCACTCAGTACGCTGGCAATGCACCTACAGCCATCGGTGAGATGCTGTGCCGGTAGCAAAGCCATACTGTGCCGGTAGCACAGTATACAGGGCCGGTAGTGACCTCTACTGGGTTGGTAGTGACCTCTTCAGGGCTCGTATGATGACTCAGGGACGGCATAAGATGGCTGCCATAGCTGAGGATTCCCAAAACCAGCTAAGACTTTCCACCAAGCCAGGAACCAAAGCTACCTACCTTAACATCTGCGGTAACTAGGAACACAAGCTAACCAGAGCCTTGGGACCCTGTAGAACAGTCTGATTGGACACTAGGAGATAGGATTCCGCCTTTCGCCACTTGGGGCCTTATTTATTTAACCTAATTGCATTGTTTGATTGGTTCCCTATTTATGTAATTGATTGCATTTGATAGATTACTTCCTGTGCTCTTGCTGTTATATGTTTTATACCTGTGAGCTCTCCTATAAAAGGAGAGACTTTTGCCTTACTCTTTGCATTCATTCTCATGAGTTGCCACAAACACCCTAGATGAATAGTTACCCTTTAGGACTTTGTCTTGAGAATATAACCACTTACACAAGCACTACGCTGTATTGTTTGTCTGAGTCATGGGCTCTTGCCATACCGGGTAATTCGGTTGCCTGAACACAGTTGTCACTGTCAATCAGCACAGTGTACCCTCTGGAGAGAGGCATAATACTTGAGACTAGTGGATGTCCGTGGTAAACAGACCGGAATCCATTACAATATGCATATAACAGGCAGCAAACTTTGTGTTGAAACCAGCTTCACATAAAGCTTAAGTCCTGAAGCTCAATAATTGAACTTTATAGTACAGCCTTAATGAACCTCTAGACATATAAGACATATGGATCCTGAAGTAATACTTTCGACAACAGGAGTCTTATGCCTAGAGTAACCTCAAGAAGGCAGTAGTCTCATGCCATCCTGTCTCATACTTTAAATAACCCTAAGAAGACAGGGGTTACGTACTATCCACTCTCACATCTTACGTAACTCTAAAAACACGGGAGTCTCGTATTGTATTGTGTTACACCTACAGTAACCTTAAGAAGACTGGTGTCTCATACTATTCCGTCTTGCACCTGCAACAAACCGGAAAAGACAGCAGTGCCGTACTATTTCATCTTACTCCCCAGCAGGAAAATGATACCTCTACACTTTCTAGTAGAGCTAAATCTCAGTGACATCATAGGCAGCCAATTAGCTAAGTAGCAGTGACTGAGTGTGACAACCAACACCGTTACATGTGCATATATATGATCATATGCACATGCATTCATAGTAATATATGTACTTTATTGAAAAACTGCAAGAGAAGAAAAAGCTATAGCAGAAGCTCAACAGAAAATAGATGAAAAAATTAAGCTGTATAGAGAAAAAGGAGAAATATAGATGAATATGTACTAAAATTCAGCAACCAACATTACAATGACAAGACAAACAACCAATTATATCAGTCAAAGCGTGACAACTAACATTGCGGTGATTCCTGGGAGGGCATTGAAATTGGATGATATATACCCTACGAGAAGCAATGCAGTTGTTATCAATGACACTTTAACATAGATCCACATAACATCGAGGTAGACTAGGAGCATTGATCAATTGCTGCCACTAACAATGACTGGATAAAAACTTGGTTGGGTCAATTAGGAGTGCGAGAGCTCGTAAATCAGTAGAGCCAACAATACTCAGGGGTAACATGCTGAAACTTGAGGAGCGGGAACAAAGAAGCCTAGGGCTTCACTGAAAATGTAACTTTCTGTCACCTAAAAAAGTTCGCGGGGTGCTCATTCATTTTCAATAGTAAGCAAGAGTATCAAGCTTGATTTTTCGACGTGCCCTGCAAGCCTTATACCTCTAGCTGAGGTCAGTCCTTCCAGCTCTTTAGCACAAGGTCACTCAGTGCTAAGCTTTGGTCATGGCCCACCATATCCAGCATTTCAGGCTTTTTAAGCTTGTTGTTAGTTTGTACAAACTTTTCACACCATCAAATGGATCAACAGGCTTGGGTTTGTGAGTTCCTGTTACCAATATTGGAACAGAATTTTTGGTATGCTCAATGACATTTGATTAGATTAATCACCGGTCACATGAAGTTGACGCCCACCTCTATCCATCTAACTTTATCTTTTCACTCTCATTCTTTTAGCATCTTGCCGAAGCCAGCTCGTGTTACCTTCTCCAAATAGATTTTTAACACATGAGAAGTATTGCTTTCTACAAAGGCCTCTGATGCTATTGTAATGGATTTCACCGTCCACTACTGGACACAACTACTGCCGGTTGTGCAAGGACTTAACTCATGCCCTGCAAACCCTGTACAACTCCCTAGCTACCCAGTCAACACTGGCATAACAGGGTAAGCTCTGCTTCAAAGGTCCTGACAGGTATACAAGCCTGCCAGAGACTACTGCAACTCCAAGTCAAGAGAGATGTGTTCACAAATATAAGGGTTATTTATTTCTGAGCTCTCTGGCTCCAACATCACAATTTATAATAAAAGGTGAACATATACAAAACAACAGGCTCACTCAAGCATACATGAATTTAACCAATGATATTGCTAAGATTGTTCATTGTCCAATCCTGTGAATTAGTAGGCGGAGCCTTTTCCTTCTCTAGCAGTGGTCTCTGCTAGCAATAGTTCAGGCTTGTTTGGGCTTGTTTACCATCAGGTAAGAGTAGACAACTGCTGTTACTGGTTACAGGGGGTAGCAACTACCAAATTCCCCCACACTATGCAAAGCCTGGTCTGTGGGCATTGCCAGCTTGACGTTGTTTTGTCTTAGCATTTGTTATAGGAAAAATTATTTTCAAGCCAACATCATGTCCCAGTTTCTTACTTTGATCACGCCCCATTTCACTTGCCCAGGCAAATGTCATTGTCTACTTGACTTCGTTTTGTGTCTGCATTTTTATCTTCAAGCATATTGTGTCCCTGTTTTTTACCTCAATCACGCTCCAGTGTTACAGATTTGCCCATATAAACAGCAAACAACCAGAACACGCACACCAGTCTGTCAGTGGTGGGTCACTCTGTGACAGCCCTGACATCCAGCCTCCAAGTGTCAAGCTGCTATTTATTTTTCATAGTTCATCTGATGGAAAATACTGTTTTCTGACAAGGGTGAAAAATATTGGCCAGATCAGCCAAATTACATACTACAATATTACGGGTTACTATTAAGCATTTTATCATAGTGTCATAACAAGTAAAAACTTATTTTTGTATTAATAAAAGTGCAAACTAAGTAATTGTAACTACAACGCGTGAAAACTAATAAAATCAAAGATAATATCATTTGAATTGTAAAAACAAATAATTATGCCTTTTTATAGAAGTATAATTAAACACGGTAAATAAACCCAGAAATAAATTTTCAACACGCTTCAAACACTTAATCTCATCATCATTGTTTAGTAGAAATGAAACCTTGATACCTCAGTGTACTGGGATTTGCAGTTAACGCAAAAACACCGTTTTAGCAAAAGTTGTCAACAGAACTTGGAATGGTACGTATTTTGATCATTAAAACCGGAGTTTAGTATAGTATAGTTTAGTATAAAAACAAGTTTTGAATTAAAAGTATGAAAATGCTTAACATTATTTACTTTCGATTGAGCCAAGTTCAATTATAGGGTTATATTTCCATGTCTCTTTGACTTTAGATTAACAATTTCAGATAATGTGGAGTTTAAAAATAGTATACAAGTCTTAGAACTCAATTACTCTACAAATGGAGGCAATTCTCAAAGGAATACAAAAGTCTTACTGTTAGCCTTTTATATTCAATACAGAATCAGGAAAGAAGATGTGAGGATTTATAAAGAGAAATACAAGACACGTTTCTAATTATCTACAACTGTCATTCCAGAAAGGGATAGAACCCCTGACTATGAATATATGTTATTTGGAATAGAGATTGTAAAAAAATCAAAAGAAGACTTGCTCCATATAATAAAGCAACTACCTGACATTAATTTTTTTGCAAAATAGAAACTTTAGAGGTGCTGTCGAAGGAGTATGGTAGACACAGGGGACTGGGAGTAGCTATGACGCACAATTTGTTATACTATTCACCACGTAATGCAGCTGGGTTTGGAAGCAGTTGACTTGAAAATTGTAAATTGATGATTTGAGCGGTAGGGTGGAAATGGGAATTTTTTTTAAAAATTGGGTGAAGCTCAAACAATGATTAGGTCGACGTATGTATAATAAGAGTATTCACGACATGTTCATTTAGAAAAAGGATATAAAATAATAGGTGTTTGAACTCAATACATTGCGTTTGGAGTGGAACATTAAAGTAGAACAGCATATTTTTTCCATTAATTCTTATACATTACTGAACAAACCATAAAGAAGATAGCTCCCAACTGGCAAAGTAACCAAGAAGAAGCAAAATGGCATGGCAGCCAACCAATAAATCTTGCAAATATATACTTTTTATAAAGCACAATTTAATTGATCCTAAGTTATCTCATAATGTAGCCAGTACAAACAATTTTTTCAAATCAGCCTTGGCACGTTAAAGGCATCGAATCATATCTTGCAATCACAATAGTGGTGAACTTTTCTGTCTCTCACTGATAGTTACTGAGAAAATGAGTTATAAAAATTATCCTCTCTGCCCCAAAATTACTTTGTTTTATGCTTGCACAGCGGAGAGTTTTATGCCTCATCATTGATACGTTAGAGTGAAATCTGTGACACGTGACAAGCGTACGTTACTAATTTGCGGTAATTACTTCATTGTAATGTATAAAAAAATTAAATTTTCATTTGAAAAGAGCATTATTAAATCTTTTTTCATACCTTCAGATGTAAATGATCTATAAAAAATAGATTATCAATCAACAGGTCAGTAATCTGCTAGGCTAGTGATATAAAATGAACTAAAATCATAAGGGCCCACAACGCACTGGGAAATTGCTCGCTTACAACGTGGTTTCAAAACAATGTTTTTCAAGTCCACAGCTATGTAAGCAGCGCAGTGATTGGTTAAGCTGATTGGGCAAAGTGTATCCTATTAAACCCTTTTAAAATTTTGTACCTAGCAGCCTGTGGTCCCAAGTTATTGAAGATTTAATAATTTGATAATATTTGAAAACTGAAAAAAAGTTGGGCAACAAATTTATATATTGATGCTTTGCCTCCATAAATGCTACGCTCGCATGGGGTTTGTGGACACTACATAATGGTTATCAATATCTAGTTTAGAGAGATTTGTGCAGAACAAAGTACTAGTGTTCAGTGAAAATTTTGTGCCAACAACCCATCTAGTGTTAACTGCAATTTCATATCTTGTGTGTGTTGGGAGCCGAGTGAGCTTTATGATTTTGTATGTTAGCTCTATGATTCTGGGTATTAGCTCAACAAGCTAGCCTCACTCATGATGTTTCATTTAGTGTTCAGTTTCATTCGCGACGTAAGAACAATATAAATGAATGTTCAGTGAATTTTTTTCTGTTCATTGAGCTACTTTTTATTGACTCGTCATGTTCCGGAGAAAATGATTGATTGAATTTATTGCCGTTCTGATTATTTTTATCGCATTTTGTTTGACGAACAAAAAGTCTTAACATCACTTACTTTTATCATGAAAAAACACACAATACCTATCTTACAGAACAATGTACTCAATTTTAAGATTACAAACAAAGTTTCTACACACAATTTGTGGAAATGTAGCAATATTTGATTAGCCCAGCATAAAGCAGTAAACACAGAAAACATGTATTTGGATCATAGTACTTACCTTTGAAACATTACAGGCTGGACATCTACATAAATCGCTGAGGTGCTTTGAACAGGTGGCATAATAGGCTGTAAAACAGTACATTACTATTGACCCTTTTTAAACAAATCTCAAGAAGGCTTGCAAGGAAAATTGTAGTAACTCTCTACTTAGTAATGCATAGAACAAGTTGATAAAAATAAATTAAAACAAATAGCACATTACTCTGGGATACAACAAAAATAGTTTTAGTAAACTGTTCGTTCATGCAAAACAAGGGTTCAGATATCATAAGAAAAGAAGAAATAAAACTATTAACTAAAATTATTCACAGCTGCTTCAGTAATTTCGATAATATCAATTCTAGTAAATCACATCAAACCCGCCATTATGGTTTATAATTGATGTTGAATGTTTGATGATGTATGGCTTGCAAACAGACTATTCCATTAAAGCTGCAGGGGCAAAGTAAAAACTTTAAGATGAGATGTAGTGTTTCTATTATGGGTCTGAACCTATGTAAAAGGAAATTCTTTAAAACGAAACCTTAATTAAGTTTCATAAAAATATTTTACGTCATGTGTAACTACTTTTGGCAGCGAACATTCTTAGTAACCAGAAATAGATTTTGAGTTTTAGTATTTGTTTATACCATAAGCTCAGGACCACAGCAAGGCACAAAGAATTGCCTAAATCCACTGAAAAGAACCTACAATACTTAGTTTAAATACTTTTGACACTGGCTCCATTAAACTCCCCAAAACTCTATCCTATTGTGATCAAGAACAGTTTTGGGTTGCTGCAAGTAAGGAGGCACTCAATTTCGATTTTAGGCAGCTGTAATGGCCCTGAAGTCTCAGCTGCTTTTGTCGAACCTTATAAAAGTTATAACTGTTTTAATTGAACAAGCAGGGTGAAAGCAGAGTAGTAAAAAATGCTACAAACTGTATACATTAACACTCCCTCCCTTGAATGAAGAGAAGTGCCCAGGGTGAGGATTGGGACAAAGTACAACCACCCTCGCCTACAAAGGACACACTATAAAAAACCCCAAGAAATAGTAGGAAATGTTAGACAGCTACTCAGTTGACCCAATGCTACACAGGATGGCAGAAAATGTGGGGTAAATTGAACTGGTTAGGTACCCAATCTTTGCTCATTGTTACGAATTACAATAGACACAGGGAATATAAGTACAATCCTTTTTTCAGAAGTTGCACCCTGCTAAAAGACTAAAAACCACTAAAAAAAACCGCTGAGAAACTACCAGAAGCAACATTATACTATCATAGGAGACTAGTAGAATACTTCAGTGCACAAAATGTGTAGATGATGTTAGATCACCCATAATTATTGATAAAGAATTAGCAGTAAAGAATAAGATACGAGGTGAAGGTGAAGACTGAAGGGTAACATTAACCTCTGGTATCATAGTGTTTAGGTCTGCCCTTATGACGGTCTTATACTATTTCCTTATGCTTGTTAATGCGAATACTGTAATTTAATTTATCATTGTATATGCTTGTATCTGTTATTGGCTATTACCGTATTTGTATTGTAATGGAATTGCACAGTACAGCCTCTCATCTTCAGCCGGTGCTACATATATAGAAATATACTCATCTACTCAAGACTAGTGAAGGCTACGCTTGGAGGCTCACAGAGTGTGGATGCACTAAGCCAAGCCTAGGAAGGACTTTCCCGCGGTAAGTGTTTTTGCATATATCTCTATTATGACTCATTATTAGTATGCCAGCTTGTTGTTACTTTTGTGCGTCGCTGGGGGTATTTTTATTAACCAATCATATATTTCAAGTCTTGCTTGATCGTCTATCTTATTTAAATCGGCTTGCATCTCAGCCCAGAGTGAGTTGTTAGATAGCGCTTGGACAAGACGCTTGGATCATCAGAGACTCAGGAAAGCCTAGCAAGTGGACTGTGTTGAGTGATTACTCAATCCTTACCTATAGTCATTACCGTTCTCGTTCTATGCTTGTGCCAAGTTTACATTTATGTGCGTTCGTTTAAACATTGTTATTTTTGTGTGAGCAGCAATAAATCATTGTTACCCCATCAACCTTGTGATATCTGTGTGGCCGGTTGCCTGAACACAGTTGTGCCTGCTTGTTAGCAGTGTAATGGATTCCGGTCTGTTACCACGGACATCCACTAATCTCGAGTATTCTACCTCTCTCCAGAGGGGACACTGTACTGACCGACAGTGACAACTGTGTTGGGCAACCGAATTACCCGGTAAGGCACGAGCCCATGGCTCAAACAAACAGTACCGTGTAGTGTCTGTAATAATGGCTTTATTCTCTAAGCTGTCCTGAGGGTAATTATTCCTCTAGGGTTTAGCAATATAAGAGTATATGCCATGGCAACATTGTAATGAATGCAAAGATTAACAGTGTGTGCTCTCCTTTTATAGGAGAGCTGATAAGCACAAAACATATAGCAGTCAATGCACAGGAAGTAGACTAACCAATACAATTAACTATATAAATAACAAACCAATCAACAATGCAATGTGAATAATAAAGGGAGGTGCCAAGTGGCTAAGGGCGGAGTCCTTTCTCCTGATTGTCCAATGAGTGATCCTACAGGGCTCCCAGGCTGTACGTAGAGTTAGGTCCATGGAGTTGGTAGTTTAAGGATGAGTACTTCCTGTTCTCGACCTTGACTAAGTTCTTAGACACTTTTGAGGATCCTCCTCTAAGGCGGCCATCTTGTGCCGGCCCAGTACAGCTGTACCGGGTCGGTAGGGGTCACTACCGACCCTGCAGGGGTCAATACCGGCCCTGCTCACTATGCCACCGGCACAGTAGGACTTTCTACCCAACAGCTGATAGCCAAACGCTGTGGGTAAAAGTCTAGCCCATTGTCTCGCAAGGTTTCTAGCGTAAACGACCTGTTTACTACTAGTGTGCACTAAAATCTACCACATACCTCTTTCCATTAAAGTCATAGCCTGGCTTTAATAACAAAATATCAAGAGCAGATATGTGTGGGGGTAACACCCGTACCCAGATTATATATTTGATTACATATATAGTCGAGTACTATGCCATGAGACAACATAGCACCTCTCTCCAGAGAAGGTTGCCCTTGCAGGCGACCTCCCATAACTCAACTCCTCCTGGATCATAGGGGAAGCTAGTAATCAGCTCCTTTTTCTCCTCCACGGGAGGGCTTGATGCTTGTACCAATCGTATGGTTAGCTTGGGCGTCACGTTCATTTGTGAGCGTGAATCTACAGCAACACGTGGATCACCAGTTTTATGCAACATGTCCATGGGCTGCCTATAGTGCAGCGGGGCTTGCTGTACCATAGCGTCATGTATGGGTGTGAGCAGTGGCCATGGAAGTTCTAGTGCTGGCAGAACCTTCCTTATCTCAACTTTAGGAGACCGCCGTTCCTTTTCTAAGGAAAGCCAGCGCCTTCTCTCCTCTTCCCACTGTACCGTGGGGGTGCAAGCAACATCCCGAGCCGGGGTATGGTGCACTGTGCTGTGTGGCACTAAGGTTGGTGGTGAAGAGGTCGTGGGAAGTTCACCCTTAGTCGCCACCACAGGCTTTCTCTGACGGTACTGTCTTAAAAGATGACAGCCACCGCGTGCGCTTGCAGTCTCCTGGGACTGCGTTTCCTCGGTACTTGTACTGGCCGAGGCGATTTCTTCATCAACTACACCTTGGGAGAGGACGGGCTCTTCACCTAACTCAGGGATTTGCATGGTTGGTAGTTCCGTCTCAGTAGAGTTGGGCGTCAGGTAGTTAGGGAGGTATGCATCCGGCAGCAAGTTCTCCTTCACCGTCTTTATCAATAAATGAGGGCCTCTATACAGCTCAGCTGTGGGCATCACCAGTACTTCTGTGTCTGCGCAGTTGGCCGACGGACAATTATCAAGACCTGCATCCTGCTGCAAATCTGCCTTTTGGTCCTCAAGCTCTATGCACTGGTCAGCCGCCATGGCTAGTTGGGGGATGGTCCTGTCACTGTCACTGCTAGGTACGAGTGGCTGGTCTGTGCTGCAGAGTTGTTTACAACTTTGTCTCACTCTGCCCGGCTTAACAGGAAGGGTTTGGGTACTGGGAGGCTTTGGCCACTTCTCTAACATCTTTAGACCGTCAGCTACAGTGATTTTGGTTCACTGGAAGTTGTCGGGGAGCTCCTCGGGGTAATCTATTCTTTTTTGTAGGGGTTGGATGGCTGAAGGGTGGCTGCCTCTTTCCAGCGGTGGGGGTCTCCTCTCTCCATCGCATGGGTGTAGCCAACGGGGGGGGGGGGGGGGGGGGGGGGGAAAACACTGTTTTGCCTCTAGCTCCTACAGCTGTTGTCCGATCCGGCTCAAATCTTCTGCCATCTACCTGTGGCGGGGGGCTCTTCACAGCCTGGTACATTCCACCTGTAATTCTCTCTACAGCGGGTGGTTGTATGGGGACGTCCTCTTCTTCAGGGGTGTAAGGGGGGTTCTCCGTCAGCTCTGCTTGTGCTAGACGGACACAATCATTAAGTGGCCGCCCGTGCTTGTCCATGCAAGGTAACACATGTCCGTCAATGATGACATGGGAGCCTGGAAACCGTAGGGCACACTCGTGTAAGGTGAGGAACGGCATGCCAATTATAGCATCTTCATTAATGTCACTAATGACGAAGTTAACGCTCGTTCTCAGTCTACGAAGTTGCAAGTTTACTTGCAGGGTACAGTAAAAGGGAATCTTAGATCCGTCAGCCACGAGTCCATGTGCCTCGCTGCGTTGCAGCGTGTTCTTCACTGACTGTGGCAATTGCTGATACAGATGCTTCGACAGCAAGTTGGTTGTGCAGCCTGTGTCAATCAACAGGGAGGCTGGTCTACCGGCTAACCTTCCAGCCAGGAAGTAGCTGGCCTGGTAAGGTCGCTCCAGCGGTGGCGCTGCCGTTTGTGTTCTCCTGGGGGTTTGTCCACTCTCTCCTAGAGTTGCAGGACTGTAAGGGGGTTGGTGAGCAATCCGGCTACTGTTAGTCTGTGTTCTCCTGGGGGGTTGTCCACTCTTTCCTAGAGTTCCAGGACTGTATGGGGTGTCAGGAGTTGTCCAGCTGCAGTCAGCGGGTGTTGATGCTCTCTTGGGGGGTTGTCCACTCTCTCCTAGAGTTCCAGGACTGTATGGGGTATCAGGAGTTGTCCAGCTGCAGTCAGCGGGTGTTGATGCTCTCTTGGGGGGTTGTCCACTCTCTCCTAGAGTTCCAGGTTTGTACGGGGCACCAGGAGTTGTTTGGCTTGTCCAGCGGTGGTTGGTTGCTGTCTGTCATGTCTTGGGGATTTGTCCACTCTCTCCTAGAGTTCCAGGACTATAAGGGGTTGTGGGTGTGGTCCGGCTTGCCCAGCTGCAGTCGGCTGCCGGTGGCGCTACTGCGGGCGCCGGCCGTTTCCCGTCTGTCTGGGGTTGTTTGCAAAGTGAACTGCGCGCTGAGTTAGGGGGCAGGTGCCCATCATGTGGCCTGGTTGCCCGCAGCCCCAGCAGCTTGTTGCAGACGCTGTCTCCAACTGTGGAGAGGGAGCTGCTTGTCTGGCCGCTCTCAGCGACCGTAACTCTTCTGTCAATAGCTTTAGGCTGTCCATGACTGTTGTCATAGGATCCGGTATGGCAGGCGTAGGGGTGTGGTGTGTCTGCTGTACGGCAGTAGCGGTGGAGACACGTTGGGACGGGCTCTTGGCAACCGTCCTCATCCATTCCTCTTCCTCCTCGTCGGCATCCTCTTCCAACATCCATACATGAGCCTGGCGTTCTTCAAACGGCGTCTTTATCTGCATGTACTCGTTACCGGCCCTGACTGCTTCAGCAACGTCAACGGGCTGCATGGCCAACAAGTGTCTTGGCAGGTAAGCATTTCCGACTGTGGTGCTGAAGATATCCAGCATCATCCTCTGCATGGGTCGGTGAGGTAGATCTGCGTAAGCAACGCGCACTAGGCGCTCTACTTCACTTGCATGCTCTTGGAGCAACGTCTTGTGTTGGCGGCGTAGGCTGGTCAGCCGGGACATAGCTTCCCTGGGTGTTAGCCCAAAACGTGCTCGTAGTGCAGCAAAGATACCCTGCAGATGTGGAGACTTTCCACAGTCCAATGCTTTACCTCGTAATGCATCTCTCAGGTACAACATAGCCGTGCTCTCTGGCCAATCGTTCATTTCGGCTACCTCCACGAATCTACTGATAAAGTATTCGACGTGTCCTTCGCCGTCGAACTTCGGAGCCTTTAGCCTAGCTGGTGCATTGTCTTGGTTGGGCCTCATCATAGCCGTCAATGCTTCGGTCAATCTATCAATTGCGGTAGCTTCTGGGTTGCCAGCGGGTGCTCGACCAGCGCTGCGTGCTCTCTGGGTGGCCATTCTTTGCAGATAGAGGAGTGATCTCAACTCAGATCTAAGAAATGGTCAGTACAACTGGATCCCGGGCCGGTATAGGTGAGATCCGGGCCGGGTAGCAGTGTTTCTAGTGGCTCTAGCAGATCTAGGGGTTGGTCCAATGGATACTGTGGCAGTATCTGGCACTCCGTTGCTTGTAACAACCGTTACGAAACTTCTTGTACTGCTGCAGGGCGGAGCAAGCTCTACGAGCCTACAGGCAGTAGTGTAGGGACACTGTAAATGGATACAATGCCGGGGTCACTGTTACCAGCTGAGTAACACTCCAAGCCGAACAACCTTTGGTAGCTGAGTCTGTATAGTTGATACACGACTCTCTCTTCTTTTTGTACAGTGCCGGTATCTCTATGTCCAGGTCGGAGCGAACTCTACGAGCCTGTAGAAGATACGGTAGCGTCTGTACTGGACTGCTGCAAACGGAGCAAGCTCTACGGTTGATGCAGACAGCCTTTAGTAGTGGATACTGTGCCGGGATAGCTACTGCAGGGCGGAGGGCCTCAACGAGCCTGCAGAGAAATCCGGTAGTATCTTGTGTCAATTGCTTCTTCAGATCTACTACTTCGGTAGATCAATTTCTTCTCCTCTCTCCAGATCTACACCCGGTAGATTACTTCTCCTTCTTCAGTGGTAGCTGGCCTGCAGTGCATTCGCAGGGCCAGAGGGTAGCGTGAAAGAGCACAGCGTGGGAAGGTACCGTTTATCCCACCGCTGCCACCAATGTAATGGATTCCGGTCTGTTACCACGGACATCCACTAATCTCGAGTATTCTACCTCTCTCCAGAGGGGACACTGTACTGACCGACAGTGACAACTGTGTTGGGCAACCGAATTACCCGGTAAGGCACGAGCCCATGGCTCAAACAAACAGTACCGTGTAGTGTCTGTAATAATGGCTTTATTCTCTAAGCTGTCCTGAGGGTAATTATTCCTCTAGGGTTTAGCAATATAAGAGTATATGCCATGGCAACATTGTAATGAATGCAAAGATTAACAGTGTGTGCGCTCCCTTTATAGGAGAGCTGATAAGCACAAAACATATAGCAGTCAATGCACAGGAAGTAGATTAACCAATACAATTAACTATATAAATAACAAACCAATCAACAATGCAATGTGAATAATAAAGGGAGGTGCCAAGTGGCTAAGGGCGGAGTCCTTTCTCCTGATTGTCCAATGAGTAGTCCTGCAAGGCTCCCAGGCTGTACGTAGAGTAAGGTTCATGGAGTTGGTAGTTTAAGGGTGAGTACTTCCTGTTCTCAACCTTGACTAAGTTCTTATACACTTTTGAGGATCCTCCTCTAAGGCGGTCATCTTGTGCCGGCCCAGTACCGCTGTACCGGGTCGGTAGGGGTCACTACCGACCCTGCAGGGGTCAATACCGGCCCCTGCTTACTATGCCACCGGCACAGTAGGACTTTCTACCCAACAGCTATTAGCCAAACGCTGTGGGTAAAAGCCTAGCGCATTGTCTCGCAAGGTTTCTAGCGTAAACGACCTGTTTACTACTATTGTGCATCAAAATCTACCACAGCAGCATCTGGTTCTATCCAGCGCAGGATAGGCCAACATTGCTTTGTCATTCTGCTGCCACGCTACCACGTTAAGTAGAGACAAGTAAAAACCAGTATAGTAGTCTTGCAAGTACCTGTGACAGTGGACCCTAGATACGGGAAAAACCATTACAGTATTACCACTTTCTTGCGTGTGTTGAATAAAACTCCAGACAAAATGTGTTGCCTATAAGAACACATTTAAGGCTCACATTGGAGCATCTGGACTTTTTTGCAATCAAGAGGAATAAATTCATTTATTATGAAACTTGGTGTGATCCTTCGGCTGTTGTCTACAGTTTAAGGGATAGTAGTGGAATTGTTTTGAGTGGAGAAGAGGAGTTGAAATACTGCAACAGCTTTGGAAGCCGTGAAATTCGAAGAACAAACAACTGCTAGAATAATTCTGTTGCTATTTTCAGTTGAAATTTAGGAAAATAGATTGACGTGTGGTGAAGCAATCCTAGTCTACCTTGCATTAGTGAACAGGGGTGTATAGTATAGCTGTTGTTTCCGTAAAAGAGTGGCAAATTTTTTCACAATACTTTTCCAAATAAATTACTAATAGCTCGTGAAGCTTGAAATACTGTACAGGAATTTGGGGGGTAGTGGTAGCTGTCACCTGTACAGCGGCCCACTTCCAGTGTGTGCGTAATAGCAGTAATGCAAGTGCTCCTCAGCTAGCCCCAAGGTCGGCAGACTACTCTGTTTGAACAAGATTTGCAGCGTTGTAAGTCCGAAGACTGTCCACAGTGAGGAGTTGTCTTAACTACCTTACTTTCCACTGAGTTCTTGTTCGGGCAGAATAGCTACACTGGGTCGAATCGACAGGTTGAACAATCGTTCCAGTATCACACTCCCGAAGGTGGTGTGCAGTGTAAGTCTCGTAGACTGACCACTTTCTACTGTCTATTGCTCTTGCTGTCGATCGACTTGTCCAAGTTGCTGCCTATTAATTATTTGCTAAGTGCTTGTGCTTTGTTTGCTTGCTTGTGTGCTTGTTCTCGTGCATGCATCTAGTAACTTGTTCTTTATGTCTTGTGTAGAGAGAATCATGAAGAAGTGAGAGTGCCAGGTTAACTCTGATTTATTGCTACACTTACACAAACATATATACACAGTAGGCGGGTATGCTACAGGCAGCAGTCAAAACAAAACAATAGGTAGCTCCGCCTTGTGGCCTAATTGGCCCATAGACAAAGGGAGGCGGTATAAAAGGTTAAAAGGTTAATTAAGAGGCTGTCTTTAGATAGGCTTGATTGCACAGCAGCACATGGTTGGCAATACAAGATAAGATAATAATTAGACAAGGTAAAAATAAAGTGAATATGTATGTGTCTTAATAGCTGAGTAAATAGAAGTGAATATAATGTACATAGAGTTCGGGATTAGGTTGAGAATAGACATAGGTAGTTCGGTAGTGCATTGTTCTAGGTCGACTTGGAGTGTGCTGGCCACATTTCCCCAACACACTCCGCCCCATTGGCGCTCGTGAGCCAATAACAATAAAATGGGGAAATGTCCTGATAGGTGTCCCGGTCACGCTGGATCGCCATCTTTAATTCGTCTGCTTTTTGTAGGCAGTTTAATGCCTCCTTTGTTAGCCGGTAATATTCTTCCTCATTTCTTTTTATTCTTCTGTACTTCTCTTCTCTACGCTCAGCTTCCATCTGGCGTTCCATTCTCCTCTCCCTACTGCTTGTCCTTGGTCGGTACGGCGTACTGCTTTCTTTCACTTCTCTGCTCGTCCTTTGCTTGATTATTCTTTCTTCTCTTTGTATATCTAGTTCTACCTTTATCACTTTCTGTGACGTTTCTACTCGGTCTCCCAGTCGTTTCTTAATGGTTCTCTGGTTGCTGGGGCTGCTTGACCGATCCTTTATGGGTGAGGGTTGTCCCGAAGAGTGGCGGATTTGGCCAACCTATAGCCATGCAGAAATCGCTGTAAGAGGCTCGATCTACTTCGTAGAGTGGTCTTTCCGCTCCACCATGCTCTTCCGCTCCGTTTTGTTGCCGTATATGTTTTAAAATAGTGTCTCCCGAGGCACTCTTGTGTCCGCAGGTACAAAAAAAATACACAAAGTGTTGCTTGATGTGGTATGTAGTTCTCTTCTTGCTCCTTTCTGTTTTGCAGATGTCGCACTGCCATACATCGTCGCTACTGGTGGGTTTTAATGCATGCTGTATTCGTCTCGTTGTCTCTTCAGTCACCCACGTTTCCTTTTGGTCGGTAGACGTGTGTTGGTGGTGGAGGTGCACTGACTTGGTGGTGTCTAATCCTGCATCTGGCCGAAACTTCCTCTGCAGCTATGTTACTTACTCTTGTCGGTGAGGCCGCCATTTCCTTCATAGGTATTCGGTATTTCTTTTTTTGGTGGCTCTGCCAGGATTGCTGCCACGAACTCAGGATCCTCTTCAATAGATAATTCTCTTTTCTCTGCCATCGTTGTTTCCTTGTCGAGTTGTTTGCTGACTGTGCAGCTCGTTGTTGTGTTTATTTGTTTTGTAATTACTCTTGTTGGCGGTTTCTTTTGTTCTCCCGGCCACGTGGTGTGACGTAGGGAGTCTAGGCTCCTCCCTCGGCAGTTCGCTGGTTTCGATGTTGTGTCTATGTTTTCTGTAGAGGGAGTTGCCCACCCTCTCGGCATAATTTCCTTGTGGTAATTGTTTGTGGTAGTTGTCTGTTCTTGGGCCGTATTTTTCGCGTAGTACTTGTCTGTGGAAGTTGTCCACTCTTTCCCTTCTTTCCCATATTCGTTTCCACTGGTTATATTTACTGCTTCGTTATCTTTCTTTAAACCTAATCTACATCGGGTTTCTTCGGCATTTGTCCATGGTATATATACCATTTTTTGTGCTTTTTTCTGATGGCGCTCCTGTGGTCACGTTTACCTGCATATTTTTTTGCTTCTGGTTCTCCTCTTCCTGAGGTCCTATAGCACTGGTAATCTGTAAATCTCACAGGAGGCCTTCTTGCTCTCGATGGTCTGCCCTCTCCTTCTACTGCCACTGGTGCAGGGTTAAGGGGTGGCCAGTGGACATCTTCTACGGGGGGTCCCGTGTGTGCAGCATCCACTGGGGGTGCTTCAGGAGTAGGTGGTCTCACTGGGGTAGACGGTCTGGGTGGAGAGCTTGGTAGGGTCTCTCTTTCCACTGGTTCTACAGGAGGTGGTGGGGTGCTTGGTTGCCTTTCTATTTGCTCTTCAGGGGGCGGGTTGCCTTCTTGTTGCCTCTCTATGGGTCGGTCTGGTGGGGGGTCTGTGTGTCCCACCTGGGGCGGGGCTGTCGGCTGCCGATATGCTCCACGCATGTTCGGTCGAACGGCCTGTTCGCGGCTAGGTGGGGCCCGCCCTATTTCTTCTCTACATGTGCGATACGCTTTAAGTCGGCGTCCATTTTGTGTGAAGCCTTGCCCATTTCGTTCCAAACGGTACGTGTGATTGGGATAGGTTTCTGTGATGGTGTAGGGTCCTGTGTAGCTGGGTTGCAGCTTAGGATTGCTCCCCTTGGTCCGCCTTTTATTCTCCATGACCACGAGCTCGTCTTTCTCGAAGCGGAGGGGTTCTCCGGTTTCTTCTTGCCTGAGCTTGGCTTGTTGTTCCCTTAGGTAGTCGTGTGCGGTGGCTAGGTCCCTCTGTACTCTGAGCGTGTGTTCATTGACGCTATGGGGTTCCAGAGAGGGTGGTGATCCCGTCAATTGGTCGGGTAGTCGCACTTCTCTCCCTAGCATGAGTAGGTTTGGGGTCTCGTTGGTTGTGGAGTTGGGCGTGGCCCTACATGCCCGCATGATCTGTGGGAGCAATCCGTCCCATTCGTCCTGCCCCTTACTCAAGATCAATGTCCGTAACGCGTCTCCCAGCGTCCTGTTCTGTCGCTCCACCATACCGTTCCCTTGGGGGTGGTAGGGGGTGGTGCGAGTCTTCCGTACTCCCCACAAGGTGCAGAGCTCTTCTAGGAGGGTGGACTCAAATTGAGCCCCCTGGTCTGAGTGCAGCTGTTCGGGGAGGCCCCAATAGCTAAACACTCTTTCGTCCAGAGCTGTGGCCACCGTCGAGGCGGTAGCGTCGGGCAGTGCAATGGCATCCTGCCAGCGGGTGAAATGGTCCGTAAGTACCATTATCCACCGATTCTTCCGCTTGGTGAGAGGTAACGGTCCTACCAAGTCCACTGCCAGTTTCTGGAAAGGTCGGCCTGCCAGTAATCTCTGTCCATCGGGTGCTGTGGGTCTATTGCTCCTTTTTGCCACTTGACACACTTCACAGCCCTTTACGAGTCTGCGTGTAAGTCCCGACATCCCAGGCGAATACCAATCCAGTTGCACACGATGCCGAGTTCTGTTGATCCCGGCATGAGCCATCAGGTGTGTATCCCACACGACCTTATTCCTCCATGCGGGTGGACATACCGAGCAGAGCCTGACCCGCCCCTGGTGTTCTGATCTTATGATCCATTACAATAAAACTTTTATACGTGCCAGTCACTTACATAATGTATGCTTGGTTCCACCTGGTGCTCAAATGAGTGCATATTCTACTTGTTAAGCAAAATAATACGGTGCATATTAAAGGTAAAACATTTCACCAACAAGCCGCTACCAGCAAATTTATTTATTTGTATTGTGGAATGAGTGAGGTTATTTTTAATTTTTTCTCATTAAGACTGTGATTGTTGTTCTACTTATCACTACATCAATTGTTGTGAAGGAAACGACTCCAATTGATTGCATTCCTCATATTTCCTGTAGTATACTGTTTTTCATAAATATCAATATAGTAAATAAAGACAATGTATTTTCTTAAGATTAATTTAACAAATGTCAGATCAATCCCAGCGGAAGTTACATTGTTTTTATTTATTTTTTGCAGCAAGCCTGAACATTTATTCCATATTTTTAAAATTACAATTATTGCGTAATCAGGGAAAACTTTGGGTATAGAGAATTTTTGCTGCTAACTCCTAGTCAGGGTAAGAGAAACAATTGAGCCAAAAGATAAAAGCGTAATAAAGAATAGAATGACTACTCTCTCCAGCTTTCTCTCTAGAATTACACAGACAAATTGAAGTATAAACTTAATTAATGCAACAAACAAGCAAAGGAATCAGCCACAAATGGCAAACCACTAAGTAGGGTCAGGCATCGAGCACTACCAGTCATTCTGCCCTGAGCGATCAAAACTGACTGACAAAAATTTTAAAAACCAGTTTTGTTGCATTTCCTTCTTTATCAGCATGTGTTAGAGCTGGTATCAACTTTTTGTTTCACAAATCAACTCAAAGACCTACTTTTTGAGAAAGGAAAAACACACTAACTACGCTTGATCATCAGGCATAGTTATTCACAACACTCTAAGTTGCATTTTGATTGAACATGGCTGCTCACTTTGGTTTAGGTTTGCAAATTTGGTGGACTGGCTGGGGTCGAGCCAGTGCTGAATCTGGCTTCCTTTTAGCTACGGGAGTCTTTATTGCAGCTTTCTAGCAGTAGTCGTTTCATGCTGATAGACAGAAGTAATAAAGTAGTAAATTTTCTTCATCACTCCATTTAATGGTTGACGGATTATAAAATTGGTCAACAAATTATAAAACTGGTTGACAGTTTTTAAATTGGTTGACCATGTTGAAGAGTTTGGGACACCAATTTTTGAGAGCATTTGACATAACTTGAACTTTTTGAGGTTACAATGAATTCAAAAACGTTATCTGAAGTTGCCCCATCACCAGTAAGGCGATTCCTACAGACACAACACTCCTAAATATTGGTCTTGTGCAGAGACCTTTGTGATTGCAAAAAAAATGATAATGCAACAAATTTTGATTTTTCTGGAGCGGTTTCTCTCAAATGGGAAATTTTTTTAATTGTTGTTAATCTTGCTATTATGTACTCACCCAGCCTTCAGGTGACAGTTTGTGTTCAAAAGTGAAAAATGGGAAAGATCCCGTCAAAATAATAATTTTTAAGTGAGAAAATAATTAAAAAACAAAATATTAATGTAATTTCAAATAAACATGAGATGAAAAAAACATTGCCGACTTCATATTTCCAACGTCATTTCTTCTTCACTACAACAAAATAATAATTAAATCTGAAAAACTGGCCATTCTTTTAAGAAAAAAATTACAAAGCACTAAATAAAAATGTGCAAGTTTTTTTAGTAGCGCTGTCGGTTACTCCGGTAGCCACCCGCCCCACCTCTAGGTAGGCGGAGTTGTCTACTTGGTTCGGCAAGCTTACTAGCGGACCGTCCGTACCACTACCTACCCTTCAGCATTGTCTGTCTGAAGGTAGGCTTTGATAGGCTGCAGGGGCCAGGTATGTCTGCCAGACCAACAGGTCGTTGAAGCAGTCGTCTTCTGGAGTGGTAGAGCTGTCTTATCTGTATGCTGTCTGAGAGATTCAAGATAAACTTGAGTGAGTGTATGTTGTATATTTATTCTAGGAATAAAAACCAGCTGTGGTTCCGAGATTACAATGAGGAGTGAGAGGCTCAGCAGCTGTATTTATATAACAGGTTATGTAACATCAGTAGTGATATATGAGCAGATCTCCCTACCAAATGATTTTTTTGTGGGTGTGATCTCCAGCGTTATGCAATTTTTTACCCCGTTGATTTACGCCGCTGTTTAATACTTTATGCCATATAAATTTTTTGACACATTTTTTTTATTTTTTTCTCTCTCAGTATTAGTTACATTGGCTAGTTTACATTAAATAGAAAAGAGTAATCACACACCAAGTTGTGTTGCTCGTCTTGTTTTTTTGAGTACATGTCCATGTCCATATGCATGTTCATGTCCATATTCATGTCCATATTCATGTCCATTTATGTACATGTTCATGTCCATGGGTTTGAATGTTGCTTTACCCAATGCTTTTTATGTTGTGTATTAACATTATAAAGTTATTGGTATAGTTTTATTATTACAAGAAAATTTAAGCTTTTTCCTTATGCATGTCAGTATCCATATTCATGTCTACATTATTGAACTTTGTTCCCTGATGACATTGATGTTATTTTGTGTTTTTTTTAACTTTTGACAATGCTGTAAATAAGTTTTTAGTTTCCATACGTACATATTCATGTACATATTCATGTACATATTCATGTCCATATTCATGTGTACATTGAATAAAAATGAACCGTTGTATGATTGTATACATTTATTCTATAATAAGTATTGCATATATTAAATATTATAAAAAATCTTGGAAAATTCCCAACATAAATTCAAATGCCAAAATAGATGCTGATAGATATTCATCTATTTGTATACATACATCTGGATATAATTGGTATAATATTTTATCATTCCATTCAATTTTGATTAATTTTTGAGTGAGGGTTTTATCCCACACCTTTCTTTAAATTTTTTTAAAACAATCATTTATACTCACAGCTTTTTTTGAATGTTTTAAAACCGTTTCAGTCATCAGATGAAATACCTCTTAGTAGTAATATATGAGCAGATCTCCCTACCAAGTGTTTTTGTGGGGTTAAAATCTGGGGTTATGCAATGGGTTACGGCGTTGGATGGATTCGCCGAGTTTATATTGTATTTCATTTGAGGAGTACTTGAGTGGCATTTGAGTGGCATTTAAGTGGCATTTGAGTTTTGATTATTTTTTTACTTAATTTGAACTTATATGGTATATAGATTCTGAATGTATGGCATTTAAGTTATGATAATATAATTATAACTCATAGGGTGTCTAGATTTTGAATGCGAGGCAATTAAGGTTTGATAATTTTTTGTAATTCCGACTCATATGATATCTTGACAGAGAGGAGAGAGAGGAAATATATCTACAATGAATCAATACAGTGATTAAAAATGAAACAATATGTGAATATATACATTTATTGTGTAATAAGTAGGAAAAATCTCATATAATATAGCTAGAGTCAGTAAATACTAAGTAACTGAAGTTTTTAGCCATTTCAACCGGATAAAAAAGTACAGTCACTCGTATAATGCTTGGGATAGGAAGATCTTCAAATATTTTGCAAACCGGAACTTTTGGTGAGTTAATCACTTGAGAAACTTTAGACTTTTCTATGAATCATTATATGATTATATACACTTATTGTATAATAAGTAGGGAAAATCTCTCCATATAATATAGTTAGAGTTCGGTAAATAGTAAGTAATACAAAACAATACTTGTAATGCCAATCAATACACAGGTTTTTTTATACATTCATTATCCGCTTGAGACTACCTGTTGTCAGCATTTGATATTGAGTTTACATACCATCAACACCAAGCTGTTCATCAAAATCTTGTAATTCGTTTTCTAGGAATTCCTTAAGAACTTCATCCTCATTATTCGTTTTTGTTAGCACCTCATTGGAATTTGTTTGTGTGCAATATCGCTCCCAATCACTAGCGTTGGTTGAAGAAATGAAGACAACATTGTGGTATGGAATAGGATTTCCATTCTTACTCTGTTTTCTTCCTTTGTAAATCATCACACCAGGTGCACATCTTTTAGCTTCCTCGTTGTATCTGATCGGTAGTAAAAGCGTTCTCGTCTCTCTTTTTCCATTCTTTTCAGCGACATAGCGAATGCAATTTACAATGGATTCTTCTCCATTGAATCGGAAAGGAATGAATCTTTCTACAACTTCGATGTAAGCAAAAATGGAACAATCTTTGAAATTGCTGAGATACTCGATGTCGTAATTGAGTTTGAGTTCTTCTTCACTCATTTTTCTCAGTTTTTCAGCTTCAGCAGTAGCTTCCATTGTGGTTAAGCGTTTTGTGCTGATACGTTTGACATTGTAGTAAGTAGTCTCTAGTTTTTTTGAGTTTTCCATCTCACCCAAGTACAAAATGTTGAAAGGTAATGGGTAGTTATCAACATTGAAGCTTTCAACTACTCTACTTGGGCAAACAACTTTCTGAAAATTCGCTCCAGTTGAATTATCAAGATAAGTGAGAATGTAGTAATTTCCATATGCACCAGTACTCTGTTCAATAGAAACGATTTGCAAAACTGATGGAACAGGAAGTGATGCTAGTGTAAGAAACCCTCCAATCGTTCTCAAATCACATGCCTTCCATTTTTGGAGAGATTTGGCCATCTTGAGAGCTCTGTCAGCATCAGTGAGCAATTCTTTTTGTTCCATATTGTTTGATGTTGTGGGTAAAACCAGTTTTGGAAGAGCTCGTCTCTTTATTGTTGCTTCTTTTGTGACAGAGTTAGAGTTTTTTCTTTTGGAGGGTGTTTTGAATGTTTTTTGTTTGTTTTCGACTGGCTTTAAATCCGTGTAAGAAGCAGAAAAATCCTCCATAGTATTCTAAAAAAAGAAATAATATATAATTCAGCTTTTCATGTGGAACTAAAAGATTATTTATTTCATACTTTACATTATAGCTAAACTAATTTTGATCTTTGCTAGGTAGGGAATAATAAATTTTTTAAAAATTTTATTTTTTATAAAGAGAAAGTTTCTAGTAGTTGCAATGGAAAGTGTAGTAGATGTTACTTCTCCGCTCACTGTTGTAGAACTGGATGCTTTCTGTGTGAAAACAGTGGCTCTTAAATAGCTAAAGTTGCACTGGTTGAACTCTATGAATACCAACCTTCTTTATAATATAACTATGAATCAGAATTTTGTCCACGCGAAAACCAATGTTTTCGCGGGAATAAATAATTTATTTTCACGCGAATAGAAACTGTTGCTTTCGCGGGAATACAAATTTTATTTTCACGCGAATACAATCCAATGCTTTCGCGGGAATAAATAATTTATTTTCACGCGAATAGAAACTGTTGCTTTCGCGGGAATACAAATTTTATTTTCACGCGGATACAATATAATGTTTTCGCGAGAATAAATACTTTATTTTCACGCGAATGGAAACCGTTGCTTTCGCGGGAATAAATAATTTATTTTCACGCGAATAGAAACTGTTGCTTTCGCGGGAATACAAATTGTATTTTCACGTGGATACAAACCAATGTTTCCGCGGGAATAAATAATTTATTTTCATGCAAATAGAAACAGTTGCTTTCGCGGGAATAAATAATTTATTTTCACGCGAATAGAAACTGTTGCTTTCGCGGGAATACAAATTTTATTTTCACACGGATACAAACCAATGTTTTCGCGGGAATAAATACTTTATTTTCACGCGAAGGGAAACCGTTGCTTTCGCGGGAATAAATAATTCGTTTTCCTGCGAATAGAAACTGTTGCTTTCGCGGGAATACAAATTTTATTTTCACGCGAATACAAACCAATGCTTTCGCGTGAAAATAAATTATTTATTCCCGCGAAAGCAACGGTTTCCATTCGCGTGAAAATAAAGTATTTATTCCCGCGAAAGCATTGGTTTGTATCCGCGTGAAAATAAAATTTGTATTCCCGCGAAAGCAACAGTTTCTATTCGCGTGAAAATAAATTATTTATTCCCGCGAAAGCAACGGTTTCCATTCGCGTGAAAATAAAGTATTTATTCCCGCGAAAGCATTGGATTGTATCCGCGTGAAAATAAAATTTGTATTCCCGCGAAAGCAACAGTTTCTATTCGCGTGAAAATAATTTATTTATTCCCGCAAAAGCATTGGATTGTATTCGCGTGAAAATAAAATTTGTATTCCCGCGAAAGCAACAGTTTCTATTCGCGTGAAAATAAATTATTTATTCCCGCGAAAGCATTGGTTTGTATCAGTGTGAAAATAAAATTTGTATTCCCGCGAAAGCAACAGTTTCTATTCGCGTGAAAATAAATTATTTATTCCCGCGAAGACAACGGTTTCCATTCGCGTGAAAACAAAGTATTTATTCCCGCGAAAGCAACGGTTTCCATTCGCGTGAAAATAAATTATTTATTCCCGCGAAAGCATTGGTTTTCGCGTGGACAAAATTCTGATTCATAGTTATATTATAAAGAAGGTTGGTATTCATAGAGTTCAACCAGTGCAACTTTACCTATTTAAGAACCACTGTTTTCACACAGAAAGCATCCAGTTCTACAACAGCGATCGGAGGAGCAACATCTACTACTACATCCACCGACTATTAAAAGTTTTTCTGTGTGAATTTGAAAATTCTCATTGAACTTAAGACTTAATTATCTGACTTAATTATCTCACTTAATTTTTTGTCTACTTAAAAAGTAATGCTTTCACACAATAAATCACTCGTTCTAACAATAGTAACTGAAGCCTCAACATCTACTATATAATATACCAACTGACTACTAGGATTTTTATTCACAAGGTAAAATTTATTAGATGAGACATTTAACTTACCTTTTTATGTGCTATTGTCACTTCTATTAAAAAGTAATGATTTTATTGTTATTATAGTGCTATGGAAACAGAAGAGGATGATACTGATGTAGACATACATAAGGAATGGGAATGACTCATGAAAAATCAAAATGATATCAGTTTTTCAAATGCTGATAATGAATACATGAATGATGAATGCAATGCTGAATATGAAAATGAAATGGAGATGGAACTTGAAAATGCTTTTCAAGACAAACCTTCGACTTTCAAAGTTTCAGCAACTACTGAAAATACAATAGCCTTTGATAAGCAGTAAGTTTTTAAAATCATAAATTAATAACATTAGTAGAGTAATTTTTTTGCTGTTTTTTTTTATACTCATCTCATGAATCAGCAAAAATAATGCGTTATCTTTTTATTGTAGACAGGACTCAGAATATCAGAGAATTAATGTAAAAGAGGGAGTTGGGAATTCATGTCATAGTACACAGTAAGTTCTTAAAAACTTAACTAATAATAATGTTTGAGTCTTTTTTCCTAATTCCATTTTAAAAATTAATTGATAATGGTGTTTAAGTCATTTTTTTCTTCTGTTATATTTTTTATAAAATGTATGTGAATGTTTTATAGAACAACTATTATGTGTTAACATTTCTATTGTAGACAAAGTTTAAACTATCGGGAGGAGAATGTAGAAGAAAAAAACCCTGAAATTTCCCCTAATTGGAAATGGTTAGAAGAAAATCTCATTTGTTTTCGTTTACCCGATGAAACAATCAATCAAATAGCCTTCACCACCAAAGACTAGCATAATAGCTCAAGATATAGAGCCGGTTGTGGAGGAGATAGTTGAAGAAAATGAGAATGATCCAATGATAGAAAATGAAGAAGAAGAAGAAGAAGAAGAAGAGGAAGAAGCACAAGAGGAAGAACAAGAAGAAGAAGAAATGGAAGATTTAAATTTTGAAAGACCTACCCGAGCATCAACCCTAGGTATTGTTGATGATAGCACAGCTCCAACTTTTCAAGATGAAGAATGGGATGATTTGATAGCTAGATATTGGGGAGCTATGAAAACGAAACATAGAGCTGGAAAAGTCATAGAACTTTTAAATGTAAGACTTTGGGATGGGATTCCAAGAGACCAAGCTGATACCTACCAAAATGACTATCATGATTCAAGAGTGTTAGAATTGCTAAAAAAAGTTTGGAGACAATTGAGCTCGAGAGCAAAAGTCAACTGTAGCGTAGGTTGTATACTAGAAAATAAAAATGATGGTGAACTCCGATACTTTCACTCATCATCAAACAATGCTACCGTATATCCAAAAGCTAAACTGATTGAAACTGAAGGAGATCTTGATGACTTCTTTGTTGATGTTATGGAGACTGATCATCGTACAAATAGCTTGAGACGGAGACCAAATACGACTTGGAGATTGATGTTAATCACAAACATTTCGTTTTATTTCTACAAACTACTCGGAATGGGAAAAGTTGGATCACCACCAGAGCATTTACCCTCTCACCTCCTTAACAACAGACACATACGAACCATGTTAAAAAACACAAAAGGAAAACGAATTACCGACAATCTTTGTTTTTTTAGATGTCTAGCATTACACAAAGAACTACAAAAAAACGGTGGAATTGCAAAAGATCCGATAATTAAGGAGGTGAAGGAGTACCAACAACAATATCATAGTTTCATCTATGATGATAGTGGTAAAAGGTGTGATGGGAAAGGAGTGACAGAAGCTGATTTATTGCTTTTGGAGCGAGCATTTCAACTGAAGATAACAGTGTTTTCTTTAAATGATGATATGACTTCAACAGTTATTTGGAATTCAAACTCCAGTTATAAGGAGAATCTATATTTGGATCTTTATATCAATCACTTCAGTCTTATTACAAACTTGGAAGGATATGTCAAAGCCTACAGATGTCCAACCTGTTCTACTTGTTATGATAGATTGGGGAATCTGAAAAGACATAGATGTTCAATCTCAGAGGCAACAACTATGCAGTTTTCTGGAGGGCAATACAGTCCTACTGCTACAATATTCGACAAACTGAAGGTTCAATTCGGGATAGATATCGGGTCAGATGATTCCTTGAGATACTATCCATTTTTTGCAACATTTGACATAGAGTGTTTGTTACCTAATTGCGAAAAAGATCGAGATACAGACACAACCATTTACACGAATGAGCATAAACTTTTAAGTATTTCAATTTGTTCAAATGTACCAGGCTTCAACAACCCGTGTTGTATTGTCAATAATGGGGATGATGATGAATGCGTTGGAAGGTTCATTGAATACTTGGATGATATTAGTGAAGAATCATATAGCCGATTGGAAAAACAATTTTCGCGAATCATAAAACAGATAGAAGGTGAATTACAACGACTGGAAGAAGCTGAAGAAAAGTTTCGTAGTGATTTTGAAAAAAATCGTTTCAGACGTAGAACAGGAGCTGAAAAAGTTCTGGATGATTTGTACAGCTATATGAAAAAACTCCCTATTCTAGGTTTCAATTCACAGACTTATGATGTCAATGTGATGAAAGGAAAACTGCTTCAAAAATTAAAAGATGTCTCCGACACAGATTTTGATTTTGTTATAAAAAAAGGAACCAAGATGCCTGTTATCGGAATAGGATCTTTTTTGTTTTTAGATTGTACAAACTTCATCGCTCCTGAATATAGCTATGAAATGTATCTCAAAGCATACAAATGTGAAGCCGGAAAAGGATTTTTTCCTTATGAATGGATGAAAGACTTGGAACAACTTAATCAAGAACATCTACCTCCAAGAGAAGCTTTTTACAGTTCTTTAAAACAAAAGAATATCAGTGAAGAAGAGTACATAATTTGTCAAGAAGCATGGAAAAATAACGACATGAAGACAATGAGGGAATTTTTAAAATGGTACAACAACTTGGATGTAAAACCATTTGTTCAAGCGTTGGAAAGACAAAGATCGATCTACAGAGAGCATGGGATTGATATGTTAAAAGATGGTATATCTTTACCAGGATTAGCGATTCGATGGATGTTTAACAAAGCTCCTCAACCACCCCCTCCATACCTCTCTACATACTTGAATTTTGATGAACTTGGTAACTCGTTTCGTCAGACTCTCCCAATTTGTCTGCTTGACAACTGCAATGCAGAACTTTATCCTCTAATAAAGAAAAACATAGTTGGTGGGCCAAGTCTAGTGATGCATAGATATCACGAAAAAGGTATAACTAAAATTAGAGAACATTGGTTGGGAAAAGAAGCAAAGATTTGTGATAGAATCTATGGAGTTGATGCAAATGCGCTCTATTTATGGTGTATGATGCAATCAATGCCTACTGGCTATCCTCGAAGAAGAAAAATCGAAAACTCCTTTGTCGCTGAACCAGTAAAATTTAGCAAGATAGCTCATAGCTGGTTACAGTTCCAAATGTTCTCGAAAAAAATCAATATCAGACATCAGCTCAATGGAGGAGAAGTTACTCTCGGACAGCGAGGATTACCAGTTGATGGTTTCTGTGTTGAAAATCGTCATGTCTTTCAATTCCACGGATGTTTTTGGCATGGACACGACTGCTCTTATAACAACGCTAAAGAGCAAGAGCTTCAAGCTAGTGGAAGAAAATCAAAAGCAAATCTGTTTAAAACTACGATGGAAAATGAAGAATATCTTCGAGCATTAGGTTACACTGTAATCTCGATTTGGGAGTGTGACTGGATGAAGCGTGTAAAAACTCATACAAATTTACAAAAATTTGTCAACACGTTTTACAATTCTTTCTACCCTAAAATAATTGAAAAAAAGCTGAATCAAGAAGAAGTGTTGGAGAGAGTTCAATCAGAAGAATTCTTCGGATTTGTTGAATGTGACATCGAAGTTCCTGAGGAAGAGGAAGAAAAGTTCTCCGAAATGCCTCCGATTTTTAAAAATACGATGTTTACCAGAGAACACTTGAGCGATGAAATGAAAGTCTTTGCTGAAGCCGAAGGTTTTTTAAAGACTCCTCAACGCTCATTAGTTGGAAGTATGTACGGAGATAAGATATTGCTAATGAGTCCTTTGTTGAAATGGTACTTGAAACAAGGATTGAAAGTCACCAAAGTTTATCAGCTAATAGAATATATTCCTAGAAAAGCTTTTGAAGCTTTTGGAACATCGGTTTCAGACGCTAGGAGAATGGGAGATGCAGACCCTAGTCAAGAATTACTCGCTACTACTAGCAAGTTGGTAGGAAATGCTGCTTATGGAAAAACAATCACTGATAAAGAAAAACATACCACCATCAAGTTCATCGAAGGCGCCAGAAAAGCTTCATTTCGTATCAGAGGAAACAAATTTATCGCCATGGAAGAGATAGCAGATGATTTTTATGAAATCGTAACCTGTAAACAGCTAGTAAGTTTTAAAACAATTATTTTGCAATTCAAAATTTATATTCCACAAGTTTACTTTGCTAATCAGTATCACCATCATTTCAGCTAACTATGAATGTTCCAGTACACTTGGGTTTCTCCGTGCTACAGTATGCTAAACTGAGAATGCTACAGTTTTACTACGACTTTATGGATAAGTAAGTAAAACCTAATCCCCTACTATTATCATGTATAAGTAAGTAAAACTTCCAAATAATTGAAGCAATCTTTTTATTTATAGATATATTGACAGAAGTGATTTCCAATATGTTGAAATGGATACAGATAGCGCATACATGGCGTTGAGCGGAACATTAGAAACACTGGTAAAACCAAGTATGAAAAAAGAGTTTTACAATGAATATGGTGATTGGTTTCCACGACCATACTGTGACAAACATAGAGATGAATTTTTAAGAATCAAAACAATGGGTTTAGAATGGAGCATGCAAGAATGTTGTGAAAAAGTACTAAAACATGGAAAAAGAACACCTGGATTGTTTAAAGAGGAATTTACCGGAGATGGAATTGTTGCTCTTAACTCTAAATCCTATTATTGCTGGGGAGAAAAAGGAAACAAGTTTAGCTCAAAAGGTTTGAACAAACGAATTAATCAATTGAACAAAGACAGTTATCTAAATGTATTGAACACAAAAAAGTCGTTTATGGGTAAAAATCGAGGATTTGTAGTAAAGGATCAAAAAATGTTGACATACAAGCAAATAAAGCGAGGACTCACATATTTTTATGCTAAAAGACGAGTGTGTTCTGATGGAGTATCTACCGAACCTACTTTGGCTTAAATAAAAACCTTCATAATAGTCTTCTTTTTAGAATAGTTACTATATATATATATATATATAATACAAAAAATCATTCATCGTATATATATATATATATATAGACTTGATCTCAAAATGCTGATGATATGTAGTCTCAAGTGAATAAATGAAGATTATAGTACTTTGTACTACATAAAATTTACAGTAAATTTTAATAGATATAATGTTTTCTATTACAATTATTTCCCAAACACTGTAAATTTTAACCATATAGAAGCTAATTTGAGGATTTTTTAAGATGCAATGTAAAGAAAAAGACTTTGCATTGATTATCATTACAAGACCTGGTGCTTTGTAATACTTAGTCTTTACTGACTCTAGCTATATTATATGGGAAGGTTTACCCCTGCTTATTATGTAATAAATGTATATAATCATATATTGATTCATTTTTAATCAATGTATTTATTCAAGCTAGATATAACTTCTCTCTCCTCTCTCTCAAAATACTATATGAGTTCGAGTTATGTAAAAAATTATCAAAAACTTAAATCCCATACATTCAAAATCTAGCTACCATATGAGTTCAAATTAGGTAAAAAATAATCAAAACTCAAATGCCACTTAAATGCCACTCAAATGCCACTCAAGTACCCCTCAAATGAAATACAATATAAACTCGGCGAATTCATCCAACATCGTAACCCATTGCCTAAACTCCAAGACCAGATCCACAAAAAAACACTTGGTAGGGAGATCTGCTCATATATTACTACTCCTCTTGAGGATTGGCAATGTCTCAATGAGTTGTGCATGGACTATATTCTATAATGAAATCCCTCCCTCCCCTATAACACAGTCAGACTCAGTAAATGTTGCGTAATACATAGCACTATAGCTTGTAATGTAAGCCAATACAATCCCTTCTCCTGGACAATAACATCTTCTTCGATGTATAGATGGTACATCTCCGGGAGGAAGTCCTTTATTCTTACTACTTTTTGATTCCATAATGAACTAAAATAAAAAAAATTACTTAGTATATAAATAATTTTATCTAATTTGAATTGTAGTATTAGTTACATTAGTTAGTTTACATTAAATAGAAAAGAGAAATCACTCACCAAGTTGTATAGTTCAGCTTGCTCTTTTTTGAGCACAATTTTTACCAGTTACCTTTGATTTTCTCTCGTGTATCTAAAACAAAAAATTACTTTGTGTACAAATAATTTTATCTAACTTGAATTGTTGTATTAGTTACATCAGCTAGTTTACATTAAATAGAAAAGAAAAATCACTCACTGAGTTGTATTGTCCGAATTGTTCTTTTTGAGCACAGTTTTCACCTTGGACTTGTGATTCTTTCGAAGTCGTAGAAGATACATTTTCCTATGATAGCAATAAGACCTTGTTTTCGACAATCTCATCTACAGTGAAGTATTTCATCTGTTCGAAATCATCAGGTTTGTCGGATAGGTTTTGAGCTGCTTCTATCGCTTGCAATGGTGTGAATGTGATTATATCATAACGAAGATGTCCGAATCTACTAACTTCTCAATTTCGTAGAAGGATAACTCCTGTTCCAATTCATTTGACTTCGTTAGCATGTTTTTCGAGTACATATAGAAGTTCCATCATCAAACCATCGTATTGCAAACATCTGTAGTTCATCAGTAATGCATCCATTACCACATCCCCATTAGGTAATGTTAATTGAGGTGATATTTGAGGAGATTCAAAGCTGATTACGCTTCCTACGGAAAACTGAGCGAGAGTTGCGATATGAACCATGCTGATCAACTGGCTAGCTGTTTTCTTTTTTATTATCCTGGATAATTGTTTACCTTGCTCAATGGAAATATTAGACGGGAAATTGATCGGATGAAAGATCGGATGATTTTCTTGATCGATTCCCATAAAGATCACCAGTCTTTGAATATCAACCCCTGTTGGAGCTGATTTGTCGTAATATTCTTTTCTCACCATAGACCTGACTTGTCGTCTGTTGCCAAATGTTTCGACATTGCAGTGGATAATGCATAAGTTTTTATAGACATCCTCAGCTGGTCTTTCGGTGGAGATTATCTCGAGAAGCAATGGTATTGGATTTAAGTAGACTTTAACACTATATGTTCAACCTATTACATTTACCATTATCCAAATAATGTAATACTTATTATGTAATAATAAAACTATAGCAATAACTGTATCAATGTAGAGATAAATATAGACGTAGTTATGCATATGTACATGAATATGTACGTATGGAAAAAACTCAAATTTACTTGCAATAATAAGAATACAACTATAAAATGTTAATACGACGGGTAAAGCAACGCATCAAATCCTACTGTCAAGAGTTAAAAAAACACAAAATAACACTGACATTGTTAGGGAACAAAGCTCAAAACACCATGGGGATTTACCTCAACACAAAAATTACACAAAAAAATCACGCAAAACTTATCATATATTACTAAAAAGAAAAAAAGAAAAAATGCGTCAAAAAAATTAGATGCCATAAAGTATTAAACAGCGGCGTAAATCAACGGGGTAAAAAATTGCATAACGCTGGAGATAAAACCCACAAAAAATCACTTGGTAGGGAGATCTGCTCATATATTACTACTAACATCTCTTTGTGTACAGGTAGCCCTAATAGCGCATACAAAAGAAGGGTGGCTAGCATAAGACAACGTAAATGTGTATAAGAATAGCCTTTGTGATATAAAACTGGCTAAACAAAGAAAGGGGTAAAGTATGCATGTCATGTACACAGTTTTAAGAAAGGGTAGCCTCGAATAATGATATCAGACAAGGCATGCAAAAGGTTTCGAGGTGACTAATAATAATTGGCACAGGTTGATTGTTACTATGATTGTTTATGTTTGTTTTCAGTAGTCCACAGGAAGTCGTGTCATTTTCCTGTACACAACCCCGTCCATTGGTCGACATAGGTGACCAATGTAAGAAGTGTAGTGGATTTTGGGGGCTGTAAACCCACTAGCTGAGGTTGGTAGCGAGCTGCCACCAGTTGTTAGTTTTACCTGTTACAACAACAGGGTCGGTAGTGTACCGAAGAGAAATTAGATAGAGTATCCCAACTCTACAACCAGTAAGGAGCCCTCGGCTCAGACGCATAACTCAGTGCTGTTGAGTAATTATGCATTTATTCCTTCTGAATAAAACAAGTTAGTAAAAGGCGCATTACAACTGATCATAAAAGGCACAAGCTCTGCCTTTTATAGGCATTTCACAGGAAGCAATCATTAGACACAACCAATCACATAAGAATTTGGTACAATGAACAAATGAACAGTCTTATATAAATAGATAACAAATCAAGTGGCTAGAATAGATATGGTGCCAGCAGAGGTAGGTGGAGTTATTAGGTAAGTAGCCAATCACAGTCCTAGCCACTTCCTGTCCTTGGTATCTTGTCTCTGCAGCCTTTGTTCGTGCCTTTCCATCTAGTTTAAGGGTGGTTATCTCCCAGATACGCCTTCCTGATTCTTCCAGACTACTTTGTATTTCTCAGTCTATGCTGAGTCATTTCCTGCCGGCCCTGCAAAATCGCTAATGAGTCATACCGGGTCGGTATAGCTTGCTACAGGGTCGGCACTGCCCTATGCAGGGTCGGTCAATCCTGCATGATTGATTATGACCGTTCTAGCTATCTAGTGGTTAGTATAAGGTTGCTAGAGTGTGTAATAACAGTGTGCGCAGAAGTAGATGACACTAAAATCCACAACAGAAGTACAGGGAAAGACGACTGTGGGGAACACAATTCCCATACCTGCGACTTGATTGCGTAAACAAAATAAAAAAAAATGTAGACAGACACGCATAGAATAGGTAAAAAATAGCCAACATAAGTGACTGGCAGTTAGTTGCTCGATAACCTGACTCTAGCTTCAACTGGTGCTTTATCGCTTTATTCTGTTGCTTCACCTCTCTTGTCCTTTGTAACAGTTTGTAAGCTTCCGTTGTCAGCCTGTCTAACACTGTCTTTTTTTGCATCACCATTTTTTTTGTTGCCACTCTGTTTACACAAAGTGTTTGCCATTTCTCTAGTCTGCTAGCAGCCTCCATTAAGAATTTCTCATCTATCAGTTCCTCCTCTGCTGATAGGTCCTCTATGATGGAAAGCTCTGTCTGCTGTTCCTGTTTCTGCTTCATCCTGACGACTGCTGTCCTTGCTATGTTGATTAGCTGTTTTGTAGACAGAAAAGATAACGATGGTGTGCCAAATGAACTTGTAGATGCAACTTTCAGTGTTTCGCCTTGTTTGGGCGAAAGTAGCCTCTCAGTTACGTAATCACTTGCGTGATTGGAGGAATCGAGCCCTTCCACACCTATGTCAATAGAACGCATGATGCAGCTCTTTGTTTGTACATCGCACTCCATATGCGGGTAGTTATACCGTGGGGGCTCTCCATTAACCATAGAGCGTTTTCCCCCGACGTCATTTCTTGGCCGGAGGCTCTATTTATAAAGCCATCCCATGTGTTATCTTCACCCGTCGTATGTTCATCCGATCGAGGGAATACTTTATCATCTGCGGTGAGTTCGGCATTACTTCGTTCTTTCATCTGGTTTGCTAAATTTCTCCAATACTTTTTAGCATGTGCTAATGAATTAGGTGCTTCTTCGTCCTCGGAACACTGTTTCAACTCTAATATTAAACTTCTTGGAGTGTTACTGCGTTCTGGGAGCAACGAGTATTGTTTTAGTGCTGCTGGTTGTTGTAGATAACTGGCTTTAATGTTTGGTTCGTCGTTGGTCATCAAGTAGCTCTGGTAGTCAGCCAACCTTGATGGCAGCCTAGTGCTTCTCTTAGGCCTGCGCGTCTTTGTTGGTTCCTCGCCAGTAGCTGGCTCTTCACTCTCTTCTTCGTGATTGTCTGGGTGACCAGGTGGTTCAATGGGAGTTTGAGTATGAGGTGGACGGGGCTCACTAGTGTTTGGTAAGGCTGGCCACTCTCTGTCTCTTTCCCATTGTTCTTGTCTATTGAGTCTCTGTCCGTTATTAGGCACCGTCTCCCAGCCGCTGTCTGCTGGCTTTTGGGGCTCAGCTTGCCTACTCAAGTAGTGCTGGCAAATGGCTTAGCTGGCGTTCCAGGGCTTGCAGGTCTGGCTGGGCTATGTTCTAGCTCTGTGTGGTGTACGGCTGGCCTCGGCGGCTGTCGTACATCAGGCATGCGGGGACGCCCCCTTCTTTGGACTGCTTTTTTTCATGTTTGGGTGCAGGGCTGCTTCCCTGCTGCAGGTGCCTGTCCTGCTGGCTTGTGACAAGGCCGACATTCTTTGAACGGTCGCTCGTTCTGTACAGTCACCTGACCGTCTTTCTCTATTAGGTACGTGTGGTTTGGATAAGGTTTTACTACTCAATATGGCCTACGAAGCTGGACTAGAGTTTGGGGTTGCTGCCCTTAACCCGCCGCTTGTTCTCCACCACTACTAGGTCGCCTGGTGCGAACAGCAGGGGTTCTTTTGTGTCTTCTTGCCTGATCTTAGCATGTTGATCTCTTAGTAAGTCATGTGCAGTTTTTAGGTCCTCCTGCATCCTGCATCTGGAGGGCGTACTCTGTTACCAGCAAATTGTGCAGAGGTGCAGGCCTACAATCCAACTGGCATGGTTGCAGAGTGTGGGTGCCGCAAAATGCCCTCATTACCTGAGGCAGCCGCAGGTCCTGTTGCCCACGCCTTAGCAGAAGTGTCCTCAGTGAGTCACCCATTGCTTGGCTCTTGCCTTTCTACCACTACGTTGCCCTGTGGGTGATTGGGAGTTGTGCTAGTTTTTTGCACATTCCACAGGGCGCACAGCTCAGCCATCAATCTGGATTCAAACTGCGTCTCCTGGTCTATGTGGAGCTCCTCGGGTAGACCCCAATAGCAAAACACCCTCTCGTCTAGGGTCGTAGCAACTGTGGGGGCGGTGGTATCTGGGATGGCAATGTCATCCTGCCAACAAGTAAAGTGGTCCGATAGTATCAGAATTCACTTGTTCATTTGTCTGGTCTCTGGGAATGGTCATTTTTTCTAGAAGGGGCTGGTGGTGAACAATCTCTGCCTGTCTTGGGTGGGCTGTATCCCCCTTTCTTTGCCACCTGGCAGACATTGCAGGACTTGACGAGCCGTCGTACCTCAGCGGACATCCCTGGCCAGTACCAGTTGAGCTGTATCCAGCTCTTGGTACAGTTTTTACTAGCATGGGCTAGCCCTTGTGTTTCCCACACTACTTGTCGGCGTTGAGATGACGGGCAGACAACACATTGCCTGGTTCGGCCCCTAGGGGCTATCTGCATAGTCAGAGTGCCAGCCGGCTGTGTCGCCAAGGCCTCCCTGCAGTTGTACAGTGCTCGCAGTTCTCTGGTGCCGTCTTCTAGCTCTCTCATGGTCACCTTGAGTTCAGTGTATGTCGGCTGTATCTGCATGTACTCATTTCCTGCCTTCACTGCTACCTCCAAGTAGGTCGGCTGTATAGCCGGAAGGTGCTTCTGGAGGAGGCATTCCCTAGAGCAGCCATGCCCAACCTGCGGCCTATTTAAAAATGGCGGCCTTTTGAGTTGTGAAATGCGGCCTTTTTGAATGTCAAAAATAAAAAAAAACGGCTTCGTTTCATTTGCAAACTCATGCAATAAGTAAAATAATCTCTGACTTGGGTCAATAGAGCATTCTCAGATTTTTCCATTTCCAGAATAAGGGAAGCCCCATAATTCGTGTTTGGATGGTCCAACCCGCATTACTAATAAATCATCATTAGTGAGCATCACTAGGTAACTAGTCAACTAGTCAGCAACATGAGTGCAAGTAAAAGAATACGAACAATTGAACAGGAGAACAGACAATTTAACGAGACTTGGACAGATGAGTTCTTAATGGTACCTCTCCCTTCTGGAGGGATGCTTTGCATGGAATGTAACAATACCATAAAAACCATTAAACCAGCCAATGCAAAGTCACACTTTGAAGCCAAGCATGGTGCTACTTATGCTGGGATGACTGTGGAATTTAAGAAGAAAAGAGTAGAGGCATTGAAGCACAGTAGACAGAAGCAACAGACCATGATGAGAGGCCCTACTGATGAGAATAAAAGAGCAGTACTTGCAAGTGCTAAAATCGCATATGTTCTCAACAAGAAAGGTGAGATTGTTTTTTCAAACAAACAAAATATCGGTTTTTGTGATAACCATTGCTTGTTTTCGATTGACTCATCAGGGCCCAGAAAATTTATGGGTGTACAAATTATCTGCACACACAGACGCAATGATGTCATAAGGTAGAAAATTAAGTTTTTTTCAGGTGAACCATTTATGGATGGCGATATGATAAAAGAATGCATAGAGATCGCTGCTGATAATGTTTGTGATACTGAGAAGGATAAGCAGTCTTTAAAGAAAATATCTCTTTCCCGCATGACAATAACTCGCAGAACAGAACAACTGAGTCACAATATTCAGGTGCAGTTGCAGGATAGGATCAAAGATATGGTGGCATTCTCACTTTCGCTCGATGAGTCGACAGATATGGTTGATACCGCACAGATCTCAGTCTTTATTCGTGGTGTTGATAAGTCTGAATGTCACAGAGAATTGGTCAGCTTTGAGAAGTATGAAGGGCACCACAACTGGGACAGATATTTACAATGAGGTAATGGCTGCTATTGAAGGGAAAAGACTTGATCTAGCAAAGCCAAGTGCTATCGTCACTGATGGAGCACCATCTATGAAGGAAGTGAGACATGGTTCACCAAACCGCTACTTGACAAGATGAAAGCTGACAACATTGTCCCTCGGCCACCAGCTTTGCACTGCATTATTCATCAGGAAAATCTTGCTGCAAAAACTCTCGGCATGTCGAACGTCATGCAGGTAGTAAAAGAAACGATGAACTTAATCAGATCCAGGGGTCTCAAACACAGGCAATTCAGGGAATACCTCTCAGAATTAGACGCAGAATATGAGGATGTCCCATACTTTGCGGAAGTAAGGTGATTGTCGAAGGGAAAGATGATGGAACAAACATACAAACTGAGAACTGAAATCCAAACTTTCTGTGAATCCAAGAGCAAGGATTTACCAGAGTTCAGAGATCCAGAATTCCTCAATGACTTCGCATTTCTTGTTGACATCCTCCCACATCTAAACCAACTCAACACAAAGTTACAAGGCAAAAATCAGCTTATATCGGATCTGTATCATCATGTGGGTGGGTTTGATGGAATGTTGGCGCTTCGGATAGACGACTTTGATCGGCACGATATTGATATTAAAAGCTTTCCAACACTGGCAAGTCACGCAGGTTTTGATGAAGATCCTGAGCTGAGAGATGAATTTGAAAATAGATTCATGGATTTTAAAAACATTGGAGAAGATATCTGCGCATTCTCAGCCATAAAATAGAGGAAAATAGAGGTCATACAACTAAAAAATGACTCAATCTATTCCCCTCTGTTTGCACCAGCATACCACCAAAAACTATCCAAGAATAAGAGAGTTCGCTGGCCGCATGATCAGCATGTTCAGCAGCACATACCGCTGTGAGCAGTTATTCTCTAAAATGGGTTACGCAAAGAACAGATTCAGATCTTGACTAACCGACTCTCACCTAACCAATATATTGCATATCTCTGCCTCAGATATACAACAAGATTATAGGACTCTTTTGGCCACTATACAATGTCAGCCATCTCCTTAAATAGCCATTTACTCAGATGTATGTCATCTTAAAAAGAATAAAAGTTACAAACTTTACACAACCGTAGTATTCATATTGGTATAAAATCATTTGGCGGCCTTTTAGAAAGGTGGATAATGAAAATTTGGCCTAATTGAAAAAAAGGTTGGGCACCCATGCCCTAGAGTGTTCTAAAAATGCTCCAGGGCATACTCATTTCTTTGTGCCCGAGGAGAGTCCTCATGCGCAGCTTCTACTAAGGTCTCTATGGCCAGAGCGTGCTCTTTGAGAGAGTGTCTTGGATCCTTGCGGTACCCTGACAGTCTGCCTCTGGCCTCTCGGCAAGTGAGCCCGAAGCATCCCTCAGGAAATCAATGATTGCCTTGAGTGTCTCCTCGTCCGCACTGCTGTGCCTTTCTTTGCCAAGACTGCCTCAAGTGAATGATGGCTGTGGCTGGCGCCCAGTTGCTGGCTTCCGACACCTCCCGAAAACACTCCAGTGCCATCGTATGTCGAGGCTTTGAAAGGAGTCGCTTGCGGTGTAGCGTCTTTCAGCTTCTTTAGTATGTTGGTCAGCTAACCCTTGCTCCTAGTGGTAGGCTGCCTGTCAACACTTATGTCTCGTCTGCTAGCCATGGTCTGTCGTCTTGCTCCGTCCTTGTCCTAGAGGTTTCTTTCAAGGATTCGCAGATTCCACTGCTGCCACCAATGTGCAATATTTTTCAGTAACCGATGTTATGTAAGGTGGTCTCTAGTGCGGACCTAATGGCAGACACATTGGCTTTACTGTATTGTCTAACGTAGTGTACAGGATTTCTGAGTCGGGTAGTGAGTTGCTAGCAGCATTCACCTGTACCAGACCCAAGGCTGCTGTCTGTACACGACCACTGAGTGCTTCCAGCAATGTCTGCCCAGCATAGTCAGACTAGCTGGGTAGTAGACTGTCTAGAGTATAGGACTTTTACAGGCCGACACTTCTTATGTAGTACTAGACAATTGCAGAGCAGGTATCTCTCAAAGATTGTGATCAAGAAGTAGTGAAGTAGAGGGTTCGGTATTCTTTATTTGAAATAATGGTTGCCTGAACTCTTCTCTTGCTCTGATCCATAGGGAGCTTCAGCCAGCTTATATAAAAATAAATTCTTTAATAATAGTTCTTTGTGACATAATAATCTGTCAACCTTAAGCGCTGACAGCAAAAAATTAGCTTGATTACATAACCATATAGAAGGGCACATATATAAACAAAAGCTGCCCAGATTGCAGCTATATCATCATCATCACATGAGTCTTCCGTGCTTATTACTATTGTATAGGAACGCAACTACAAACAATCTGTGAACAGGTGGTACGTGGAGACAATTCCCTTACAATCAACCTACCATGTGTATAGTGTTTGCAATTGTGTATTTATTACTATCATCAATGACTAAATATCTTTTGTCTGATGGTTTCACACCGGGCGTAACCTATTCCTTGACAGTGTAATTACTGGCACAGTATCTTTAGCAGCCAGTGCTGTTTTGACTGTATTTAGGAGAAGATTAAGTTCTTTGAACAAATACACAATTCATACACCTCTCAACCTCACTCTCTCTGTATTAGATAAGCAGACAATAGAGCGGAGTCAGCCATTCAATCAGTTGAATAAGCACAATAGAGCCATTCTTGCAGGGTGGACTCGACAGTAGTGGAATAGGCGGTGGAGGCCACCTCTTCCAGCTTGTCCAGCAACAGACAAAGACGATCAGCAGTCAGCCTATGCCAGTCATGCTAAAGAACTGCTGCTGATCATACCTCTCCACTGCGCAGTGCTGGCAAAAGACAGCGAGCTGTAGCCAGAAGGTCGAAACAATCAGGGTAGTAAGTGCAGGTGGCGCTACCTACGGTGTGCCTTGTAAGAGGCCACCACAAATTCATGCACGCTATTATGTGATTGTATAGAATTATTAAACATTGATAGTTACTGGTTTCAGGTGGCACAGTAGACGCAAGTCATTTCTAAAATTTCTGCTCTAATAATAATAGGTAACAAAGCCTTAATTTAATTTTTATAGTTATTATTATCATTAATATTATAGATTAATAATAATTATTAATCAGTAACAAATTCAATAATAATAGAAAGTAATAATATAAAATAATGCTTATTATAATTATTATTAGATAAATCATAATAATTAATATTATTTATTATTATTAATTAATAATAATTAATAATAATAATATATAAATAAATAATATTAATTATTATTGATCAAACTCAAAGAAAGTTGCAATCGTCCTGTTCTGGTCATGATCTATAAGTATTGCCACCATATCATTGAAATGTGTAGTGAAAGTGAGTGGTGGAAGGACAGAAGTGTTTAATACAAGTTTTTACACCAGTAAATCAGTCAGAGTAACAAAACGTAATCGATAGTATCTCGTCGTTTACCTGGGATTTTTTTAGCGGCAAAACCTAGCCTGTGTTTTTTGCAAACTTTATGCGACGCCTTGCAGAACCAACCTATTGGAAATGTTAGTCAATCATGTTTTTCAGTTTCCTGGGGAAATCCATTTTTTCAGCCTGTTGGTTACTCCCACAGAAGTCAACTTTTACCCTATCATCAAACCAATAGCTATATAGTCTGTCTATGTTCCAAGTCCGCCCAAAAGGGTTTTTTTGTAGTTTTGTAACCAGTCTACTGGAAACATGAGGAGGTCCAGCATCCGCCGCCCTGTCATATGATTGTTCTAATCACAGTCTATGCGTTGAACTGTATGTACTGATGACAGCATTAGGTGGAATACTACTGATTTGGACTGACGAACAGTGACACACACTGCATTATTAGTATGTTATTACTATTACTTACTTGAATGACAATATTATTATAGAAACTAGCAGTCATTAGTAGCTTTTTATTGCTGCCAAAATAATGTCTGCATCATCATCATGAGTTATTACCAACCTTTGTTGTTGTTTTGTTGGTTGTTTGTTATAAATAATAAAACGGCTCCCGTAGTAGTGTTTTGTGTTTTCGTCGGTAATAGTAGTTCTGCTGTTGTTGTTGAATTATTGATTATTATTATTTATTATTATATTAATTATTATTGTTATTGGATTATTATTATTAATATTATTATTATTATTATTATTATTATTATTATTATTATTATTGTTATTGTTATTGTTATTGTTATTGTTATTGTTGTTGTTGTTGTTGTTGTTGTTATTGTTATTGTTATTGTTATTGTTATTGTTATTATTATTATTATTATTATTATACAAGTAAGTATTATTAATGTATATTGTTAACATTATTATTTATTATTATAACTGCTACTGTTACTACTATTATTATTAATTATTATTAATTAACTATTTCAACTATTTATTAATTATTATTATTTTATTGTAGAGGACCGACGCCATCTCCCCCAATAACTCTATGATACCTGTACGAACATTACACTTACGTTGTTCTATGTGTCACATATCCCGTTCTATTCTACCTGTCTTGTTCTATGCCCGCGCTTTAGGGCAAATCAGTCTATGTGTTTTGTCAGTAATTATTCTTTTACCATTATAAATTATATGTTCAACATGTGCGTCCAGTCATGCAATCAGTTAAGGACCACCTCTTGTATTTTACTGGCACACGCTGGCCAATCATTTGTGCCAGGTGTGGCCTCTTTTGTATTACCTTTTGCCATTATGTAATCATGTACATAAATACCGATGTAATTGTGAATAAAGTCAGAGTCAGCTTGCACACTCTCAGAAGTTTCTTTGTACATACAAATAACTTCACTGCGCACCATTACTCGAGTAGTAATATACAGGCAGATCAGTCTGAACCTCTGCTGGCCGAACTTAGCTTTGCCTAACTTCGCCTTCAATGTTCGACCTCTGCACAGCACTACAAAAAGACAGCCGAACCTCTGCTGGCCGAACCTAGTACAACTAGTTCGCCCTTCAAAGTTCGAACACATCGCATACACAAACAACAGCTAACGCAACCGGCAGCTCACTAGTTACTGAGATGGTCGACCACCATTCTCCAGTATACTAAGTCGACCTGTGGAAGGGTTGTATCGCTAACATACAAGACACAGTTGCCATTACAGTTCGGGAGGTTGTGCAGGTAGGCCGAGCTACCACTCACACCCCCACAGTGAAATCCTGCACATTATTATCATAATGATAATAACAATAAATAATAATTATCGTTTAATTTATTTGTTATTATTGTAGAGGACCGGCGCCATCTTGCTGAACATTCTATGCTTACCGAACATTCTATGGTATAATTACGAACACTTACACTTACCCAGTTCTATGCTTACTACATGTATTGTTCTATGCTTACGCTCAAGGGCAATTCACTCTATGCACAATCATCCTTACTTTTCTTTAACATGTAATCTTATATGTGTACCATGTGGACTCAACCATGCATTTACTCTAGAGCCACCCCTTTTACCTTATTATTGGCACACTCTAGCCAATTGCTGTGCTAGGTGTGGCCACCTTTTGTTTGTCACTTATCAGTTATGTAATCATGTACATAAATACGGATGTTTTGTATCAATAAAGCAGAGTCAGCTTGCACACTCTCAGAAGTTTCTTTGTTCTCTAACGAATAACTTCACTGCGCACCATTACTCGAGTAGTAATATATAAGCAGATCAGTCTGAACCTCTGCTGGCCGAACTTAGCCTTGCCTAATTCGCCTTCAATGTTCGACCTTGCTTCACACACTGATAACAGCTAACGCAATCGGCAGCTCACTAGTAACTGGGATGGCTAATCACCATTTCTCAGCCTACTAAGTCGACCTGTGGGAGGATTGTATTGCTAGAGCATTAGACACAGTTGCCATCACAGTTCGGGAGGTTGTGCAGGTAGGCCGAGCTACCAACTCACACCCCCACAGTGAAATCCTGCACATTATTATTAATTTTATTTTATTATCTATTATAGATTATTATTATAGATTATTATTATTATTATTATAATACTGTTAGGGACGCCAGTACGAACAATTGTAACTATGTAACACTACCTACCCTTACCTAGTTCTATGCCTGCACTCTAGCGCAGCGTCATTCTATGTACTTATTATTATTTTTCTGTAACACACAATCATATATGTTAGCCACCTGCAATTATTCATGCGAATACTCTAACACCACCTACTACGTTTTATTGGCACACTCTAGCCAATTGTTTGTGCGAGGTGTGGCCTCCTTTGTGTACCACTTTTGTGTTAGATACCCATATGTATAAACAGGGGCGTTTTGAGTTAAAAATCCAACCCCCTAACAAAATAAAATTGCGCGAAGCGCGAAAAAAATTTTGTTAGGGGGTTGGAGGAATTTGTTAGGGGGTTGCCTGTTAGGGGGTTCACCATGAGTGTTAGGGGGTCGAGTTTTATTATTTTTATACTATATCATTTATTAGCTAATCATTATTCATTTTTTCAACTTTTGTAATTTATCAATTATTAATAATGATAATAAATAATTACTATTATTATTACTTTATTATTTATATGTATTTCATTATTATTTTGATTATTTATTGTTATCATTAATATATATTTATTTATCTATTTTTATTATAATAATATTAAATAATATAATTGGACTGCTTCAAATTATTATTAACTGTTATTTATAATTATTATTATAAATAATAATAATAATTATACATCTATATAATTTATAATTATTATTAATAATAATAATCTAATGATTGTAAATAATAGTAGTAGTGAAGTGGGGGGAAAATCCAATCATCATTATTAATTATTAGAATAATAGTTACCGTAATAGTAATAATAATTTTAACCACCAAGCCACATACAGACAGTTGATAGTTATTGCATAGCAGCTTCATTTGCATGTTGTTGTTTAACAATCATAATAATGTAAATAAATATTTCTTTACAGTAGAGCCGCTTTTCCACTTTTATTCAAAAGCAGGAATATTCATTTATTTGATTGGTCACTCCTATGTTCATGAGCCAATGATGTGCCTTGTTAGTTTACTGATAAATTTATTGTTTTATCACAAGGGTGGGTCAATGACAATCCACAAAAGAAGTAGTTGGGCTAGGTCTATGTTTCATGTTGTAATGCTAAGATAACTCCAAACAATCATCAGGAGAAAAAACAATCCCCGCAAACCAAAACAATACCCGACAAATTTGACCCCCTAACATTAGGGGGTTGGGAGTTCGACCCCCGAATGTTCGGGGGGTCGGGGGTACTCAATACGCCTCTGTGTATAAATATGGATGTTTGTATTAATAAAATCAGAGTTCCCCTGACTCTCAGATGTTGATAACAGCTACTCAGACTACAGTGGATAGCACAAGCAAGAGCACAAATACAGACTACGACTTGCACTACCGACTATCTGTGTAGTAGAAACTTGGCAGAAGGTGATCGGTCAATTCGGCCCTTTGCTGCGTGTTCTCGCTAGTCGAAGCACGGCGTCAAACATTTTGACCTATACAATATTCGGCACAGACAAGTCAACCACTCTTTGCACTGACTGACTTGATAGAAAGGGCCGAAGCAGCCACTTCCAATTGCATTGTGATTGTGGGGAGTTGTACAGGTGTACGAACTACCGCAACACCCAAAATCCTGTACAATACAATACAACTTGTTTCAACATTTAAGAAGACAGGTTCCAGATCAACATTGGCTAATTATAGACCGGTATCCCTTACTTACATTTGTTGCAAAATGTTGGAGAGAATAGTTGCTAGTCAGCTAACTACCCATCTATAGACTTTCATTGATGACAGGCAGTGCTAAATCACTCACTATGTATAATATGGAAGCTCCATCACAACACAACCACCACGCACAGTGGCCACTCCAAAAGTGTCTTCCTCGCTTTCTAATCCCCTCCAGCTATCCACAATCCTTTAGCTACCCTTAACCTTCACTAATCCAATAACTACATAATGCACGATTATAACATGCCCTTTTTTCAAACTAGCACGATGCACAAGATCAACAGTTGGAGCTAGCTTCAGAGGTGAAACATCATCATAAACACACTTCAAACTACGCACTTTGGTTAGGGGCAGAGACAGTATCCACACCGGCAAGGTGTACAGTTAGGTAGAACAAATACATGCCTCACCAGTGTCATACCTACCACTGGCCGCTGACCACAAAGACTCAATCTCACCAGGATCGCTGTCGTCCGTATCGCCACAGCGATCTAACCAATCTCGCACCACACCCGAGGGTGTTCCACCATCAGTAGTATGTGATTTACCAGTTCTGGACCAGATTTTTCGCCCTCGGATATTTGATCACAAAAAGTCATAATTTTTGTGAAAACTTAAAAAGTTACAGTTTTTTCCAAAGCGTAAACTGTGGAAAAAATGGATAGAATTAGTGGCAGAATGCTTTGGGGTTTGGTGTATACGGCTGTGATCTGACACGGGACTACAGGACAATGTGCTGGTCACGCTTGCTTGTTGTAAAACATCGCTCCTTTATTATATACAACAAATTCTTTAAGTATCAATCGGGGTCAAAAAGTAGGACATAGAGGACGCAAAAAGTGGTCATAGAGGACGCAAAAAGTGGCCATAGAGGACGCAAAAAGTGGCCATAAAAAAGTGGCCATAGAGGACGCAAAAAGTGGCCATAAAAAGCGGTCATAGAGAACGCAAAAAGTGGCCATAAGAAAGCGGCCATAGAGAACGCAAAAAGTGGCCATAAGAAAGCGGCCATAGAGGACGCAAAAAGTGGTCATAGAGGACGCAAAAAGTGGCCATAGAGGAGGCAAAAAGTGGTCATAGATTACCCCTATAGCGGTCATAGCTTACCCCTAGATTGCTACGTACGATAAAATTACAAATTTGGGAGGACCGATGCCGGTTTCACATTTTTATTACGCTTGAAAGATTTTGTGATATGACAGCCAAGCTAATGACTTTGTTGGAGGCTTAAAGGTTTGTATAATAAATAATGCTACACACAATCAATGGAATCACTTTTGGAGCAGCTCAACCCGCAGCTGTGCAAAAACTAAGCGAATTGCCACAGCTAGTGCCACACATGTACAAAACCTCAGATCCAAAGCCTACTAGATATGGAAGCTTTTTAGCTACTGTTGTTAATGAGAATACTGATGAAGAATGTAAGGTTTACCTTCCCAAGTACGTGTTTGAATGTGCATTGTCGGGTAAACAGTTTATTACTGCGGACTCGTAAAAAAGACTGATGGTAGTGGACATTCCTACCACGATGTTAAATGCGCCTAACTAACATTATATTTTATAACCAAAAAATTGGTTATAAAATCAGTTAACCAAATAGAAAATCAGTTAACCAAATAAAAAATCCGTTAACTAAATAAACAATCCGTCGACCGAATAAAAAATCAGTTAACCAAATAAAAAATCCGTCATTATAATAAATGGATAAACTAAAGGAAATATACTATTCTCCAGCTGGTTACCAGAGGGGTACAATGGCTGCTGGAAAATTAAAAAAGAAAGTTCCTGAGCTTACCAAACAAGAAATTCAACATTGGCTTGATCGTCAACCAGTTTACCACATTTATAAACCAAAACCTAAGCACATAAAGTTTCCTCACTACACTCAAGACCAGCCCAACCACACGCACCAGATCGATCTTTTAAGCCTGCCGGTCGATAGCAAATACAAGTATGCGTTGACTGTGGTAGACATTGCTTCTAGGTATAAAGAGGCCGAGCCATTAAAAAGTAAAACTGCTGTTGACACTGCCAATGCCATCCAACATATATACGAGAGGTCACCACATGACTATCCCAAAGAGGTAATGAGTGACAAGGGTCGTGAATTTATGGGTGTGTTTACAGAGTTGATGAAGAAGCATGATGTAAAAATTGTAAGATCTCTAAATAAGAAAAAGGTAGCCTTTGTCGAGCGTTTTAAAAAAACGTTGGCGGAGCGTTTGTTTGCGCATCAGTACGATAAAGAGATTAAAGATAAAAAGACCAACCGCGAATGGGTGAGCAGATTGTCTGGCGTTGTGACCGCGATAAATGGCGAAGAAACAGAAATGATTGGTATGAAGCCCGCGGAGGCAATAAAACTCGAAAGCATCAAACAGCCAGAGTACAATGATGTATCTGAGCCTTACCCTATAGATACTTTGGTACGCTATCTGTACAACCCTGGAGAAGAAGCTGGAGACAATAGGTATAGGGCCACTGACCCCATTTGGTCGGTAGATGTGTATGACATTGACGAGATACATTCGTGGGAGAATCAACCTTCTCTGTACACACTTCAGGGTATTGAAGAGAGAACGTTTACGAAGGAGCAGCTTCAGGTAGTACCACTGGATACGGAAGGTTTAAAACTGCAATAAATGGAAAAAGATCCTCCAACCCCACCCGATGGTGGTGTGCAAAGATATAAGAGGGTAAAAGACATGAGAACTGATATTTCATCGTTAATTGTCAAGAGAAAAGAATATTGTAGAAAATATGGCAAGGCTGTGAGCAATTTACAAAACGTGTCGACGGTATTTTCATCGCTAGCTGTGATACAATCGACAACTGGAGTAGTGACTACTTTTACAGTCGTAGGTATGCCAATAGGTACCGTGTTGACTGTTTTAGGGGCGGTCTCTGGATTGATATCCATAACTCTTACCCCAATTACCAAGCACTACAACAAGAAAAAGTTGAAACACATCAAGAAACACACGATATTGCGCGTTGGTATGAGTGAGATAGACCGAAAACTATCTCACCATTTAACCGATAATTTTATTGATGAGGACGAGTTTGATGAAATTGTAGATGAATACAATAAAATCAGACAGAAACTGGCAGAGTATGACAAGATGTAATTTTATACACCTAGATGTATAAAATTATGTATAGATGGTGGCCGGCAAGACTTTAGCGTCTTTCAATTTTTGCAAGGCGTAGTTTGCAACACCAATCTCCCCGGCTAGCATGCCAACGCTAGCTGGTTTCATATCTAGAGGTTTATCCTTGAAACCCATCACCTTTAGTCCCATTCTTGTGGCGATTACTCCCACTGCCATCAGAGCGCCGTTGTACAGCGCGTTACCGATATCTTTTATATTAGCGCTTGCCATTTATTATACTAAAATTTTCTATTTTTTTGTTGAAATTTGCCTGTGGTAGTTGTGGCAGCGGCGGGTGCGGTTGCGCTTGTGACTGCCGTGCGGGTGCAGGTATTCTCGTGATCTTAGGATCTGACCTTTTTGTAACCAGGTACACGATACCTAGAACAAAGCTCCCTCCGAGCACGTACTTCCAAATACCTGATTTTTTTTCTACATCATATTTTACCAACTGCTGTTTAGGCATCTCTGGTGTTTGAGTTAGTTCATCGCTGAAATTTTTTTCGAGACCCTTACTGAGTGGTTTCGCTTCCACCTCCTGAGTTGTTGCAACTTTCGTCCTCTTCGGGTTCTTGGTTATCTTTGGATCTGACATTTATTGTACCATAATCTATGCTGGTCGCTGTAGTAGCCAATATTGACAACGGAGCTAGGTAACCACCCAAATCATAATATATGGAGGGGAAATAAGTTTTAATAGCGGCTTTCACAAAAACGTCGTTACCTATTGTTTTTTCAAACTCTTCCTCGTTGGTAAGTAGTGCAAACTTAGCAATCGCCTTTACCCACCCCTTGGCGAAAAACTTGCGAACTTGATCACCCACACCATCCACTATCCCCTGCTCGTGTTTTAGGTATATTTTTTTGACTTGGTCGTCTGACATTTTACTAATGTCTTCCTCCGTATTTACCCGGGCCTTGACCAACCTCTCGCGATACGTACTGACATTACCATCGGACTGTTTTGGAATTGCAATAATCGACTCCATTTTATTATACCTCAAAAACCTCCGCGTTGTCAAGTAACACTCGATGATTATTATGCAGCACAGAAAGAAGAAGACCGATCCGGTAAAGTAGAATATTTGTTCAATCATTTTTTCAATATCAGAAATTCCCCCTTGTCGGTGTTGACAAACAGCATAAATGTATTTACCAACCCTTTTTTTATCTCGTAGTGATGCTCGGAAGGTATAATGTCGTTTTCGCTAGTGAGAGTCTCGAAAGATTTTTTGCACATATTTTTAGTAATCAGTACCCAGTGTACATTTTCTCTAAAATCTTTGGGAGCCGATACGTATCTCTGCGTTATGAACCAGGTTGTGAGGTTCGAGTGTCGACCACTAAAAGCGATCTTGCTCAGCGACGTTCGATGTTTGTTTAGATCTTTTTCGGCGCTGCAGTCGTCAATAATGATTAGCGAATTTTTACCGGACAGTTTAGCTCCCTTGGAGTGCATTTTAATGAGATGATTGAGCGTGTTCACTAAGTCTCCGTTGGAGTATACATGACATGTTTTTAAAAAAAGGTGCTTGATGTCGTCGTAAGTCTTATTGTCGTGAAATGTCGGGCAGATTATAAACATGTGATCAAAGCGTCCCGAGTAATACCTGTCTATAATGTTTAGCGTGTGATATGTCTTGCCCGAGTTTGTACGCCCCCATATTAGGGCGTTGTGGGGGTGTTTTGGTAGTAAATCGTCCATTTATCGTTCTATAGTTCCAAGTTCATTGTTTAAAAATGATACGGTTTTGTCACTGACCAAAAACACAAAAGCCTTGCAAGCGTCAGAAGCTCCCTTGCTGACTTTGAGCTTGATGTAATCTTTAATCTCTCTGCCCACGCCGCTAGACATTTCATCGTCGATCGTTCTCAGGTCGATAATCAGACGGTACTTGTCTGTATAAAAAGTCTCTTGATTCATGTTCGACTCTCCCATCGACTCGATCTGAAAGTATTTTTTGGCATCCGTGTAAGAGTACACCGGCAGGTAGTCAGACGTAAACAGCTGGTTGGTGGCACCGTCAATGTCTACTTTGACGTTGGTGATGTTTGGAAACTTGTATTCAATACTGGCCTTGTTGTCAGCCTTAAATAAGACCAAGATGGAACGCAGGCTCTCATAAGTGGCGTTGATGTTTATCTCAAAGTCGGACTCTGCAGCGGACACCTCTTTTGTGGTGTGGGCCTTGTAGTCGTTGATGAGGTGAACGTGATTGGAGTACTTTTGAGAGATGCTGCTGGCGATCGTCGGTTCTTGCACGTAGTCATACTCAAGGCAGATGTTTTTGAGAGTGTACTCTCCGCTGGCCAGTTTGATGTGAAACTCGACAGTGTTGTGTAAGGCCTGAAGTAAATGCGGCTTCCGTCAGGAAAGATCCCAAGTAAAAAGAGTACCTCTCTTTGTGTATTGAAGCCAGGACGTCTTCAGCTGCACTAGTTATACCATGTCTCTTTTTCTTTGTAGCCTCGGATTGGATGCCTTTGTGAGTCAGCTCCTTCTCGTACTTGTACTTGGAGTGCCACAACTCTCGAAAAATTGCCAGGTGGTTATAGTTGTTAATGTCAAACACAGTAGTGCCCTTGATGGTCATCTTGAAACTCTCTACGATAGCCGAAGTCAGGTGATCAGGGATGTCGGTCTCGTCCTTTCCAGAATTTAGTTTGTAGTTATAAGTGAGGTTTAGGGAATTCGGGTACAGCACCGTAGTAGGAGCCAATTTTGGCATCTTGACCACCAGCTCATCACCTGGACTGGCATCAGATGGGTTGTCATTAACTCTAGCGTGCACTTTATTCTCTTTGAGACCCTGTCGATATCTCTTCGACAAGGTGTGATTTAGTTCTCGTTATAAGCCATTTATTATATACTAATAAATGGGAAGTCGAAGGAAAAGATTTTGCTCACGACAATGATAGCGCTACTAATGCTGACTTAGATGAGACAAGTTTCATCGAACAAGCGTCGGGAGGGGTTGACCCTTCCATACAGCAGTCAATCAATGTTCATAATGATCCCATCAGTAATGCCAATAGCATTCTCCTAGAAAGAGGATTGCCCGACATAGACACAATTATTAGTACAGAGGTTATGGGTGAAACAACCGTAGAGTTTAAGAAGTTGCTGGCAGCTACAATAGCGGATAAAAAACTTGCAAATGAAAGTGAATTAAACGGCGTGATAAAGGGAACTGTAGATTATGCTAAGAATGGCGGTGACTATGACAAGTACGTCAAAGAAAACTTTCTTTCTAGAGACGTGATAAACGACATTCAGCAAGCACCCGAGACATCCAGTGATACACCTGGTGTCGATCAACACACCCAAAACCAGATTGGTGTAGTTTTATCTCGTCTAGACATATATAGGGGGTTTGACCACAGCAAATTTGTTTTCTTGGACAATAATCTGGCTGTCCAAACCAGCGAAGGTAGACGGAGGTTGACTCAGGTTTTAAATCCAAAATTGTTTTTGCGTGAACCACGTATTCCCAAGGCTGAGTATCAAAGTCTGTTGGGTATTGATAAAGAAGAGTTTCAACGCAGGCTTGCAAAAAACAACCAGGAAGTAGTCAAACCCGCCGATAGGGATCTTAATGTTGCTCAAAGCCCATTATCTAGTTTCAAAGACTGGCTGTCTTCACGAAGTACAGGAGTAAAAAACACTGTAAGTGGCTTCGTTGATCGACTCAAAATTTGTAGGGCATCAGCATAGTTCAACTACCGCGATGTGGGAGAAAATTTGGAAATGACAGCACTTGATACGCAAGGGGGTAGATTGCCAGAACGTGAACTAGTGGCTATAGACCAGCGATTTTAAACTCTCGAAGGACAGATTCAAGTAGCAGCATCAAAATCAGCTGATCCGATGGGAAAAATAAGCATCTTGGATGCTAAAGAAGACAAGACGGAAGGTGACCTATTACAGTTGCAACGATTACGTGACGAGCTTGATGCTCACAATGAGGTTTTAAAAAGCCTGAAGGGGGATTATGGAGAAGAGGTTGAAAAGATGCGCAAACAGCGAAATATCATATTGGGTATTGCCGGTGTGACCACAGTGGGGGGTATTTTAGCTGCGATATTTGAGGCCGCGCAAACGCTCTGGGTTCGGAAGGTGCCAAAGACTTGATTCCGAAATCGACTAGTCCAGCTGACATTGCTGGCAGCGGTATAGGAAAGATCGTCAAGAAGAAATTGGAAGAACTAGCAGCGTATTTTCGCGACATGGCTGTAAATTCCACAGGTGCTACCAAAGCGTTTTGGCATATGATAGAAAACACCGTCGAGTTTCTAGAAGATAACATATGGATAATGATTGCTCCTTTAATAGCACTGGCTATGTACGAATATAACAAAAAGTAATTTAATACAACCAGTCGTATTAAATTAATTAAAGTTATTAAATTAATTAAAGTATGCTATAGCACCAACACTAGCCAACGTTCCGGCTCCCACGAATATATTTTCGTATTTTTTCTGCTCATCGCTGGGTGTATAGTCGAGAGTCGGTTCTCTCAGATTGGGATGTAGCAGTTGTGGGTCTTGCCCGAACAGGTTTTTATAGGTATCAAAAGCCGAGTTGACCGAATACAACTCATTGGTTGCATCTTGTTTTCTAGATAGCTGAGTTTGCAGCCAGTCTTGATTTTTGGCTCGTTTCGTGTTGTAGTCAGCTTGCTCCTGACTGAGTTTTTCCATCGCCGCGTTGTGCCGCTGAACCTCGGACTTTGCTCCGTTTTTATCAATCATGGAAAACAAGTAATTGCCTCCCGTGAAAGCCACGGCATTTACTACTGCCCCTGCTACCATCATCGCTATAGTTGCCATTTATTAAGTCTCGTAAACTATGACCAAGTGAGGTGCACTGGTAGACTCAACCTCGATTGGCACCATTCCGGTGACAGACAAATCTATTGAATGCAGCTTGTTGATTGCGAGTCCTGTTTTTGTCAGTATGACCACTGATTCATCATTGTAAAACTTTATCGTGAGATTTCTACCCGGTATGTATGGTTTGTAAATCATGATGTCCCTTATACGCGAGTTGGTGAGAAATACTGGGGCAAACATGCAGTTATCCGTGGGCAAGTCTGCGGGTAGTCGTTCTACTTTGATCGTGTGCACTGTTCTCTGAAAACTTTTTCTACCAAACATTTATTCTATGATTCGTAATACACTAAAATCTGACGGCACTTGATACCAGACACTTTGCATAAGATTACCCCTCCTCGGTCTATAACTAAATCTATAGAATTGGCTTGGTGCGACGACACATTTCCTTATGAAAATACAACTCCATCGATAGTAAACTCGATTCGTCCGTTATCCACATTATCAGGTGAGTAGCATATGATTTCTTGGATCACAGAGTTGCTGGGCAATGAAAACGTAAACATTAACTCTGTCGGCGAAGGCTTGCTAGACACACTCGCTTTTACATTGTGTATCCTTCGTTGACGATGATACGATTTTACTCCAAACATTTATTGTATTGACAATTCAGCCACAAATTCCCCTGGGTAATCATTACCCCTATCATCTTGTATCGTTACTAGCAACTCGTTAATCTCGCCGTTATGCATGCGCTTGCAATTATTTATCGGCTGGTGATGTACTACATCGCCAACATCCGTATTGTCTACGTGAATCGCTGCCAACAAGTCGCTGCGTTTTCCATTCAAAAAGTTTTTTGATGTGTCAATACCATGGACGTGTATGTACAGACACAGTGGGGCCAGGTACAGATATCTGTTTTTGGTCAACTTACTCAAGCCGCCATGAATGGTTCCTTTCCCCAATTCCACTTTCAATGTATTTGGCTCGACTGTTATTGCCCTTGGTAGTTTTCGGGTGATATCGTCATACGTATAATACCCCGGAGGGAGTTCAACGAGTGTGTGGCCACGTTCTTGGTAGATGGTTCTCTCTGTCAAATTATACATATTCATGTAGAATGACGTAGACTGTAGGCTGATAGCGGTTGCGTATACCGGAGCATCGAGCTCAATCCTTCCAGTTTTTGTTATAGTATGTGTTGTCATTTATTAATAAATGGCAAAGTTATATAGCGCTTATCCTATTGACTTTTACGGACTAGACATTGTAGTTTCCGTAGGTCGAGAAAACAAAACCAAATACGGATTTAGTAAAACGTTTGTAGACATTACACCGAAACCATTGTCCGTCGATAACTTTGACGATGTAGATAGGTGGTATAACGAGAGAATCAGTTATTACACCGAACAGTACAAGTTTGCCCTGTACTGCGCGTCAACGCTTTGTGGAGTGAGTAAAGATCATCTCACCAGAGGTCTACCACTTACGAGATCCATAATGAATTTTCACGTGCTATTCCAGACTAAGAAGATTTTGGCTCAAATGGAGGTTAGAAATCCTAACGATCAAGATTTTAATCCGCACAACAATCCTTACAACAAGACTGATAATCAAAAACTCTTAAATGAATTTGGCGTCGTTCCGATGGGTATACCCATCATAGATCAACCGGCCGGCGGATTGGGTTACATACAGAGGTCTATTGGAATTTTGAAAATGACTTCGATTGCCAAAGATCTCGGTAGGAAACTACCGACCTTCCCCGCCACCGGAAAACCAAACGCCTACATGGACATTAAACCCAAGGGCGGTGATTGGGGTACATACTACCAGTTTAAACCTTGGAACAAAAATGTCGGCGTAAAGATGATCGCCGTAAACCAAGAACCTTTTGACTTTAATCGACTCGTTATGGATCACTCTAAAAGCTTTACAAACCCCGGCATAGTCTGACTAAATGAATCTATCAGGGGATATGTATACTGTCTACTCGGTGCTCAGGTACAAGCCAGACAGGCGGGCTCTTCTCTAGAAAGTCAACAGCAGTTTTTAGCCTTGGTCAACGATCTGATTGCCAAAAAACAGTCTTTAGAAGAGTCTATCAAAAACTTTGAAGATGCTCTAAGTAAGACTCAGGGCATCATTGATTATAACATTGCCAAGGGATTGTACATGATTCTCTCTGACATGAATCTAAACAAGCTAGGAAAAAGCGTAAATGGTTTCAACGATGAGGTCAGGGTAGCCAAGAGTTTTGATACAATAGGCATTAAACCATCACCTAAACCTCCTCCTCCAAAGCCAGTTGTACACCCAGCACCGACACCTTCTCCTGTGGTAACTGTGGCAGCGCCTGCTCCAAAGCTAGTTGTACAGACAGTACCGACACCTTCTCCTGCTCCAAAGCCAGTTATACAGGCAGCACCGGTACCAAAGCCAGTTATACAGGCAGCACCTAAAACTCCTGTGCTATTGGATAGGTCGGAGCGTGATGTTCATGGGGCTACCAATACGTTGATTGGTGGAAGTATCATAGCCGCTGGTGTTGCGTACATTGTGATGTCTTAAGATATTTTATAGCCTTTAGACTATAAAATGACTCATTCTTTTTTGCCAAGTACCTCGCGCAATCCGGCTTTTCTCTTACTACTACATCCCTTGATACCGCGTTTTTTGGCACAGATCCTCAAATCTTTGAGACTCATTTCATACAACCACTTTTGATCAGCTGGCGCATTCATCCACAGCTGCTCAGATTTGCAAATTTTGCGAGTTGGTCTATTGTAGTATTCACCGTAGTTAATATATTCTGTATTGGATTCTATCCATTCATCGTAGACTGGAGGGCTTACACGATCAAACAATTCTAAAATATGCTTGGGTATTTCTTTAGCCATTTACTTACACTCTTTGATTTATAATGTCCGTGTGCCAGACTGTCTATAGAGTTTAGGTAATACCTTTTGTCATCAAAGGCTGATAGAGTCTTCTTCTCGAAAGATCGAGTCACAATCACATGTTTTTTCGATTGGAGCGTTGACATCCACGCCTTTGATGTTGGAACTCCGGTATCCAGACATTGCTTGTACGTTTCAAAAGTTAGTTTTTTGGTAACACACTTTTTAACTCCTTTGCACTTTTTCATTCCAAACCCCACACCTTCTACACAGTACGACTTGGCTTGCAGAGCTACAAATTCTGATATCGGTTGACCACCACCTTCGTCCTTGGGTAGACCAACTACCTTTTTATTTTTATCGCTATAACACGGGTGGTCCTCGGGGTAATTACTGGTGTCATACTTGTCTTATGGCATCTCCTTGTAAAAATCTTCTGTCTCGATGAGCACTACAAAACTATCCGTGTCCGTGTGCATCATCCTGGCGTTGGGATACCGTTTTCGGATGTCATCATAAAAATACTCGTACATGTGCTTTTTAGACAAGTCCAAGATGGCCTGGCCAACTTATATGGGTTTGTTAGTTCTACTTTCGCCTTATTTTTGAGCACGGCCGTCAAATTCTCATTAAACTCCTTGGTTGATTTGAACCGATAATCGTTTATAAGCTTCTGCTTCCGCCTCTCATCTACGGTTAATTCCATATCTATCCGGTTGCGAACATTTTCCATCGACTTGCCAAAGTTACCGTTGACCATAAGCTTGGGAAGGTTCTTTCCACATTCCGTCTTGGCCCTCTTTCTTAGCTCGGTATTTAGTCGGACCCACGGCTCCATCCAGGCTTTCTCTTTAAACTTTAGGACTCGGTGTACCTTGGTCAGACGCAGTCCCTTCTTTAGGTAGTACTTCAAAATCTGGTGGTGAACTATGTACTTTTGCTTGTTTCTTAGGTTGGGCACCAGCTTGGGGACTTTGCTGTATCGAGGTTCTCCCGTCTTCGGATAGAGTTCTCCCACCGAGCGCATGTACTCTGACCACTGATCCGGTTTGATGGATTCGGGTGCTAGGGGGTAGTCATTGTGTTCATCATGCAGCTCTTCCGGATATTCCAAGTCTACTTCTGCAATGTATCCCTCATCCTCATCGAGGTTAATGTCCTCCAATGTCATATCTTCTTTTTCCCATTTAAATCCACCGATCGGCAATTTTTGCGACATTGGGTGTCCGTACAAGTTGCCCATATCCACGTACATGATATAGGTGGTCTTCTTTTTCGGATCATATCCCTTGATGTACGGATTGTTGGCTTTGGCATATCGCAGACCTCCACAAGTAGACACACCACCTCTGATACCTCTCTCTATAAAATTGTACATATCCATGTCGGTGATGAGCTCCAATTCTGGCCCTGTCATCTTGAGCAGAGCATCCCATGAAAAAGATGGTGTCGAGATGTAGTGACACGGATCGAGTCCATATTCTTTCATGCACATTGTTCTGTGGTTCTCAAAAACATCGGTCAAAAGCAGCACATCCGTTTTCAGGTACAGATCATGGTAGCCACCCAAAGTCTCACAACCCAGTCTTTCCCACACGTTTTGAGCATGTTTGTAGTCAGCATCGCTTATACCCGCATAATTGTCGAGTGATGAAGCAAAGTCTTTTTGTTTCGGTAGCCTCGCTTCCCGGAATCTATCATGAGAGTCCACGTATTCGTACGGATACACTCCTTTTCGAGCTAGCAGGTTGGCGTATTTGGGAAATTCACGTTTCAAGTGAGGATAATCATCCAGACCCTCCACTAACTTGGCTAGAGAGCTGTTGAGATGCTGCATGCTGTCCATAAACTCAAAGCGACCCATCCGCATAGACATGTACTTTTCATCCGTGTTGGCAATAACCTCAATATCACCCACTATTTGAGGCCTCTTTTTACATTTTATATAATTTCCATGTCGTTCCTCCGCGCATGTTTTATGGAATATCCCCAACTTTTTATCGGGAAACTTTCTACCTACTAGAGGATACTCCTCTGTCCCCGCCTCTCCACATGAGCTACACACTTGTAAGTGACCGTATGGTTCATTGTCACTAGATAGCCTACATTTTTTGTGTACTTTAACAGCAAAATCCTTAGGTTCGTAACTATCGAATATAGGTGCATCATTTATATCCCGACACGAGTAGCATTTTACCCTTCTACCCTTCCATGCTTTGACGATTAGGTGAGAGTCGTATCCTTTCAGATTATGAAATACTACCTTGATCTTTTTAGTTGGCCGATGCTTAAGGTTGCAACTGTTGTGAGCCGGGCCTCTGTACAACCCAGAAATGTGATCGTGATCTCTAACCAATCGATCATTATCCTTTTCCCGTTTTTGACACATATAGCAGTGTGTCGCGTTATTAAACTCGCACTCTTGTTCAGGGGTGATGATCATTTTGGCTATTGGGATGCTGTCAACCAACTCTTCTATCTCATCTAGTTCCTCCAAAAATCGCTCTATGCAGTCTTCGCCCCGGTGTCGGTTAAACTTCAATGACTCACTCAAGCTATTAACTAGGTTCAAGCCATAGCCGCACGTCGTATGTACCTTAGTCTCTTTATCTATGATTGATTCAAAATCTGCATAGACCGCATACGGCGCTTTTTTCCATATTCTTAAAATTCTTAAATTTCATGACTGCTCCCGGGTCTGGCATCTTTACCGCGCATGAGCCATCATGGACTTTCAAACACGTTTCGATGTGATCTTGAAAAGTTCGCTCGCACGTAGAATTGTGAAAGCATCGGAGACACTTGTACATTTTATGTCCATCCGCAGACTGCGTATTCATTAATGCTGATATGTTCTTTATCCACATGTAGTGGATTTTATATAAAAGCAGGTTGACTTCCGGTAGATCCTCTTTGTACAATCGATCGTCTGTGTGAAGAATATCTAGTTTAGTTTTTTCGCCCTTCCATTCAAATACATTTACCAGCAGGTTGTTCTTGTTAGCAAACCTTTGGATCTGATCTATTCTCACTGGGTACTTTAGCGTCTTAGTGTGTAGATTGTTTTCAAAAAGCTTGTAGTTGGCTAGTCGATCTACATAGTCTGATGCTGGAAATAGACATGACAGTACAGACCACAAAAAGCATTTGTTGTCTTTCAACATATCAGGAACCACCTTTTGTATTTCCTCTGCTAGCTCAGATTTTTTTGTCTTGCTAGTAAATTTTATCTCCAACGACTTGGCAATCTCTTTCATTTCAGCCATGCTCTTAGCACCGCTGTTGTCAACATTGATGACGGCTTTTTTGTTCGCTAGGGCTTGGGGTGTCGGTACGTATGTGCCACCTCTCAACGGCTGCCAACGATAGATCTCCAAATAAAACCTTGGCACAAGCTACAAAACCCATGAAGATCCTTCTTGAGTAAACTCATCTATCTTGGCTATTATGTGTGACAACTGCCTTTCAAACACTTTATTTAAATCGGTGGATGGTATAATTTCTACGGGACCTGCTCTGGGTGAACCCCAAAATCTAGTTGTCAAATCACGGCGCTCTTTATGGACAAATACACACTCGGCACTCACTCGCACCTTTTTGTGACTATCAAATGTGTTTTGAATTCTGTTAATCATCTCTGGTGTAGCTTCACCCCATAAAAATTCAATGTCAGCGGATTGGTAGCTAGAAACCTCCACAGTAGATTTATCAACCAAATTGCTAGTAAATGTGGTTATTATCTCTACACACGGTGCATCGTCCGCATCACCGCGTAGTTGATCTACCAAGTCAGACTTTCTCGTATTATATCTAAATGGCACACCTCTACTTCTAGCCAATGATTTTAATTCTTTCATACTCATATCCGATAGCGTGAGACACCGGTTTCCTCGAGTTATATCTTGAAGCTCAGATTTAGTAAGTTTCACGTAATTCTCAAAACCTCGCCGTTTAGCGTCTTGTCGCATCCAAGCTGTTGATGGTTCATATAGGTTTCTCACGCTGTCCACCGGGTCAGATGGTTTGGGCTTAAATCCCCCTGTTGCCATTATAGGTCTACCAGTGGTGGTGTGACCAATGATATTTGATTGGTCACCAGTCATACGATGTTGGAGTTCGGCTCTACTCATCTTGCTGTACCCACGTATTCCCTTTCGCTTGGCATCTTGTCGTAGCCAACCTGTGTTCCCTTCCCCAAATGAATTTATTACCCGAGACGGATCCGTCTCGGTATGTTTTGGCTCTCGAAAGAGACATCTGACACTTTCCGGTGTCTTCTCATTAATTCTATCCATTTTTATTATAATACAAACCTTTAACTATCTGTCAATCTCTATGTCCTACTTTTTGACCCCGATTGATACTTAAAGAATTTGTTGTATATAATAAAGGAGCGGTGTTTTACAACAAGCAAGCGTGACCAGCACATTGTCCTGTAGTCCCGTGTCAGATGACAGCCGTATACACCAAACCTCAAAGCGTTCTGCCACTAATTCTATCCATTTTTTTTCCACAGTTTACGCTTTGGAAAAAACTAACTTTTTAAGTTTTCACAAAAATTATGACTTTTTGTGATCAAGTATCTGATGGCAAAAAATCTGGTCCAGAACTGGTAAATCACATACTACTACCATCATCATTTGGCTTTGGTTCCGGACCACACAATTTGCCTTCACCTCCACCTGGCTTTGGATCTGAGTCACACAATTGACTCTCACCTCCATTTGTCTTTGGTTCCGTACCACACAATTAGCCTTCACCTCCACCTGGCTTTGGATCTGAGTCACACAATTGACTCTCACCTCAATTCGGCTTTGGTTCCAGACCACGCAATTGGCCTTCACCTCCACCTGGCTTTGGATCTGAGTCACACAATTGACTCTCACCGCTACCTCCATTTAGCTTTGGTTCCGGACCACACAATTTGCCTTCACCTCCACCTGGCTTTGGATCTGAGTCACACAATTGACTCTCACCTCCACCTATCACAGTCTCACCTAGGTGAGTAGCACTATCCCCCTCACCGGAGTGAGTATCGCAATCCATGTTCTCACCGGAGTAAGGCCTCTGAACAGCATCGGAGGCGAGCTGTTGCCGGGTCACAAGTGACTGCTCAGCAACTACCTCCTGGCTTCCCTCCACAGAAGCCAAAGCTTCCGCAGGCCTAACAGACGAGTCCCTCTTGGCTGAGGCCAGCTCCTTAGTGGCACCACTTGCAGGTTGGGCCACAGGAGCAAACCTTACATGACCTATGTGAGCGTCACTCATTTCACTTGCACTACTGCCTTCACTGCTGCTGCTACTACCTCGATGACTATACCTATCAGTATGTTTATACCTTTTATAACGGCAGTCCTGGGAAGTATGTCCCATACCATCACAAATCCAACAGTGTACAGCTGGGCAAAACCTAATTTGGTGATCATCCCTACCACAGCAAAAACACGCTTTAGCATCATGGAAAGCCAAATAACCTCTGCACTTAGTCCCATCATTTCTTTTATCACTTTCAACCCTGCTCTTGCTAGAGTCTTTTCTACGCCATTCAGGCATGAACCTTTCATTGTTAGAATGCCTTGTATACCTATAATTTCTACCATGAGCAGACCTATAATCTTCACAGCTGTGGCCAGCCTCACCTTTCATCTTTCCTGCAAATTTCTCAGCATATCTACTGTATTTTGCAGCAGATTGACCATTGCAAATGCTACGTATATTCAAACTACTGTAACACTCACCACCATGCATGTTCTCTTTCATATCAGATACCTGGGTGGAGTTTAGCTGCTTTGCCTTACCCCGCTCCATGGTGTTCCCTGAATTTCGAGCCAATTTTCTTGCCCTTAGACTGTCAGTAATTTCTTTCCAATTCAAATTACCTTGTTGCATCAGCTGAATACGCAGTGAAGATTCTCTCAAACCATTCACAGCTATAGCTAATGCAAACTCCAGCCTAGCATTATCATCTTTCCCAAAACTTAATGACCTACTAAGTTTTTCAACACTTAGCAGATAATCAATTTCATTCTTCCCCACAGCTTGATTAGCAGTGACAAACTTGAATGTTTTCACATAAACTGTTTCCTCGAAACCATAAACATTTTTCAAATAAGCCATCGCTTGTTCATAACTACTTGCCTCACTTCTCATATCAAATCCAAAATACTCTAGGGCATCTCTACCTCCTTGACCAATGGCATGCAATAAAGCCAACAATTTCATTCTCCCCTTGAAAACATCTTGATTTACTGTTTCCTTCCCTAGTTTAAAGGTAACCATTTCCACACTAAGCTCAAATTCATCTAACCATGCCTTCCATGAACCATAAGTGTCATCAGGATTGATAAATAACTTAGGAAAATCATTAAAATCAAATCCCAAGGCCATACTTCACTAAGCTGAAGTGTTCGGCAACACTGACCTTAGAAACTGGTAAAGTAGATGCCAACTTTTTTCACAAATCTTATTGACTGTATCTTTCAACAACAACAGTTGTAATGCACCACCACAAACAAATAACAAACACTCACCATCACCACCACCAACTGGCACCAGTCCTATAACAACGGCGTTAATAAATCCACACTGACCTTCACTACCACCACAAACCCTTCAATACTCCTTTCACAAGATGATGAACACAATAGTATACGACAACAATCCTTTCCTTTCGCCTACGACGCCATCTTAAATCACTCACTATGTATAATATGGAAGCTCCAGCACAACACAACCACCACGCACTGTGGCCACTCCAAAAGTGTCTTCCTAGCTTTCTAATCCCCTCCAGCTATCCACAATCCTTTAGCTACCCTTAACCTTCACTAATCCAATAACTACATAATGCACGATTATAACAGGCAGCACGGTTTCAGGGGAGGGTTTTCTTGTACAACTCGGCTAGTAACAGTTTTGCATGACATCATGAGTTATATGAACAAAAATTAACCGATTCATGCAGCAGTCTTAGATTTTATCAAAGCCTTTGACAAAGTTGACCATTACTTACTCATTAAGAAGATGCTAGCTTACCTCTTTCATCTGGTGATTGTACGTTGGATACATGGCTTCCTAACAGATAAGACCAGAGAGTGGTTATACAGGGACATTATTCAAAGCCTCTACCAGTTATATCGGGAGCACTGCGGGGATCTGTCCGCTGCTGTTCCCGGTATTTATTAATGATATAGCTAATTCTCTAGACTCCTCCTCTATAAGGCTAATCGCTGATGATGCACTGGCCTACAATACTAAATCCTAATAGCATATTTGTTATTTTTTGTTCATAGATGTTTTTTATATGAGTATTTTTGTTGCTAGCCCATTTTCACGGTCAATTAAACATGATAGTTTTCTGTTACCGTTGTAAAACTCTACATACCTGACTATGGTTTTAACCTGAGACCTCATGGCAACCCCTAGCCTAGTAGCCAGACACATTAACCAATTCACCAACTAGCCATCCCTAGAAGAAAAAAGGGAACTTTGCCCATGTGTTGGTGGTAAGTTGGGTAAAATTGATGCAATAAACAAAAATTAATGAAACTAAAATGATTACAAAGCTAAATACACAATGATAAGTTGAAGTACTAATTAATGGGGGACTGTATTCCTTAAATCACTGCAGGCACCCAATAGATGTTTGTAGCTGATCGAGACAGACTAATGAGCTATGCCTATATCTAGGATACTGACAATATAAACAATAAATATAAACAGACATGACATGTATTGACATTTTGTTATGTTGCAGCAACAATTCATTTTATAATAGGCTGGTTGCCTTCTACTGTGTATGAATCTTATCACTTCCTTTTCTTACATTAGCCGATGCAATATCTTTGCACTGTTACTAAATACGTACCACTATGATAGTCAGTCTATTCCTGGTGATCAAATACACAAGTCAAAGTTCTACGTGCTACTATCTTTAATTACATACATAACAGATTGGTGTCAGAACTGGGATTTATTTTGATATCATAACACCCCTCAGCTTCCATCCACAGTCAGCATGGCAGGACAGCTAGCAGGAATATTAAGCTTAGTTTCCATACATCTCCCAAGTAATCGCAGCTCTAGCGACTCATGAGGAGTTGCGATCCCCTAGTTTCGATACTTGCATTTGAAGGTGCCTGCGCTACAATTCCTTTGTGATTTTTATCATGCAAAGAGCTTTCATGTTATTTATTATTTATTATGATAATGATACGAGGTAACCAAAACAATAAAATAAGTTTATTGCTACTAGTAGTAATACATGAGCAGATCTCCCTACCAAGTGATTTTTCTGTGGGTTTAATCTCCAGCGTTATGCAATGTTGTACCCCGTTGATATATGCTGCTATTTAATACTTTATGGCATTTAAATTTTTTGACACGTTTTTCTCTCTCCCCCTCTCTCCCCTTTCTCCCCCTCTCTCTCTCCTCTCTCCCCCCTCTCTCCCCCACTCTCCCCCACTCTCCCCCGCTCTCCCCCTCCCCTCTCTCTCCCCCTCTCTCTCCCCCTCCCTCCTCTCTCTCTACATTGTATAAAAATGAATCGTTGTATGATTGTATTGTTATTGAAAGCTAAGATGTCGACAGAGGAGGATGTTGAGATGAGACCTACAAATCAAACTGATACTGTTGATGGTACTACGAGTGATACGCTAAATTTTTTACCGAGTATGAAACGTAAAGCGTTGATAGTTATGATGATTTTGGTATTTGTCGTAGGATTTTTTACTTTTGGAGGTGTTACTGAGTTCAGTATGTATGAAAATGCTATGCAGGAAATACAAAAAACGAGAAACTCTCCTGTTGGAATCATAAATGAAACTATTGTTGGATGACAAACATCTTTTTTATGATGAATGGGAAATCTGAAGATTATGACACAAGAATGCGTTCTCCTTTTCTGGCAATGATTGCGGGACCAATTGGATCAGGGAAGACGCAAGCGATTTAACGAACTATTGAAGCTAGTCAGACTATAGCTCATCCTCCACCGATAGAAATTCACTACTGTTATGGAGCCTATTCAAAAGCCTTTGATGATGTACCAAGAGTGATTTTCCATAAAGGAATGATAGATACAACAGTGAGTTTCCCCAGAGATGAACAAAACCGATGGTTGATATTGATGGTCCCATGGGTGAAGTTTCTGGTAAAGCTGAAGCCAATGCTCTGTATACAAAACATAATCATCATTTGAACACAAGTGTCTTTTTTATTGTTCAGAATCTGTTTTTACAAGGGAATCGTACAATTCCCTTGAATAGTCATTATTTTTTTCTTTTTAAAAACCCTAGAGATGCTTCTTGGATTTCCTATTTGGCTCGACAATGTTTTCCCTCAATAGTAAATTATGTACAAGAGGCTTGTGAAGAGGCGACAACGAAACCATACGCTTGTTTACGAATAGACACGACTCAGCAAACGAATGATGAACACAGACTATTGGGAAACTTTACGCCGGATCTCCCTATGATATTATATGTACCCAAGTAAAAGCATATAATTACAATTACTATTCGTTTCACCTCCCACATATTTGGTTATTCAACGACGCAACACGATAGCATTATAATGACTAAAGCTTTGGAGAAAAAATTGAAAAGAAATGTTGCTGTGTTGTTATCGCTCAGCAACGCATCCTTTGCTATTCAAAAGTCTGTTATAGCTAAAGCCAAAAAAGAGCTTATTATGACTCTAATGGAATGCTCTAAAGCTATTATAAATGGAACCGTACCATTGACAATTTCTCAGTATAATCAGTTGCAGCGAAACACAAAGGATATTAGCGCCTTAGTCAGAAAATCAACGTTAGATGATAAGAAAGCTGTATTGCAAAAAGGAGGATTTCTAGCTTCTCTACTAGGTCCTATTGTCAGCACTGTAGTTCCTGGGATACTGAAAAGTGTAATTGTAGGACTGGGAGGACAAAGATGAAACTCTCAACACGAATGATGCGGAATAGAATGGCACTTTTAGCTCTGGATGATCTGAGTAAGAGAGGAAAGATTGCTATAGTCGAAAAGGCCAACTCGGATCTGTTTCAATCATTGATAGAAACTGTTAAAAATATTATACTAGGTAATGTTTCTCTTGATTCTGAACAATTTATTGAGTTGCAGCGTTACAAGAAGGAACTACGTAAACTAACTGCTAAAGGAACGGTTAATGATAAGCGTAAAATTTTGACTCAGACTGGTAGAGGTTATCTTTTGGATGCTATTATAACTACTATTGTATCTGTTTTATCATCAATAAAGTGATGAATCTTCAACCTTTAACATTCTCCAGACGCATTTTTATACTCTCTGAAAACGAATAAAGTAGATTAATGGAAAAGGTTGAGAATAAAAAAGTGATAGGGGAAAAGAAGGATGCACCCCCGTTGTATTATAATCCTATAGAAGATATAATGGTGAGAGATATGAAGAGAAAGCGAAATGCTCTACTGGAAACAGCTCATGATTCTGACTTATCCTCACACGAAAAGTTAGATGAAAATGTTCAAAACCTACGTAGATATTTGACCAGCGTCAAAAAGATTGAAAATAATCAGACACGAGTGGTTGACTGGAGTCCTATTAAGAAACCAAAGATAGAACCCACTTCTCCTTTGGCCAATAGCATAACTATTGATGATAAGTCTGACACTCCTTCACTAAATGCCGATGATGATGACACCCGGTTAGAATCAGTAAGAACGAAACTGTTTGATAGCGAATACTCAACCCTACTTAGAAATACGTTTTTCACTGTCGGAGAAGATGAACATGATAGTGAGAGCGAGCGTTTAGAAGAGTTTGAAAAAATGCAGCTGGTTTACCGAGAAAAAAGGATGATCAAACGATTGGTGTCAGAATGTTTAATAATTTGAGTGCAATTGGTAGGTTCAACTCGGATAAGAATAAGTTGAAAATCGGAGATAGATGGTTGAATTCTAATACCCTGTTCACACGAGACCTATAACGAAACTTTAACGAAACTTTATTAGGTGATCGCTGAAGCACAACGAATAAAGTTTCGTTTTGGCTGGTCACACAAAAACTATAATTAGTTGGCTACGCCTAGCGATCTCTAGTTTCAGCCAATGACAGCGCATTGTGTTTTGTGCGCGGGTCTACTCATACTTTACTGCGTGATGTAAAAGCATGGAAATTAATTGAAGCAAGGTTTGAATTAGATTACTTTAATAAACAGTTAAGTTTGATCAGCCAATACTATTCAAATTGTTAGATTATAATTGATTATTACTATCTTTCATTTATTTAAAACTCATTATGAATATAATAAAATAAGTAATTATTTTTTTAAAAAACAAATGTGCTACTATGGAAACCATGTGTTCGTTGTGAATGACCCTGACATTGGAGATCAGCTAATAGCGGCATATAGAAAATAAGCCAATTAATGAGCTTATCTGGTTCAATTGTCCAATCACGTGCAAGCATCGCAACCGACGATTTTCCCAAACCTAGCATTGCGTGATCACGACGAAACTGAAATATTCGCTCGGTGTGCTGAGCAACGAATTCGCTGGGCTTGAAAAAATAGTTTCGTTTACAGTTTCGTCAGAAATTCGGTCTCGTGTGACCAGGGCTTAACACTTCCAAAAATTTACTACGGGATGTTCTAACCGAAGGAGGTAGAATGCAATCGGGAAATACCAATTACAGTAAATTTGAAAACTTGCTAGCTGATCAAGGAATCATAACTGTCAGGAAATCCCCGCGACAAACACGCCAGAAGAAAAACTTTGCCATCCCTGGTACTAATTCATGGACAACAACACGCTAAGAGAACTGTATTACAATCCTGCATTACACACATCTCTACGAGGAGCTAGAGCTTTACTGAAAGCTCATAGAAAACGAGAGGGGGAAAAATAATTCGTGAATGGTTGAGTAGAGAGGATGCCTAAACGCTACATAAAAGAGCCATAACCAAGTTTAAGTGTAATCCTACAATTGTAGCTGGAATAGAAGAGCAGATTCAGGTAGATTTGATGGATGTTCGGTCTCAAAAAGAAAAACGATAACATCGCATTTTTACTAACAGCTGTTGATTGTCTATCTAGAAAAGGATGGGCTGTACCACTCATCTCCAAATCCGGACAGGTTGTAGCCAGAGGATTGAGAAGAATACTAGAAGGGGAAATCTACAAGGCTTTACAATCTGATAAAGGTAAAGAGTTTGAGAATATCAACGTCAAGAGTCTCCTGGCAGAAAAGAAAATCAAACGCTTTACAACCAAAAATGAGACGATAAAGGCGTCGATGGTGGAGCGTTTTAACAGAACTTTAAAAGAGAAGATTTACAGATATCTGACGTATAAAGACGATGACAGATACATCGATGTTCACAGTGCTATAGGTATGAGACCGAATGATGTGGATTTTCAAAATCAGGAACTTGTATGAAATTGTGTGTATGAAGGAGGTGAGCGCAGTTTAACTAAAGAAGCAAAAATAAAGATTGAGGATTATGTGAGAATTAGCAAGGCAAGAGGAACGTTTGAACCCCGAATTGGACGAATGAGATTTTTATAATCACCAATGTGCTTACCAATGAAAACCTGTTGTATATAGGGTAAAAGGTTTGGCTGAGGAGATGATTGATGGTACCTTTTACAAAAAGAGTTGCAAAAAGTAAAAAAACCTACGAGTTTCAGAATTGAAAAGATATTGGGAAGAAGAACGAGAAGAGGTAAAAGACAGATTCTGGTTAAGTGGTTAGGTACGGAGAAAATTTCAACGAGTGGGTAAACGAATGGTTTATAAGGAAAGAACGCTTGATATAATCATCATACGTTGGTAAAATGTTGATGCTGATAACTTTACCCTCGAACTCCAGCGCTGAAGAGTTTCCTGATAACACCAATTCCGATTTTACAGTGAGACTATAAATATTTGGATATCATCTGTGGTAAATGGGAGATAGCTCTGCTAGATATGTGTTATTCTAATAGTTGGAAAAACGTTACGGAAGGAAAAATATATCTAGAAAAGATTAATGTCTACAGTAGAAGTGAAAAGTCCTTCATCTTAATCGGTAATGGAAGATATGATAGTTTGTAGGAGTTGGAGGAGGTTATACAAAAGATAATGAGTGAAATGAGTTTAGACAAAAAGTTTGCCATTTCCTACAACAAAGTAACCAACACCAGTTTACTAACTAACAGCGAACCTGGTACAACGTTGAGCTTTTGCAGAAACTTGGCATATATTTTTGGATTCGAACCGAGTTGGAAAACTACGTATCCTCATGATAGATACAATAATGTTACACCTCCTGATACAAATTTTGGACTAACCTCTCTGTATGTTTATTCCAACATCGTTGATAACAGAATGGTAGGAGATATGAATGTACCTTTACTAAGAGTGGTTCCGGTTCAAGGAAAGAAGAATAGTGTTGTTTATCAAGAATTTAAAAATCCTCACTACGTCAACGCTTCATCGCTGATTAGCGATCTAGTCCAATTGCTTATAACGAGTGACGATGGTGAACGAATACCATTTGATGGTGTAAAGGTCGTGTTGACGGTTCATTTTAGAGAAAGAAAATCATAATGAGTTTGGTTCGATACATCCCCGAAGACTCGAAAGAGTTTTTTGATTAGTACTACAAGATGCAAGCTGGAAATGGAATTGGAGTGTATAGCGGACGGCGGGTGATGCCTAATATGAAAGGTAATGGACTCGGTAGTATTTTTTCAGGTATACTTAAATCTGCTGAAAAGAGAAGCAATTAGTCTGGGTAAGAGAGCACTCTCTGCAGGTAGTAACGTAGCGCGAGATGTCATCGATGGGCATAGCTTTGCAGCATCGGCAAAGAAGAGAGGATTGGAAGAGTTGAATGATCTTGGGGGAGATGTGCTCAGTGCAGCTTGCCCAGCTCAGGTGAAAAAGAGAAAAACAGGGAGCGGAAAGAGAAGGAGAGGAGGTGGTAGACGTTCCATATTTTAATACTGTCAGAATCAGGTATAAAGACATCAGAGCGTGATATGTATGTTCATCAAGTGATAACACTTCGGGCAAACATCACTCGCAAAAGATGGCTAGTCAACCAACTTTTTCATGCGAATAATGATGAATAACAGATTCTTTTTCACGCGAAGAGAACCAATACTTTTGCGGGAATAAAACATGGAGAAATAAACCAAATTTCCCGCAGATAACGGTGATTATGAACGGTGAAGATTTTTTTCACGCGAAGAAAACCGTTGCTTTCGCGGGAATAAACCGATTTTTTCACACGAATAACACATAGGAAAATAAACCAAGTTTTCCGCGAATAATGGTGAATAAAAGTTTATTTTTCATCCTAATAAAAATAAAAATCTCCGCGTGAATTAAACAATTTTTTCACGCCAATAAAACACTTTTTTACGTGAATAAAACATCATGTTTCCACGCAAACCAACAATGCTTTCGCGGGAAATTAAATGTATTTTTTCACGCGAATGAAACATGAAAAATAATCCGATTTTTCACGAGAATAATGATGAATAAAAGTCTCTTTTTCGCTTGAATAAAACATCATGTTTTCACACGGAAAAAACCAATGCTTTCGCGGGAATTAAATCGATTTTTTCACACGAATAATCCAATTTTTCATGCGAATAAAGGTGAATAAAAATCTCTTTATTCACGCGAATAACACAAACTTTTTTCCGCGAGAATGAAACATTTTTTTTCACGCGAATAAAACATCATGTTTTCACGCGGATAAAACATGTTTTCGCGGGAATAAAAAAAAAATTTCCCGCGAATGAAAAATAAAAAATATACCAAATTTTCCGCGTGGATAACGGTAATTAAAACCCCCTTTTTCACGCGAATAACAACTGTTTTGTTTTTTTACCCGTAAATAAAACAAACGAAAAAAATTTTCCAACCAAAAATAATTCCGTTCTTTGCGTGAATAATCTATATGTGTTACAGGAGGTTTTCGCGTGAATAACACTATTATGAAAGGCTTTTTGTGTGAGTATTCTCATTGGATGTAAGCTAAATGAGTAGGTGTGACTTATAGTGTTTAAGAACAGCTCTTTCTGCATAGAAATTATTCTCTCCAGCAATAGCTTCTGAATCATCAACTAGTACAGCATTTTTAATACAGTTAACAGCAGATTTCTTGGTGATAAGGTAAAAATTAATAAGAAATACTATTTAGCAGGAGTTAAAAAATATAAAGTTTATAATTATTTTACATTACTGTTTAATCATCCTTTACTAATACATAATTTTTTATTTTAGTTCATTATGGAATCAAAAGTAGTAAGAATAAAGGACTTCCTCCCAGAATCTACCATCAATACATCAAAGAAAATGTTATTGTCCAGGAGAAGGCAATGTACCGACTTACATTACAAGCTATAGTGCTATATATTACACAACATTTACTGAGTCTGGCCGCGTTATATGGGGAGATTTCCCCTGTACAATATAGGCCATACACAACTCATCGATACATTGACAATCCTGAAGAGGTATTTCGTCTGATGACTGAAAACAATTTTAAAATGGTTTTAAAAATGTCAAAACTGTGAGTATAAATGATTATTTAAAAAAAATTCAAAGAAAAGCTTGGGATACAACCCTCACTCAAAAATTTATCAATATTGAATGGAATGATAAAATATAATTCCAATTAAATCCAGATGTATGTAGGTATATGCAAATAGATGAATATCTATCAGCATCTATTTTTTCATTTGAAATGAAGTTGGAACTTTTCCGAGTTTATAATATTTAATATATACAATACTTATTATAGAATAAATGTATGCAATCATACAACGATTCATTTTTATTCAATGTAGACACGAATATGGACATGAATATGTACATAGTTATGCATATGTACATGAATATGTACGTATGGAAACTAGAAAATTATTTACACTGCTGTCAAGAGTTAAAAAAAAAAACAAAATAACACCGCCGTCATCAGGGAACAAAATTCAAACACCATGGAGATTTACCTCAACACAAAAAAATCACGCAAAGCTTATCATGTATTACTAAAGAGAAAAAAACAAAAAAAACGTGTCAAAAAATTTAAATGCCATAAAGTATTAAATAGCAGCATATATCAACAGGGTGCAACGTTGCAGAACGCTGGAGATTAAACCCACAAAAAAATCACTAGGTAGGGAGATCTGCTCATACATTACCACTGCTACTACAGTGAAAAAATAAATAATAATAACAGGTGATTAAATTGTTATTATCATTATATGTATTATTATTATTCTTAATAACGATCAACTCAATAGTATTAATTATTATTTAATTAATCATAATAATTTCACCAGTGAAATTTTTCCAAAATTAATTTTTATTTACTACTAGTTGCTGTATATTCAATATAATTATTAAATCATAATTATCAACAAATTACTGTTGCCGTTTTTATTATTATAAGCTTGTCTTTCACTCCAGCCATAGTTGACTTTCCTGACCTTAACCCCGATCTTTTATGAAAAAGACACGAAACTTAGTCCCAGTCGTGGGTAAATCGCAGAAAAGTACTTTGCAAAGAACATCCGTGGGACGTCGCTGCCACCTCGCAGGGAATCGTGTCACATCGCAGAATTATGGTTTTCATGAATCACAGATTGTGGCAGAAGCTTGCGACTTGCGACAGCATGCAAGTGCTTGGGACATGTATGGAAACCAGGCTTTATCAGCTATGCAAGAGCAACAGAAAGTGCAAATGGAGCAGTTTCAAGCAATACTTGGACAACTTACTAAACCTAGTGGTACTCAACAAACTACTACCCCTTCACTGCTCTCGGTCAACATACCAAGATTTGATGCTTTTGACAAGGAAAAGGAAACATGGAAACATTACACCCGAAGATTACAACAACATTTCACTGTGTATCTTATAACTAATGCAGACCAACAATGAGCTTGCTTATTATCATGGATTGGAGCAGCAACATACGAACTGCTAACAAAACTTTCTGGACATGAAGATATCACTACCAAGACGTACCAGGTTTTGACCAAAAAGCTAAGTGACCATTTCACAATATCGAAACATGTACAAGCTGCCAGGTACGAGTTTTGGAACTGCGAAATGAAACCACACCAGTCTTACTCAGACTGGGCAGCAGATCTTCGTGGATTAGCCCGCAACTGTAACTTTGTCTGCAAGAAAGCTGGCTGCGGTGAGAGCGATGTAGATGATCAAATCAGAGATGTCATCATCAAGGAGACACCTGATGCTGATGTACGCAGACAATGTCTACTAGAGACAGACCCAACACTCTAAACAGTTTTCAAGACAGCTGCAACTTTCATTACTACATTACTACATTCTGAGACAGACAGAGTATTGAAGGGTGGGGTAGCTGAACCGCTCACAAACCAAATGACAGCTTCATACAGCAACTCCTACAAGAACAAAAATCTCATGCCCAATATGAACGGTAAGACAACTCCACAGGTTAGTGATTCAACTAAACATAAGTCTTGCCCTGATTGTTATGTGACTCACGATCGCAAACAATATGCTTACAGAGGTTATAAGTGTAACAAATGTCAACGTGTCGGCCATATTGGAGCAGTATGTCAGTCTAAAACACCATCGTACAGTACACCAAGTAGTCATGGGTCAAGTTATGCCATAGTAGACAAATCTGCTAGTAGCGTATACCAGATAACTGAACATCCTAATAGCCAAAGTGTCTATCATTTGAGAGAATAGGTAAACAAGTATGGATAAACGCTTCTGTCAATGGTCACGCTGTTCGTTTTCACTGAGACACCGGTGCCACATGCTCCATGGTTGGTCTCAGTGGCTATGAATAGCTGCGCTTGCCCTCATGTCAACAGACCTCTACCACTTTACATGCTTATGGTAACACAAAACTCAAAGTTGAAAGAGCCCAAGCAAACCCACGTTCAAAAAATGAGTTTACCCCAAATAGCCAGCCAAACCAGAAGTATAGCTATTTGCCAACCACAACCCTACCAAAGCAGTAAAGGAATTTGTTGTCAGTTACCAGTGCGTTGCACAACTGAATGTTTGTTAACAAAATATTACTTCTCGACTGGAACGGAAAATAATGTCTCTCTAGGTTCACAAATACAATTAGTATTTTTTCGTTAGTTATTACAAGCAAGCTTAATGTGAACAGTAATAAATATTCTATCAGCTGCTATGTCTAATTTACAAGCTGTGAATATACACTAAATATATTTTTAAAACCTATGTTAGTGCCTAAATGTGAAAATTATTCGAAGCTTACGATACTGTTGGGTGTCAAGCATATTTTTATTTGTTAACTGTAATTGTAATTGCGCGAGTTTCCTTGGACGAGTAATTTCTGGCCTGAAATACTCAGAATAACGGAGGATGCTTTTTCTCAAAAGATTACGGTATTCACAAGTACTGCTGCCTTGTTTGTCAGTTTCGTCAAACCAAATCAATTCTGTACTATGATATCTGCTCTTATAATACAACACCAAATGTCGACGCCTAATGGTTAATTAATTACCATTGAAAAAAATGGAGTTTTGTTCACTCTTATCCATAATATCTCACAAACTAAAGCTACGTTTACATATACGATTCTCGGCAATGCGATTATCGGGAGGAATCCCGATCATTTACAAGAGTTTACGCTAGTGAGTTTTTGTCCCCAATATCGCATGACCTTGACAGTTGTCAAGAGACTACATTTCAATGATAATTATGTAACATCAAATTATTATTAATAATATAATATACCTTATATTACCAGAGATTTCAATAAACTATACCATTTTTTCACTCATCAACAATAAGAAATAAATTACAAATGATAATAAATAATTTTAAGTATATTGTACAGGATGAACTCTGAGTTACCAATTGTATTACCTGGTTGCTAGGAAACACTTCCATTTTGTTAGCCTCTAACTTTATATTTGCCCCTATCAGCATTTATCCACAAGTACCACTGTAGACAAAGACATGTAATCATGTGATGTAACAGTTTATATAAAAGGAACTGCGAGCACCCTCCGTCAGTGTTACTTTGGAGCTGTATTCATTCTATTGAATAAACGCTTTATTACACTCACTCAAGTTTTTACTTGACCACTATCTACAGACGCATGCAATAAGGACAGGCTCCACTGCTCAGGAGGACAATATCTATACGACTCACTGTCGAAATAGCAGAATATTGTCCAAACGAGCAGTGGACAACAGGCAGACTTGTTTGTCAGGCGTCGTCATCCTGACCTACTGTCAGCCAGCGATGCTGACAACTAGACAGTGAATCAGACGGACTGCTAGCAAGCCTGCCCAACAATACAGACGGCTCTGGTCACAGACGCCTAGAGGTAGAGCAGGTGGCTACCTGTGAACTGGCCAACTGTTCTACAAAATACTGCACAATATTTCATTGTAATAATAAGTAAATGATAATTCTTTTCAATGCAATTATTTATTATAATCACGGAGCTGGTAGTTGTTTCTATTATATTAATAATAACTGATTGTTTTGCTCCCTCATGTTGCTCCCCATACCAGCTAAAGCAATCGGGTGTAGTACAATCAATTGACTCCTCGACATCTTGGTTGAAAATACACGTACGAGATGTAGCGTGTAACATAATTTTTGTTGATTCATGGCTACCAGCTGAACACTGAGCTTATTGGATAATACTTCAGGATGTCAAGATGTTAAGAAATTCAAACCAGTACTTATTACGCAAAAGTCAATATAACATAGCCAGTTGTAAACTTTCAAATTTTTTATACCACAATTTTGGTTTAAAAGTTTGCTGTATATTCGTATATTTGCTTATATACCCACGTTGTTCAGCATTTTATTATTTTGCGGTTAGTAAGTTGCATTGCAATGAAGGGTGTTTGAAAGTAATTTAATTGTGTTTGATTATAGGTTACTGCTAAGTAATGATGGATATTAGAGAAATAGATCGTGGTACTTACAAACCATCATTCGTGAATATCTCAGTTGTGAACGAGCCTGAAAGATTTTTGAGGTATTGCAGCAGTGTGTCTGATTGTGAGATCTCTAAATAACTCTTACGCTCTGTTTGCTAATGGGTTGTTGATTATAGTGGTTTTGTGTCATTCAATTATAAGCTAAGCTGACATATTTTTTTATATTGATCTGATTAGATTTTGCAACAAAATTTTCATAATGTTAAAATTTAGTAATTTTATGATATTCTTTGGCTGTGCAAATTCATTTGTACTGAGTCAGATATCAATGTTTCCTCAACTGGACATAAATAACTTTGTCAATCAAAATTCTTTTATATTTAAAATGAGTATTGGATATTTTTAGCAATTTTTTAAACATTCTTACCTGACTAACCAAAAATAAGGTTTTGTTGTCAGGATATCTTGTGTTTTAACTTTCATATACCCTAATTTTTATAGCTTCGAATCTTTGCTCTTGTATTTATAGTCCAGACTAAATATTGTCATGTTGGTATGCAAACAGGTTGAAAACAATTATTATTTTGGTTATTGTCGTTTAATATTGGAGTTGTTGTTCTTTAGTGAATCCATTGGCAAACCGACAGAAGTATATGGGGTAGGAGACCAGCCTGTTTCTGTGAAGGTCAGTTTTGGTAACAACATAACCTATTCAATTCTGTCAGCAGCATTATAAAATAATCTCATGATAGTTTTCGGTTAAAAAATATTGAAAGTTCTTGAGTTTTTATTAAAGCCAGTGCTTTCCAGTTTTAGTTGGAAACTTAGTTCATTCATATTTTTCAATAGTAGCGTTTGACCAAATTATCAATAAAATATTGGTTGTCTTCAAGCAACTCAAACTCATTATATTCTTATAATTTTTTGTTTATTTATCCAAGTTATGCGATTTGTAGCACTGTAGTTTTCTGGCATAAGGGGTTTTGATTCCGTATGAATTCTGTGTCTTTTAGGCAAACAATGTTGCATGGAGAAAACATCTATCATGGGAAATATTTGCTGTCACTGAGAACGGAAGTCTGAGCCCTCATCGTCTAACCTGTCATACTGGCCAGTTTGAAGTGTGTAACGGTGTTCTTCGAGCTGATTATGGTGCAGATGGACTGTATGTATCATTCGAGTGCGCATTCTGCATGTATAATAGTTAGCAAAATTGGTAAAGTCGAATGACCACATTGAATAGACTTAAAATTTAGTTTATTTCTGTGGGTTTTCTGAAGCATTATGACTCAATAAGTCAGTATGTAGGAGAAAGTTTTTAAATGGTTCCTTCTGTATGATGTACTGGAGTGTTTGCAGCTTGAGTTTACTGGGAGTGAGTGTGACCAAGCCAACTAGCATGTTTGCTGCAAAAAAAGAACTTGAGGAGAGGTACAGCCATTTTCACAGTGAGTAATAGTATGTTTTAAGGTTTTTTTTGTTGACTTGTTAATTTTTTGCACTGTATTGCAAAGTGAACAATGATGATTTTACTGCCCGATCAATATGAAAGCGCGAAGTTTTTTTCTTTCAGTTTTGTTCAACTATTTGACACGGTTTTGTTTCTTTTAGTCCCAAAGATATCTACTGTAGACAGAGAGGACTTGTATAAGTTTAAACTGGCTTTTCAGATTGTTGACGAAAATGGACGAGTTCTTTGTGAACCAACCTTCACATCTCTTGTGTATAACTCTGGTAAGTGAGTTTTTGTATCTGATTATAGGAGACGTTTGGAATTAAATATCAGCATAGTGATTGGTATACTACATTGTTGTGATCAAAGGATAATAAAAAACAACTATTTTACTGGTTTGCAATCATGTTATTTTGAACTTGGTTGGATTGGTTTGAAACTTGATTACCAAAAATAAAATCAAGGTGATCAAGGAAAGTATACGTGTCACTATCTGGGAGCTGACTGATTTCTACACAATGATGAGGAAATAAATAACTCATCACCCATAAAATGTGTGATGGACTTGTAGTTGATAATTTTCAAATTTTAGCATCTAATAACTCTTGTCTGATGGCGTACAATGTTTTCGTTAATCTTTTTATTGAGCATTTTCTTGGGTCAATTGCTGTGTTTTCAAATTGTGTAAATAGTTAAATTATATGTGGAGCATTTTATTTCCTTTCGATTTTCATCTTTTTACATTTTAGTCAGAGCAAGCATACACCAGCAATCGCTTGCTGCTGCAAACAAAACAATTTTAATGATGAATATAATCCATAATTGTTAAGTGGCACTTATACCGGTTGCTACCAGTTGAAGTGTGTATCTGATCAGAATTTATTGTCTTTTTTGGAAATGTGACTGAACTGTTCCAATGTTTTTATTTCTATACCTATCGTTAAAGAGAGGTACGGCGCGCCAGAGATACAAGAAATATACCCAAAAACTGGTTTTGTGGATGGTGGCCGCCTTGCACTCACAGTAGATGGCGGTGGCAAAAAAGCAGGTTTGTGAGTCTTGATTCTTGATTCTAGATGCAAACTTTTGGCCTACAGCTGGTGTTAGCAAAAAATAATTATATGAGCTAGTATTTTTTCAACTTTTCGTTTGTTCTCTATTGTTTCTATTGTTACAGGGAAGTTGCTCGTTGAGTACTCGATGGCTGACGGTCGAGTCATCAGAGAAAAGCCAACCCCTGAGTACGTAGATGCTGGAACTGTGTGGGCTGTTTATCCAGTGGTCTCTTTAGAACCTTATGAGACAACTCGTGTGAGTGTACGATTGGTGACACAGTTTGGTGATGCCAGCAAACCAGTTGACTTTTACTACAAGCGTAGCGATGATGTTTGCTTAGATAAAGGTTAGTTAACTTCGCCTTCAAACAAAGTTACACCTGTCAAGGTGTAACGACAAGCTTTACATAAAACTTTTTTGTGTTTGTAATCAATTTTTTTTAATAGTAGATTTTCAAACAAAAAAGTCATATTATAACATGTGTTGAGCTGACCATGTTTGATGGTTTTTTTTGGTTTTTTATAATAGAAACTGTGGTTTTAAATGCCGTGCATGCAGAATTTTACTACAAAAAACATGAAATTTACATTGTTAAATGCCAAAATTCTTTGCAGTGATCGGCACTTCTTTGCCAACAACTTCATGCAATCACCTGTATTAACAGGATGTTTGAAAAGCTGAAGTGTGCTTTGCTCAGTGTCTTGCGATTGTAAATTTTGCATATTGCATGCGTTTTATTTTTTTGTGATATGTTGATTGAAAATTTTACCTTGTGCAAACTTTTATAAGTTATTCAAAAACATAATATCACGCAAAAATTTTCACTGCTGTCATTGATCTGTGACCAATGAAAGTCAATATGGCAAGTTCTGTTGTGTTTACACAGATGCTGCAGATACGTTCGACCCCTGTGGCTATGAGATGACCAGACAGGTTGGTTGGTACCCTTCATGTTTAATATGAGTAATTTATATTCAAGCTTTCTTGCTTACCCAGTGATACACCAAGCCAAATATTTGTTTAGTTACCATATTATGGAAAATTATCGCCAAATCTCTGTGGTTTGCTACCACAAATAATTGGCAACAACCGCATATGTTTCCACTACTAAAAGTTTATTGGGTTAAACCACGCCCACAGAGGCAGTTGCAGTCAATGTGTTATTGAGCGCAATTCAGATGACTAGCGTTGCTGGTTGTTTTTGCTATTATTTTCTTATTTTGTGTAAATGAAAAAAATCATCACAGGGTTGTTGGCTGGCAAGGGAAGCTGTTTGGGATTTCATTAGCACATTGGCTATCATTCAATAAATGATATTATTTATTGTTAGTTAGTAATAATAAAAAAGAACCATGTGATTTTCTACTGAAAAAAATAATGCTATTGATTTTTTATTACTGTAATAATTAATTACCAGCAGCAAAGATGTTTTTGTTTGAAATCAGCTGTATTGTTTCATAAATAACAGTGTAATAAACCACAAATGATCATCGTTGGTAATATAAACAAACCACAAGCTCACGATGCCATGCGATTACAATGTATAATTTGCAGCTTCCTGTTTTATTTCCCATGTTTGGCTTTATCGCCTTTGGCAACATTAGCGTTTCCAATAGCAATAAACATCTGGCATTTGGCTTATCGCCAATTATTCGCATTCAGAGATCACGTGTGGTCTAGTGGTTAAAGTGCTTGCACTTCAATCCAAGATCTGGGGGTTTGATTCCCAGCACGGTTATCTGTGAGCAAGATATTTGGCTTCCTATGCTCTGCCTGGTCGGATATGGGCATAAAAATAACGTGGTCCCTAGTTTGATTGCACTCTCCATAATAACTATGGAGTCATGCTAGTAAAAGATCCCCCTCTGCCTTTTCGGAAGAGTAGCCGGTAACGGCGGGCATGGGTATAGGGTGCTGCTCACACAAGCTCCAAGCTTATGAGACCCGTCTTTAGGGTTGCCCACAAGGCACAGTTCAAAAACAAAAACAAAAAAAAAAAACAAAAAAAAAATTTTTTTCAAAAGGTCTCGTGACAAATTCATTGCCAATGCTGTTTCAAACAGAATTTTGGCTTTATTGCGGCAGTATTGCCAATTTGTCATGATTTGGAAGCATAGTAATTGCGTTTTATGCAATAAATTTTTTTGTACTATTGCGATATGTGGAAGCACTTACAACATTTACTGTATGGATATTGGTGATTTTATAATAATATCATCATGAATAATAGGTATTTGCACACTGCGTGTTTTCAAAAACTATATTTAGGTTTTTCCTGCTGTTGGCGTTTGAGATTTGTGTTGTTTAGCAATTCAACTGCAATTATTAAAAAGTACGCTGTATTGCCTTCATTAGCTATTTGAGAAACATTAGCTATTAGCTTTTTCTCACATATTTGAATCAAATATCTCACTAGCAATTTTTATTTCCTCTCAGCTGGTCTTAATAGTTCAGTGCTGGGTCTCATTGCCATTGGATGCAAAATGTGGCCGTGAGTAGTTTCTTGTACGGAAGTGTTCTGGAATGTTCTCCGGCCTCCTATTAGTCATTACCAGTGATTGATAGAGGATGTTGTTGTTGGTTTTGTTATTGCTTTGTTAAGAATGCGTTTGGTGCAAGCATCAAATCGGCAATAGACTAAGCTTAATGTAGAGATGATAAGTCATCCGCATAGTATTAGGTACCACCTGGTTCCCTAGTGTTCATGTTATCTGATGTTCTTGGTGCTCAAATAATCTGGTTCCCTTGGTGTTCATAACATCTAGTATGTTGGTTAGTTTTAAACAAATATTCTGACTGTCGAAATGAATTGATATCGCACTGTGGTGTAAATATTTGTCCTCTGTTGGAACTCTTTTGTAAACTTTGGTGACTAGTTGCATTAAGGGAGATTTTCTATATACCTCGTTTTTCTACTTAGGTTGTTGTCGAAGACTAGCTATTAATTAATGGGTTTTTGTTGTTTATGTGGAGTGCAGCTATAAGATGTAATTTGATGACCTCTGTCTTGTAGCTGGATGCCTTGCCCACTGCACAGGAGTATGCTAAAGTCAGCCAGCCACAAGTAGTATCCGATGACTCAGAGGTAAAGAGTTTTGTTATACTCCTAATAAAAAGTTACTTTCGAATAAATCATTATTTTCTGTTTGACATTTGAATCTTTTTTGGCTGCAAGCGACTTGTTTGTAGGATGGAATATGGATTACTCCTAAAGCTGTGAATGATGACGTTGACAGTAAATTTTCGAAGCAAGTGAGCAATTGGCATCACCTAATCCCCATGGTGAGTTTAATTCATTTCGCTATGGCATTGTTTCTTTTTAGGATGGAGACACAAGTTATAAAACTTCTGTTATGTGGGTTTTATTCTGACTGAGGGGTACATTTACTATGGCTGTAGAGTGCAACTAAAAAAAACGATAATGAAACATTTATTTCAATTGTGATCAAGACCAACTTGATTTTTTGTTACAGAGTTTCATAGAAAATTTTGGCAATTTTGTTATCACCATTGTTTGACAATTAAAATAATGATGGTAAATGAATACAATAGGTCAACTAATAAGAGAAATCATTGTATCAACAATAATTGTTTGAGGTTATATAATAATAACAATAACAGTTGTAGTATAATTATATTTTCCCTCATGTTTAACAAGAATGTTTTATCTGTTGAAAAGGAAATGATAATGTCAGATTGAATTCTCATTAAACAGTTGTGTTGACCAGTTTTGTGAAACTATAAGAGCAGAAGTGTAGCGTGTTTGGTAACAAATACTAAATGCACCCATTAGAAAGCCTGAAAGTGTTTTGTAGGAACTGTTTTTGATAAATGGTGCTTTTTTCTCTAGCTTGTCGTCAGAGCATTGTCATCTGACGGAGTCGTTGCTATAGCATGATTCTTAGCAGCAGCAGGAACAATGTTTATGCTCTTTTTGCGAGACTAACTCAAACATAAAAATTTGTGTACGTTGTCCATGCTCAATGGTGGGTTGAGCATGCTATAGCATTTTTCAGTTGTGTTACTTCAAGGGCAATAAGCCAATCGCAATGGATGACCTTGGCTGCACTGATGTTACAATAAATCACTAATTACTGTAGGGATTGTTGCAAACATTTAATTACACCTATAGAATAGTGTAATTTCAATGCTAGAAAAACTTGCTTCTTTAAAGTGAAGTTTCCGTATAACGAGCTTGGCATCATGCCAACTCTCTCTGAGCGCGGCTGTGGAAAAGAAAACTTGTAATTAGTGGTTTTATCTTATTTGTAATAGAAATGAATGAAAGATGATAAAAATAATGGTAACATCAAGCAGAAAAAAAATTGGGTGAGTCCTCTCTATCATGCCGAAGCTCTTCAAGGAGCATCAAGTACATGCATGGCTTTGATGAGAGGAAAGTTTCCAGGGAGGCAAAGAGAAGCATTTCGGATGGATATGGAAAATTTTAGTGAGCTTTTGAATCGTATCATCGATGCAATCAAGAAACAAAACTGATTTTTAAAAGAAGCCATTTCACTATAGCATAGATTTGATGTTACATTCTACAGTATTGTTTGATGCTCAGAGGCTACTTATTCAAAACTTTAGATTTAGATGCTCAATAGTGAGAGTAATTGGGGTAACCAACAAACTAAACACATCAAAATTTGCATGATTTCCCAGTGATAAATTTTATTGGCGGTACATATAAGTTATTGGAGAATTTTTATTTGTATTCAAGGGTGACTTCTCAAACAAAACAAGACTAAATATAGTATAAGGGTTGTTGTCTCCTAGTCCACTGGTGACGTTTATTTCAGAGATGATAAAGAAGGAAGTTCAAGTAAACTACAGCCTTTGGCTACAGTAATGAAATTACAACTAATTATCGAATTCTATAGTTATCGTATATTGCATGCATTCCAAAGCAAATAAACAAAAATATGAGCACAAATTAGATAGAAAATTTGAACAATTTTCTCATATAAAACTTCATGCCATTATGCTGGGTGAGCAACTGTCGCGATTAAAAGAGATGCTCGCTATCCCCATTGTATTTGAAACATGCAAAGCTTTATGGGAATTTGGAAAGCGTGTTCACTTGAAGTCACCAAATAGCGAGGATGAGTAGAATTGCTGAGGCAGTGTGAAACTTTCCTCAGCATTTGTAAGCCACTTTTGGCAAACGCTGCACCATTCAGTGCCCTCCAACGCGTGAGGAGCTGATTGCTCATTAAACATGTTCATCTTGTGAAGGCAACAAATTTTGATGGAATTCAGCCAAATGTTAAACCAATCTCACATTTTTTGCTGTGACAGTCACAGTGTCACAGAGCATTTTGTTAGCCCTGAAACCTATTAACTTTTGGCCTAATTCCACGCGAAACGGAAGTTTAATAAACAAAGCAGTGGACGTCTGCTGCTTGTTCAAGTACTACTTCAGACAAAGCTATATCCCCCTCCCAGTGCACAGTTTCTTAGTACTAATTATGATATTTGGTTATTCGCCTCTAAAAGTAATTGAATTACAAATGATACAAGCTATGATAACTCACAAGCAATTGAATTCAGTTGGTCTACGAAATTGAGCGTCCTTTTGTAAAAAAAAAAACGTGGCTTGCAAAGAAAAAAACGCGTTTTTACCGCATACCTACAAAACATAGGTGTGTGTGTAGCCACGGCTTAAAAGGTTAGTGCTGCAGTGGTGTGAGTGGGTCAAATCAAGGGAAAATGCCAAATTTCAGTTCCTTTTATCGAGTAAATTGTTTCTCCATAACATTCTTGATTCTATTCTGATAGACAACGTAATGTGTAGATATGTTTTTTGTTGCTTTCTTTGTATTTGTGTAAATGATTGGTAATTGGTACATCCTTTTAGTACAGGTTAATAATACTGTACATCATACAGTACTAGTTGATATTATTGTGTATCATACAGTACTAGTTAATATTATTGTATATCATACAGTACTAGTTGATATTATTGTATATCATACAGTACTAGTTGATATTGCTGTATATCATACAGTACTAGTTGATATTATTGTATATCATTCAGTACTAGTTGATATTATTGTATATCATACAGTACTAGTTGATATTGTTGTATATCATTCAGTACTAGTTGATATTATTGTATATCATACAGTACTAGTTGATATTGTTGTATATCATTCAGTACTAGTTGATATTATTGTATATCATACAGTACTAGTTGATATTATTGTATATCATACAGTACTAGTTGATATTATTGTATATCATACAGTACTAGTTGATATTGTTGTATATCATTCAGTACTAGTTGATATTATTGTATATCATACAGTACTAGTTGATATTGTTGTATATCATTCAGTACTAGTTGATATTATTGTATATCATACAGTACTAGTTGATATTGTTGTATATCATTCAGTACTAGTTGATATTATTGTATATCATACAGTACTAGTTGATATTGTTGTATATCATTCAGTACTAGTTGATATTATTGTATATCATACAGTACTAGTTGATATTATTGTATATCATACAGTACTAGTTGATATTATTGTATATCATACAGTACTAGTTGATATTGTTGTATATCATTCAGTACTAGTTGATATTATTGTATATCATACAGTACTAGTTGATATTATTGTATATCATACAGTACTAGTTGATATTATTGTATATCATACAGTACTAGTTGATATTGTTGTATATCATTCAGTACTAGTTGATATTATTGTATATCATACAGTACTAGTTGATATTATTGTATATCATACAGTACTAGTTGATATTATTGTATATCATACAGTACTAGTTGATATTGTTGTATATCATTCAGTACTAGTTGATATTATTGTATATCATACAGTACTAGTTGATATTGTTGTATATCATTCAGTACTAGTTGATATTATTGTATATCATACAGTACTAGTTGATATTGTTGTATATCATTCAGTACTAGTTGATATTATTGTATATCATACAGTACTAGTTGATATTGTTGTATATCATTCAGTACTAGTTGATATTATTGTATATCATACAGTACTAGTTGATATTGCTGTATATCATTCAGTACTAGTTAATATTATTGTATATCATTTAAATATAGTGCTAGTTAACGTTATTGTATCCCATACAGTCTAGTGAAAATTGTTATATGCAATGTATATTGCATGCATACATTGTATACATTATTGTTATTATTTTCTTGACCATGTCTAACAACTAACTACATTCTCATATTTATCTCTAACAATTAACTACACTCTCATATCCATCTCTAACAATTAACTACACTCTCATATCCATCTCTAACAATTAACTACATTCTCATCTCCATCTCTAACAATTAACTACACTCTCATACCCTGCTTTAACAATTAACTACACTCTCATATCCATCTCTAACAATTAACTGCACTCTCATTCCCATCTCTAACAACTAACTTCACTCTCATATCCATCTCTAACAATTAACTACACTCTCATATCCATCTCTAACAATTAACTACACTCTCATATCCATCTCTAACAATTAACTACACTCTCTACAGGGGCGGATTTTGCTATGGTCGCATGGGTCTCACGACCCCAGTTTCATATAGAACAAAAAAATTGGATTTGTCTTGCCATGGGTGTTTACAACTTTTCGGCATTATTTGTTTAGATTTCTGCTTGGATTTTTCCATTGTTACCTAGCAACTAACAGGAAGCAATTGTATAACCAGTAATCTTTGGGATATGTGGAGTGGACCACCCCACTTCATCATTCCTAACCATGAAGCTTTAGGGCTGCATTTCCAGGATTCATTGGGTCAAGGTTAACTTTAGTAGTGACGACCAAAGCTTATGCAAAGAGGGTACCATACCCTCTTTGGCTTATGGTTTGATTATTATGTGTGTTTCAATCAAAAATTTTGTTGGATAATGAGCACATGATAGATCTGCAGCCCCTGTTGCATCATCACAGTTGTAAATTTCAGTGTGTACATCCTATTGACTAGTACTATCTCCCTTGGGTGATGGTTGCTGTTCTAGCCAAAAACACTTAGAATTATTATTGTTGTGGTGCTAGAATTTTTATTATTATTATTTATTGTTATTATAATTATTATTATAATGGTTATTCTCAATATGTGAAAACTAGCTATTTTTCTCATGTAAAGAGCTTTCATATTATTTATTATTATCTATGATACATCATACTACTACTGCTAACCATAATAATCAAATAAGACTGCAGTGTAATTGATGATTAATTATTAATAATAATTAATAATAATAATAATTAATAATATAGCAAGCTACTAAATTTTTATTATTATCATCATTATTGTTCATCATAGTCATAATAATGATCTATTCAATAGTATTTTTATTATTTTTGTAATTTAACTAACCATCATAACAATTTCACCAGTATAATTTACGAAAGTCATTTTTTATTTATTATTATTAGCAGCCTATTCAATATCATTGTTCAATCATCAATATTATCGACAAACGGTTGCTGGTTTTGATATTATAAGCTATAGCTCTTATTATTATTGAACTAAAAAAATACTGATTATTATTATTATTCAATTTTTTGCCAATCACAAAAATTTACAATTATTGGTTTGTTACTAATACTGCTACTTTTTCTACTAAAGTTTATTTCTCTCCCAATCTCAAGACTTGTATATATGTATATCTATCATTCCTCAGATGTGAGGGTTTAACTATGGTGGCTCAGAACATTTTGTGTTTTGCATTTTAAAATGTCTGAGCGATTTACAAACCGTTTGAACACTTTTGAAATAGTCTGAAGCTTTGAAAATCTTCTGAATGCTTTGTGAAATCTTTTGGGGGCTTTGAAAATCCGACCCGATTTACTTGTTCGCTCTATTGATCTAGTCAATCACTGGATACTGATGGTGATGTCGATAATAATAATTATTGCTAATAAATATTATTATAATAATAGATAATAAATTTGATAGGTGATAAATAGGTAATAAAATGATGATTATAACAAATTAATTTTTTGATAAAAATGAAACAATAATAAATTGTGGTTTTAATAATCATAATAATAATTATTATCATCATGCTTGTTGTTATTCTAATTCCTGTCGTTAGCATTATTATTGAGTGATATTATTTGGTTTTCTTATTATAATTATTATCATTATGATGATGATGATGCTTGTTATTATGAGTTATAATAATAATTATATGAGAATTATAATAATTTAAAGAATGGCAACAACTGTTCCAATTAATTTTTAGTTGATGGTAATAATTACACTACAACTACATCCATGATTATTTTTACCACTTCTATACTTCTAGTTTCTGTTTATCATGTGAGTTGGCAGAAAAATGGTTAAGTAGTGTAGTAGTGTACCATAACTAATTCCACATAAGTGTGTATAAATTATTATTGATATTTTTATAATTGACAATGAGATTTATTTATCGCACCAAATAGCGGTATGTTATTGTACATACTATATTTGTTATACGATATTTACATCGATAAGATTTGAATAAATTTACTATCAGTTTTTCTCACATAGCCACAGGTGGTTGAAGAGAGAAGATTTCTTCTTTTTTTGTAATAATACCAATTTGTACACTCATACAGCACTGACTTTGATTGTTGCTATTTAAATGTCATTCTATTTTACAAGTCATTAATAGCCCTTACTTAGCTTTCTTGGCCGACAGAATCAGTAAAATTTTCTTTTAAAACTGATGAAAACACCTCTTTCCAACTGGTCAATTCTCAAAAATTTTCGACACGCGGGAGGGCGCTCTGCCGCCCCTCCCGCACCCACCCCGGCACGGGCCTCCGGCCCGCAGTTGGGTTTGCGTCCCGCATTTCTTCGACCCCTACCGTCCAATAAGTTTTTTTTGAACTACGGCCCTGGTAACACATAGGTGGAGACCCCTATTAAATATGTTGAAAATCCGCCCCTGGTCTCATATCTATCTCTAACAATTAACTACACTCTCATATCCATCTCTAACAATTAATTACATTCTCATCTCCATCTCTAACAATTAACTACACTCTCATATCCATCTCTAACAATTAACTACATTCTCATCTCCATCTCTAACATTTAACTACACTCTCATACCCTGCTTTAACAATTAACTACACTCTCATATCCATCTCTAACAATTAACTGCACTCTCATTCCCATCTCTAACAACTAACTTCACTCTCATATCCATCTCTAACAATTAACTACACTCTCATATCCATCTCTAACAATTAACTACACTCTCATATCTATCTCTAACAATTAACTACACTCTCATATCCATATCTAACAATTAACTACATTCTCATATCCATCTCTAACAACTAACTACACTCTCATATCCATCTCTAACAATTAACTACATTCTCATATCCATCTCTAACAATTAACTACATTCTCATATTCATCTCTAACAATTAACTACATTCTCATATCCATCTCTAACAACTAACTACACTCTCATATCCATCTCTAACAACTAACTACACTCTCATACCCATCTCTAACAATTAACTACATTCTCATATCCATCTCTAACAATTAACTACATTCTCATATCCATCTCTAACAATTAACTACACTCTCATATCCATATCTAACAATTAACTACATTCTCATATCCATCTCTAACAACTAACTACACTCTCATATCCATCTCTAACAATTAACTACATTCTCATATCCATCTCTAACAATTAACTACATTCTCATATCCATCTCTAACAATTAACTACACTCTCATATCCATATCTAACAATTAACTACATTCTCATATCCATCTCTAACAATTAACTACATTCTCATATCCATATCTAACAACTAAGTACACTCTCATATCCATCTCTAACAATTAACTACATTCTCATATCCATATCTAACAACTAAGTACACTCTCATATCCATCTCTAACAATTAACTACATTCTCATATCCATATCTAACAACTAAGTACACTCTCATATCCATCTCTAACAATTAACTACATTCTCATATCCATATCTAACAACTAAGTACACTCTCATATCCATCTCTAACAATTAACTACATTCTCATATCCATATCTAACAACTAAGTACACTCTCATATCCATCTCTAACAATTAACTACATTCTCATATCCATATCTAACAACTAAGTACACTCTCATATCCATCTCTAACAATTAACTACATTCTCATATCCATCTCTAACAACTAACTACACTCTCATATCCATCTCTAACAATTAACTACATTCTCATATTCATCTCTAGCAATTAACTACATTCTCATATCCATCTCTAACAATTAACTACACTCTCATATCCATCTCTAACAATTAACTACATTCTCATATCCATCTCTAACAATTAACTACATTCTCATATCCATCTCTAACAATTAACTACATTCTCATATTCATTTCTAACATTTTACTACACTCTCATATCCATCTCTAACAATTAATTACATTCTCATGTTCATCTCTAACAACTAACTACATTTTCGTATCCATCTCTAACAACTAACTACATTATCATATCCATCTCTAACAATTAACTACACTCTCATTTCCATCTCTAACAATTAACTACACCCTCATATCCATATCTAACAACGAACTACATTTTCATATCCATCTCTAACAACTAACTACATTATCGTATCCATCTCTAACAATTTAATTAAATGTCTTTTTTCCTCTAGTTGTTCCTAACTTTTCCTGCTTTACTTTCCACATATATTTGTTTCAGCCCACTACATTTCGGATAGTGGAGTTCATAGATCTACAGGCACTCTTGTTCCAAGTGAGTAGAAGTTTTCCATTTATGTTCATTGATTTATGTTTTATTTATTTTATTTTACCCATAGCATTGTTTGTCCCTGTATCTATGTCTATACCTGTATCTATGTCTATACCTGTATCTATGTGTATACCTGTATCAATGTCTATAGCGTACCTCAGTCTTTGCTGCCTTGTTTTTGGCTCAACTTTTTTTGCAGTATAACTGCTGCCTCCTATTATATCCATTAATTTTGGCATTTATGTCCGGCCACTCAGTCTGTCATGAATATTTACACACATACATATATACGTACATGTACACATAGATGTCTGTGTCTAAACTCATCGCTTGTCCTCCACAACTGTTTCCTACATCTGCCCTCTCGTGTATTTCAACCTGCTTTCACTGCTCTTCCTAGGCACTCTCCCACCATACTCTCTTTTATTCAGCCATTTGATCTCTCCTTTCTACCTCCGTCTCACCAATAACAACTCATCAATGCATTGATTCCTCACGCTGTAGTTCTAATGCTTTACAGCAAGTATATCAACTCCTTTCTTTCTTGTTGGAAAGTGAAGTTTTGTAATAGGAAAATAATTTTTGTACAACATTTGCCGACAAAAAATTGGCATAAAAAGAGTCTTTATGCCTTTGAGATAGACAAGCGGGTAAGTTTCATCTGTCAGGGTATTATGTACTTATTGTAAAGTAAGTTCAAGTAGTAGAGAATTGATTTTTGTGTTTTGATTGTAGAAACAAGAGACACCCCTGTTTGAACTTTTCAACGTAAGTACTACCAAAAAGGTCTCTGCATTCATTTACTACCGTTTACTCTATCACATAGTGTGTGTGTTAAATGGTTAACCCTCTCATTGCACTCCTCTGAAACTTGAGTTCTCGGTGTTTCTGAGTGGAAAAGTTTGTTTTACGTTTATTACTTTTTGTAAATGTTGTGTATTGGCTGTGCTTGTTAGATAGCCACTCTGTAAACTAATTGATGAGAACTCCTTATATTAACTATTTGACTAGAATGTGACGAATCATTGAGCGTATTCATTCAGCTGAGTATATCAACTTTATTTTTGTTGTTAAAACATAATTTCATGGAATAGAGATTTGATCTTTGTGTTTTGCTTTTAGAAGCTGGAAGAAAGGAATGAGTTGTCAGAAGTAATTAAGAGAAAGAAGGTATTTATGACCATGTAATACCATGTCGTCTATAACATGGTGTGGTGGATTCTGGCATGGTACCACAGAATCTCACCAAGCTTAAGTACTATTCCTCTCCCCAGAGGAGACATTGCCAAAATGGCTGGTGCTTCTTGTTCCAAATGACTCTAGTAACAAGTGAGAGAGCCCTGCTGCTCAGACCAACCAGCCAGGTTGCTGTGGTATAATTACATGTATTGTATCAATACTGCTCTAGGGAGGTAGTCCTCTAGAGTGAAGTGGAAAGAGTAGATATAACATACAAGTGCGAAGAGTAGATATAACATACAAGTGCAAAGAGTAGATATAACATACAAGTACAAAGAGTAGATAAAACATACAAGTACAAAGAGTAGCTATAACATACAAGTGCAAAGAGTATATATAACATACAAGTGCAAAGAGTAGATATAACATACAAGTGCAAAGAGTAGATATAATATATAAGTACAAAGAGTAGATATAACATACAAGTGCAAAGAGTAGATATAACATACAAGTGCAAATAGTATATATAACATACAAGTGCAAAGGGTAGATATAACATACAAGTGCTAAGAGTAGATAAAATAAACAGGTGCAAAGAGTAGATATAATATACAGGTGCAAAAAGTAAATATAACATACAAGTGCAAAGAGTATATATAACATACAAGTGCAAAGAGTAGATATAACGTACAAGTGCAAAGAGTATATATAACATACAAGTGCAAAGAGTAGATATAACATAAAAGTTTAAAGAGTAGATATAACATACAAGTGCAAAGAGTAGCTATAACATACAAGTGCAAAGAGTAGATATAACATACAAGTGCAAAGAGTAGCTATAACATACAAGTGCAAAGAGTAGATATAACATACAAGTGCAAAGAGTAGATATAATATACAAGTGCAAAGAGTAGATATAACATACAAGTACAAAGAGTATATATAACATACAAGTGCAAAGAGTAGATATAACATACAAGTACAAAGAGTAGATATAACATACAAGTGCAAAGAGTATATATAACATACAAGTGCAAAGTGCAGATATAACATACAAGTGCAAAGAGTATATATAACATACAAGTGCAAAGAGTATATATAACATACAAGTGCAAAGAGCAGATATAATATACAAGTGCAAAGAGTAGATATAACATACAAGTACAAAGAGTAGATATAACATACAAGTGCAAAGAGTAGATATAACTTACAAGTGCAAAGAGTAGATATAACATACAAGTACAAAGAGTATATATAACATACAAGTGCAAAGAGTAGATATAACATACAAGGGCAAAGAGTATATATAACATACAGGTACAAAGAGTAGATATAACATACAAGTGCAAAGAGCAGATATAATATACAAGTGCAAAGAGTAGATATAACATACAAGTACAAAGAGTAGATATAACATACAAGTGCAAAGAGTAGATATAACTTACAAGTGCAAAGAGTAGATATAACATACAAGTACAAAGAGTATATATAACATACAAGTGCAAAGAGTAGATATAACATACAAGGGCAAAGAGTATATATAACATACAGGTACAAAGAGTAGATATAACATACAAGTGCAAAGAGTAGATATAACATACAAGTACAAAGAGTAGATATAACATACAAGTGCAATGAGTATATATAACATACAAGTGCAAAGTGTAGATATAACATACAAGTGCAAAGAGTATATATAACATACAAGTGCAAAGAGTATATATAACATGCAAGTGCAAATAGTAGATAAAATAAACAGGTGCAAAGAGTAGATATAACATACAAGTGCAAAGAGTATATATAACATACAAGTGCAAAGAGTATATATAACATACAAGTGCAAAGAGTATATATAACATACAAGTGCAAAGAGTAGATATAACATACAAGTGCAAAGAGTAGATATAATATATAAGTGCAAAGAGTATATATAACATACAGGTACAAAGAGTAGGTATAACATACAAGTGCAAAGGGTAGATATAACGTACAAGTGCAAAGAGTAGATATAACATACAAGTGCAAAGAGTAGATATAACATACAAGTGCAAAGAGTAGCTATAACATACAAGTGCAAATAGTAGATAAAATAAACAGGTGCAAAGAGTAGATATAATATACAAGTGCAAAGAGTATATATAACATACAGGTACAAAGAGTAGATATAACATACAAATGCAAAGGGTAGATATAACGTACAAGTGCAAAGAGTAGATATAACATACAAGTGCAAAGAGTATATATAACATACAAGTGCAAAGAGTAGATATAACATACAAGTGCAAAGAGTAGATATAATATATAAGTACAAAGAGTAGATATAACATACAAGTACAAAGAGTAGATATAATATACAAGTGCAAAGAGTAGATATAATATATAAGTACAAAGAGTAGATATAACATACAAGTGCAAAGAGTAGGTATAATATACAAGTGCAAAGAGTAGATATAACGTACAAGTACAAAGAGTAGATATAATATACAAGTGCAAAGAGTAGATATAACATACAAGTGCAAAGAGTAGATATAACGTACAAGTACAACGAGTATATATAACATACAAGTGCAAAGAGTAGATATAACATACAAGTGCAAATAGTAGATATAACGTACAAGTACAAAGAGTAGATATAATATACAAGTGCAAAGAGTAGATATAACATACAAGTGCAAAGAGTAGATATAACGTACAAGTACAACGAGTATATATAACATACAAGTGCAAAGAGTAGATATAACATACAAGTGCAAAGAGTATATATAACATACTAGTGCAAAGAGTATATATAACATACAAGTACAAAGAGTAGATATAACATACAAGTACAAAGTGTAGATATAACATACAAGTGCAAATAGTAGATAAAATAAACAGGTGCAAAGAGTAGATATAATATACAAGTGCAAAGAGTATATATAACATACAAGTGCAAAGAGTAGATATAACATACAAGTGCAAAGAGTATATATAACGTACAAGTGCAAAGAGTAGATATAACATACAAGTGCAAAGAGTAGATATAACATACAAGTGCAAAGAGTAGATATAACATACAAGTGCAAAGAGTAGATATAACATACAAGTGCAAAGAGTAGATATAACATACAAGTGCAAAGAGTAGCTATAACATACAAGTGCAAAGAGTAGCTATAACATACAAGTGCAAAGAGTGGATATAATATATAAGTGCAAAGAGTAGATATAATATATAAGTGCAAAGAGTAGATATAACATACAAGTGCAAAGAGTAGCTATAACATACAAGTGCAAAGAGTAGCTATAACATACAAGTGCAAAGAGTAGATATAACTTACAAGTGCAAAGAGTAGATATAACATACAAGTGCAAAGAGTATATATAACATACAAGTGCAAAGAGTAGATATAACATACAAGGGCAAAGAGTATATATAACATACAAGGTACAAAGAGTAGATATAACATACAAGTGCAAAGAGTAGATATAACATACAAGTGCAAAGAGTAGATATGACATACAAGTACAATGAGTATATATGACATACAAGTGCAAAGTGTAGATATAACATACAAGTGCAAAGAGTATATATAACATACAAGTGCAAAGAGTATATATAACATACAAGTGCAAATAGTATATATAACATGCAAGTGCAAATAGTAGATAAAATAAACAGGTGCAAAGAGTAGATATAACATACAAGTGCAAAGAGTATATATAACATACAAGTGCAAAGAGTATATATAACATACAAGTGCAAAGAGTATATATAACATACAAGTGCAAAGAGTAGATATAACATACAAGTGCAAAGAGTAGATATAATATATAAGTGCAAAGAGTATATATAACATACAGGTACAAAGAGTAGATATAACATACAAGTGCAAAGGGTAGATATAACGTACAAGTGCAAAGAGTAGATATAACATACAAGTGCAAAGAGTAGATATAACATACAAGTGCAAAGAGTAGCTATAACATACAAGTGCAAATAGTAGATAAAATAAACAGGTGCAAAGAGTAGATATAATATACAAGTGCAAAGAGTAGATATAACATACAAGTGCAAAGAGTAGGTATAATATACAAGTGCAAAGAGTAGATATAACGTACAAGTACAAAGAGTAGATATAATATACAAGTGCAAAGAGTAGATATAACATACAAGTGCAAAGAGTAGATATAACGTACAAGTACAACGAGTATATATAACATACAAGTGCAAAGAGTAGATATAACATACAAGTGCAAATAGTAGATATAACGTACAAGTACAAAGAGTAGATATAATATACAAGTGCAAAGAGTAGATATAACATACAAGTGCAAAGAGTAGATATAACGTACAAGTACAACGAGTATATATAACATACAAGTGCAAAGAGTAGATATAACATACAAGTGCAAAGAGTATATATAACATACTAGTGCAAAGAGTATATATAACATACAAGTACAAAGAGTAGATATAACATACAAGTACAAAGTGTAGATATAACATACAAGTGCAAATAGTAGATAAAATAAACAGGTGCAAAGAGTAGATATAATATACAAGTGCAAAGAGTATATATAACATACAAGTGCAAAGAGTAGATATAACATACAAGTGCAAAGAGTATATATAACGTACAAGTGCAAAGAGTAGATATAACATACAAGTGCAAAGAGTAGATATAACATACAAGTGCAAAGAGTAGATATAACATACAAGTGCAAAGAGTAGCTATAACATACAAGTGCAAAGAGTAGCTATAACATACAAGTGCAAAGAGTAGATATAACATACAGGTACAAAGAGTAGATATAACATACAAGTGCAAAGAGTATATATAACATACAAGTGCAAAGAGTGGATATAATATATAAGTGCAAAGAGTAGATATAACATACAAGTGCAAAGAGTAGATATAACATACAAGTGCAAAGAGTAGATATAACATACAAGTGCAAAGAGTAGATATAACATACAAGTGCAAAGAGTGGATATAATATATAAGTGCAAAGAGTAGATATAATATACAAGTACAAAGAGTAGATAAAACATACAAGTACAAAGAGTAGCTATAATATACAAGTACAAAGAGTAGATATAACATACAAGTACAAAGAGTAGCTATAACATACAAGTGCAAAGAGTAGATATAACATACAAGTACAAAGAGTAGATATAACATACAAGTGCAAAGAGTAGCTATAACATACAAGTGCAAAGAGTAGATATAACATACAAGTGCAAAGAGTAGCTATAACATACAAGTGCAAAGAGTAGATATAACATACAAGTGCAAAGAGTAGATATAACATACAAGTGCAAAGAGTAGCTATAACATACAAGTGCAAAGAGTAGATATAACATACAAGTGCAAAGAGTAGATATAACATACAAGTACAAAGAGTAGCTATAACATACAAGTACAAAGAGTAGATACAACATACAAGTGCAAAGAGTAGATACAACATACAAGTGCAAAGAGTAGATATAACATACAAGTGCAAAGAGTAGATATAACATACAAGTGCAAAGAGTAGATATAACATACAAGTGCAAAGAGTGTAGGCAAGCACCAGCCTTATATAGGCTGGAGCGCAGGAAGCTAGCATTGCCATAAATCAATCATGTGCTAAGAATATACATAATAACCAAGTGAAGTAATCAAAGTGTGGTCAGCCGTTTGTAGCGCTATTTTATTCCACTGAAGCCAAGTTTCACAAAAGCTCATATTAGTCATCATTGGCTGAAATAGTTTTTTATGCATTTACTCAAAATTTGGTGCATAAAATGAGTTTTTTTGCAGTAATACATGTGTGAGCATCTTTTGTTTCAATCTAGAACAATTCTTTAGTTTTTTTAAGCTGAATTTGACAGTAAAATTTTATTCAAAACTTTTAACTGTCACTGGAGCCGGAGTAAACAAGGAGTCGTCTCCTCTTCGGAGGGATAACTCTATATTGAGCATTACCGCACATTGAGAGGTTTGCCGATTACGGACCTTAAAATGCAAAATTGTTCGCTTTCAGCCCTGTGAGCTTATGTGACCTCTTTTAATTGTAAAGAGTGCGCACAGTCGCGTTAGTTACCATCCATATGGCAGACATCCGAAGAGCCACTTGGTTTTGTGGAAAAACGAATTAATAATGAAATTAGTGGAATGCTTGTTATTTATTTCACCTAGTATTTATTTTTTTTTATTTTTCTTTTTGATAACCATCTGACTGAATTACAAAAACCCGCAATAGACTTCTCTAAAGTCTAGTGTGAATATTATCAAAAAAGAGTATGCTCATTTTGAAAATAACAAAAATTGATTTCATTGTTCCTGTAAAAAGCAATTATTTTTTTTAATATTTATGTTGTTATTTAAACTAATTCAAGATTATAGTTCTATGAATTACCTTTGGCTATTATTTATACCTAAAGTTAATAGTCTCTTGAAGTTTGGTATGAAAGTTGAATGGTACAAGAAAATAATAGAAGTGGTAATATAAGCACTATTTTTCGGCGGTTATTACTTAGCTTCAAATTAGATGTTTGTTTTTAAGTTCCCAGTGGGCTAGGAGACACCCGGAGCTTTCGGATAACTGGTTGTTTTAAGCTTCAACTTGTCAATTTTCAGCGTTATGAGCTGTTGAAAATGAGCCTTTTTTTATATTTTTTATAGTGTAGTCACTCAAGCATTTGGCTCCAGAGGGTCATGTGACAAGATGAGTTGGCCACACTTTGATTTCTTCACTTAGATATTAACCAGTTCGGGGCACAGGAAGTGATTCAAACAAATGATAGGATAAGTTCAAATGTAGTTATGAATGAAATAGTAATAGCGGTTAATTGAATAGTCTGAGCACTCAGAGATGAAGGGGCGGAGTTAATGGGTGATTGTCTGCTGTGGTGCGCTCCCATCTCCTGGTAGGTCCTAGGGCTGATTTATAGGCTGGCGTCCTTCCTTTTCGTCTTTTGAAAGTAGATACAGTACAGGCTCGTCTTTTTGTAGCTCCTTGGCTATTCTCAAGTTCTCAGCCTATGTCGTTCTTTTGACACCAATTCAGTAAAGGTCGCGACCGGCTCCATCAGATTACCACCGGCCCTGTTACATTTATAGTACAGGGCAAGCAGCACTGCTCTCTCTATTCCTGGTAACAGGGTCGACCAGTCACCTGTTGCTTGTATCAACGCATTGCTAAAGGGGTGTCTCTGTCACACAGAGACAACTTCTAGCAGTTAAATGTCTGTGAAGGTCACTGTCCGCAGACTGGGTGCATAAAACTCTACCACAATAGTGTGTGTTCACTTGTTATATCTATCTATTTATTTATCACTGATGCGTTACCTAAAGCGATGTCCATTAACATGGAAACAAAATCGTTAGACAACCTACCAGGTCACACAGTATTTCACAAGACTAAAAAGACTTATCAATCTACCTATCTGCTCAGGTTTAGAATGAATGGTGTGCAGTGAAAGATTCATTATACAACCGCACCATTTTAGCACTCACTCCTATGCATATAAAGTCGGATATGCAAAACAGTTTTTCAAAAAGCAGTTTAAATGCAACCTTTGGTTCGTTTTGACCGAAACAAAAGTTATATAAAACAAGCGGTGACTTTATTGATCATCAAAGTTTGGTTATTTTACCATTTAATACCATTTGTACATAAAAACTAGTTGTTGATTGACATCTACAGTGTATTAAACCACAACTTCACACCAGACTATGTCCATCTCCAAGTCAACCATCTTTTATTACCAATTGTATTGTTTGGTTATCTGCCTCTAAAAGTATATATACTAGAAATGGTCAAACTCGTTGGTTTCCATGACAACACAGACCAGGTAGAAAGGTCAGTGTTGTGAGTAGTTGGTTGGAGTCTAGCAAAATCCCAGAATCCCAGTCCTATTTATGGAATAACTTTGTTCCTTAAATCATCTTTTAGATTTGATTCCAATAACACTTGTCATGTCTTGTTGTGTTTTTGTTTTTTTCATAAATGTTCATCTAAATGTTAACTTTTACATTTTTTGTGCATTATGAAGTATTGATTAACATTATTGTGAGATTCTATCATTTTCAACTCTTGATAATGCTGGCCAACAACAACCTAATCATATATTGTGGTTGTCTTCTCCTGAGATTGTTGACTATTTTGTGCATTCATTGATGGTTAGTTGTATGTCAGTGTATTATGTATTTATTGTAAAGTATGTATGTTCAGGTAGTAGAGAATTGATTTTGTGTTTTGATTGTAGAAACGAGTTAGAAAGTTGTCTGAACTGTCTGACGTAAGAACTACAAAGAAGGTATCTGCATTCATTTACTACCATTTACTCTATAACATATTGTGTGTTAAATTGTTAACCCTCTTCTAATACTCAATGCACTCCTCTGAAACTTGAGTTCTCGGTGTTTACTAAGTGGAAAAGTTTGTTTTACGTTTATTACTTCCTGTCAATGTTGTGTATTAGCACTGCTTGTTAGATGGCTACTCTGTAAAATAATTGATGAGAACTCCTTATATTAACTATTAGATTAAAATGTGACGAATCATTGAGTGTGTTTATTCAGCTGAGCATATCAACTTCATTTTTGTTGTTAAAAAGTACTTTCATGGAATGGAGATTTAATTTTTGTGTTTTGATTTTAGATGTGTTATGAATGGTTTAAGCAGGAGGAGTTGTCAGAAGTAATTACGATAAAGAAGGTATTTATGATCGTTTTATACCATGTCATCTATAACCTGGTGTGGTGGATTATGGCATGGTAGCACAGAATCCCACTAATGATGAAGACTAGTACTGTACCATTTAGGTGCAGGACTGGCAATTTATTGCGATAATACTCTTGGGGACAAAAGGTAGACGATTTTTGTTAGTTAGATAGGAAAATAACATGGTCTACGTCGCAAAATAGGTAGTTCTGCACCTACCTCTACTGTACGATATACAATAATGTTAATTATTAACATTATTTTATATCGTACAGTACTAGTTAATATTGCTGTATATCATACAGTACTAGTTAATATTATTGTATATCATACAGTACTAGTTGATATTATTGTATATCATACAGTACTAGTTAATATTATTGTATATCATACAGCACTAGTTGATATTATTGTATATCATACAGTACTAGTTGATATTATTGTATATCATACAGTACTAGTTGATATTATTGTATATCATTCAGTACTAGTTGATATTATTGTGTATCATACAGTACTAGTTGATATTATTGTATATCATTTAGTACTAGTTGATATTATTGTATATCATACAGTACTATTTAATATTATTGTACATCATACAGTACTAGTTGATATTATTGTATATCATACAGTGCTAGTTAATATTATTGTATATCATACAGTACTAGTTGATATTATTGTATATCATTCAGTACTAGTTGATATTATTGTATATCATACAGTACTAGTTGATATTATTGTATATCATACAGTACTAGTTAATATTATTGTATATCATACAGTACTAGTTGATATTATTGTATATCATACAGTACTAGTTAATATTATTGTATATCATACAGCACTAGTTGATATTATTGTATATCATACAGTACTAGTTGATATTATTGTATATCATACAGTACTAGTTGATATTATTGTATATCATTCAGTACTAGTTGATATTATTGTGTATCATACAGTACTAGTTGATATTATTGTATATCATTTAGTACTAGTTGATATTATTGTATATCATACAGTACTATTTAATATTATTGTACATCATACAGTACTAGTTGATATTATTGTATATCATACAGTGCTAGTTAATATTATTGTATATCATACAGTACTAGTTGATATTATTGTATATCATACAGTACTAGTTGATATTATTGTATATCATACAGTACTAGTTGATATTATTGTATATCATTCAGTACTAGTTGATATTATTGTATATCATACAGTACTAGTTGATATTGTTGTATATCATTCAGTACTAGTTGATATTATTGTATATCATACAGTACTAGTTGATATTGTTGTATATCATTCAGTACTAGTTGATATTATTGTATATCATACAGTACTAGTTGATATTATTGTATATCATACAGTACTAGTTGATATTATTGTATATCATACAGTGCTAGTTAATATTGTTATATATCATACAGTACTAGTTGATATTATTGTGTATCATACAGTACTAGTTGATATTATTGTATATCATACAGTACTAGTTGCTATTGCTGTATATCATACAGTACTAGTTGATATTGCTGTATATCATACAGTACTAGTTGATATTATTGTATATCATACAGTACTAGTTGATATTGCTATATATCATACAGTGCTTGTTGATATTGCTGTATATCATACAGTACTAGTTGATATTGTTGTATATCATACAGTACTAGTTGATATTATTGTAAATCATACAGTACTAGTTGATATTATTGTATATCATACAGTACTAATTGCTATTGTTGTATATCATACAGTACTAGTTGATATTATTGTATATCATATAGTACTAGTTGATATTATTGTATATCATACAGTACTAGTTAATATTATTGTATATCATATAGTACTAGTTAATATTATTGTATATCATACAGTACTAGTTGATATTATTGTATATCATACAGTACTAGTTGATATTATTGTATATCATACAGTACTAGTTGATATTGTTGTATATCATTCAGTACTAGTTGATATTATTGTATATCATACAGTACTAGTTGATATTGCTGTATATCATACAGTACTAGTTGATATTGTTGTATATCATACAGTACTAGTTGATATTATTGTATATCATACAGTACTAGTTGATATTGTTGTATATCATACAGTACTAGTTGATATTATTGTATATCATACAGTACTAGTTGATATTGTTGTATATCATACAGTACTAGTTAATATTATTGTATATCATACAGTACTAGTTAATATTATTGTATATCATACAGTACTAGTTGATATTATTGTATATCATACAGTACTAGTTGATATTATTGTATATCATTCAGTACTAGTTGATATTATTGTATATCATACAGTACTAGTTGATATTATTGTATATCATACAGTACTAGTTGATATTATTGTATATCATACAGTACTAGTTAATATTATTGTATATCATACAGCACTAGTTGATATTATTGTATATCATACAGTACTAGTTGATATTATTGTATATCATACAGTACTAGTTGATATTATTGTATATCATACAGTACTAGTTAATATTATTGTATATCATACAGTACTAGTTGATATTATTGTATATCATACAGTACTAGTTGATATTATTGTATATCATACAGTACTAGTTGATATTATTGTGTATCATACAGTGCTAGTTAATATTATTGAGTGTCATACAGTACTAGTTGATATTATTGTATATCATACAGTACTAGTTAATATTATTGTATATCATACAGTACTAGTTAATATTATTGTATATCATACAGTACTAGTTAATATTATTGTATATCATACAGTACTAGTTGATATTATTGTATATCATACAGTACTAGTTGATATTATTGTGTATCATACAGTACTAGTTGATATTATTGTATATCATACAGTACTAGTTAATATTATTGTATATCATACAGTACTAGTTGATATTATTGTGTATCATACAGTGCTAGTTAATATTATTGAGTGTCATACAGTACTAGTTGATATTATTGTATATCATACAGTACTAGTTAATATTATTGTATATCATACAGTACTAGTTAATATTATTGTATATCATACAGTACTAGTTAATATTATTGTATATCATACAGTACTAGTTGATATTATTGTGTATCATACAGTGCTAGTTAATATTATTGAGTGTCATACAGTACTAGTTGATATTATTGTATATCATACAGTACCAGTTGATATTATTGTGTATCATACAGTGCTAGTTAATATTATTGTATATCATACAGTACTAGTTGATATTATTGTATATCATACAGTACTAGTTGATATTATTGTATATCATACAGTACTAGTTAATATTATTGTATATCATACAGCACTAGTTGATATTATTGTATATCATACAGTACTAGTTGATATTATTGTATATCATACAGTACTAGTTGATATTATTGTATATCATACAGTACTAGTTGATATTATTGTATATCATACAGTACTAGTTGATATTATTGTATATCATCCAGTACTAGTTGATATTATTGTATATCATACAGTACTAGTTGCTATTGCTATATATCATACAGTACTAGTTAATATTATTGTGTATCATAAAGTACTAGTTAATATTGCTGTATATCATACAGTACTAGTTGATATTATTGTATATCATACAGTACTAGTTGATATTATTGTATATCATACAGTACTAGTTGATATTATTGTATATCATACAGTACTAGTTAATATTATTGTATATCATACAGTACTAGTTGATATTATTGTATATCATACAGTACTAGTTGCTATTGCTGTATCATACAGTACTAGTGAAAATTGTTGTATGTGTAGTGTGCTGATGTGATACAAATAGCGACTTTGCCTCAAGTGAAGCGTAATGACATTGACAATGATATTACACACTGTTGTATATTGCTGAAACCTGATTGGCCAGCAAGATGGTAGCGTGGACTTTTAAATTTACAAAAGATAGTCTGGGCAGTTAGCTAGTAGAGTTTGTGCTGTTGAGTTTTGCTTAGTTATGTGAAGTGGTGGAAGGGTTTTTGACAATCAAATAAACTGATATTGCGGGAGATTTGTGTAAATCCAGTGACCCCAGCCCCTTCCCCCCTCACTCCCTCGAATGCTGCACCCGTTATCACTCCTGAAAGAGTGTGATAGAACTCCTTTCCCTCGACTAAAGGTACCCCGAAGTGTTAGAAGTCAAAGTAAATCATCTAGACACTATATCCATCGTGTTTGCTCAGTATACCGGCTATGCCGACTGAGCCTTGGATAAATGGCTGCCTATACCGAGTCTTCTTGTGATAACTGCCCGCTTATATGAGTAATACGGGGATAAATGGCCACCAAGAGAAGCCTGAGCTGATGACAAATATAGGAGCCTGCTAAAACAACACATGGAGATAGAGCAATGAAGCAGAACAAAGGCTAAAGAAGGAGGAGCATTGGACCTATTGAGTAATGCGCCATGCGTACACTCTTCCTATTGATCAACTTTGTGTATACTGTTGTGTTACTTGAAATAATTGGTTATTGTATTGTAATATTATGCAAGATTTGCTCACCCTAATATGGTAGCGTGCCTTCTTGATCTCTTCCTATAAAAGGAATTGCTCAAGACCAGGAAGGCAGAAGTTTTGTGGATTGCTTAGAGTACTTGTGGATTGTTTAGAGTACTTGTATATTGCTAAATAGAATGTCTAATAAATAATTATTACGAGAAACACTTGTATCGTTTGTCTGGATGTGGTGTTTGCACCAGTTGCTAAAGTCAGTAATACATGGATGCCGTTGTGTCGGTGGTGTAAACAGAAAAACACTACATTGGTGGCCGCGGTGGGATAGTGGAACGAAGGACACAGTAGAGAGAAGAGAAAGGAAGATAGAGAGAGAAGATAGGAGAAATAGCTAGGAGCTATACCGAGCCTGTATCCCTGTATACAGCATTCCCCCCTTACCCAGAAGCTATACCGAGCCAGTATCCCCTGTATACTGCCTTCCCCCTTACCCAGAAGCTATACCGAGCCTGTATCCCTGTATACAGCATTCCCTCCTTACCCAGAAGCTATACCGAGCCTGTATCCCTGTATACTGCCTTCCCCCCTTACCCAGAAGCTATACCGAGCTTGTATCCCTGTATACAGCATTCCCCCTTACCCAGAAGCTATACCGAGCCTGTATCCCTGTATACAGCATTCCCCCCTTACCCAGAAGCTATACCGAGCCTGTATCCCTGTATACAGCATTCCCCCCTTACCCAGAAGCTATACCGAGCCTGTATCCCTGTATGCAGGAGCCTGGGATAAATATCTGCCTATACCGAGTCTGTCTGTGATAAATCGCCGCCTATATGAGTAAAACGGGGCTAAATGGCCGCCAAGAGAAGCCTTAGCTGATGACAAGTATAGGAGCCTGCTAAAACAACATATGGAAAGAGAGCACTGGAGCAGAACAAAGGCTAAAGAAGGAGGAGCATTGGACCTACTGAGTGATGTGCCATGCGTACACCATTCCTATTGATCAACTTTGTTTATATTCTTGTATTACTTGAAATAATTGGCTGTTGTATTGTAATATTATGCAAGATTGGCTCATCCTAATAAGGGAGCAGCTCTTCCGGATCTCTTCCTATAAAAGGAATTGCTGAAGATCAGGAAGGCAGAGGTTTTGTGGGTTGCTTGAGTACTTGTGGATTGCTTAGAGTACTTGTATATTGCTAAATAGAATGTGTCTAATAAATAATTATTAAGAGAAACACTTGTATCGTTTGTCTGGGCGTGGTCTTTGCACCAGTTGCTAAAGTCAGCAGTACATGGATGCCATTGTGTCGGTGGTGTAAACAGAAAACACTACAATATTAACCACAAACAATTTATTGCAAATTATCTTCAAGCTGTTTCGGCATACACTATGGCTAGCACGAAGTACTCAGACATAGGATCTTATGTGGATTACAATACAAGTGAGAAGTTCTCAATATGGGTGGAGAAACTTGAATTGGTGGCACAGCTTCAGTCTATCAAGAACAAGTTGAAGTTTCTACCGCTTTTTCTGTCAGGACTGGCTTTTGCTGTCTATCAACAGCTTACAGCTGCTGTGAAAACTGATTATGATAAATTAAAAAAGGAATTTACAACTGCGTTTAGCACTAATGGCTTTTCGTCGCATGACCAGCTGCGGAATAGAGTGCTATTGGAGGGTGAGTCAGTAGATGTTTATCTTGCTTATCTAAGAAGGCTTGTTAACCTGATGGGACAAACTCATGCTGAGCCATTGCTGAGATATGCATTTGTAGTAGGACTGCCATCAGATGTTGTATTTCAGCTGAAGTCAACTGTTAATGTGGATAGTATGGAATTAGCGAAACTAGCTAGCAAAGCAAGGGCAATGATGGCGTCTAAGAGTGATGGTGGCAGCTTTGGGTTTGTAGGGATTAGACAAGATGGTAGGACTGGATTTAGACAGGAAAAGAGAATGGATAACAGGATGGATAGTAGAGGGAATAGACAGGGTGCTAGGGCTGGGCAGTGCTACAATTGTTCAGGTGTTGGACATAGTGCTAGAGATTGCCCTTCTGGTAGAAGTGGCGCAAACCGAATTCACAAATGTTACATCTGTAAGTCAATAGAGCATTTGGCCAATAGATGTCCTCAACGTACGGGAAGCGCAACCGGGGCAGCGTCTGCATCGGTTGCTCGCCCCTCAAAGCCACAGTAAAATCGGCGCTACCAATCATCATGGCTGACGTTGATGGACTCGGTTGCAGATCGCTAGTTGACACAGGATGCCAACAAACCCTTGTGAGTTCGGGCGATCTCAAAACGATTGGTACAAGGTACACACGGCAGAGGACAATTGTTACCATATTAGATGGAAAAACTACAGAGTGCCTTGGGGAGGTTGATTTGTGTATAGTAGTGGAAGGTAAGACGGTAAATGTACGGTGTTTAGTATCAGAGATGTTGGTGTGTGGATGTTCTCTCATCATGGGAATGGATGTTATTAGCGGTTTAGGAGGATTGCATGTGAGTTCGAAAGGAGTGCCAAGGAATGGTACGAAAGAGCGAACAGTGGTGGCAGTTGGTGAAAGCTCCAGATTGCAAGTTGATGACACGGACTTCACGGCGCTGTTTGATGGAGAAGAATGGACAGTTGAATGTAAATGGAAGGATAGTGAGCCCACACTAGGAAATCAGTGTGCTCAGTATAGGATAGATGCGGAGTGTCAGGAAGAGTATGAGTCAGAGATGGAACAGTGGATATAAGATGGGTGGTTGGAAGAGCACAATGAGTCAATCTACAGCATGGTTCAAGGAGTGATACCACTCATGGCAGCATTTCAACCAAACAAGCAGAGGAAAGTCAGGCTGGTGATGGATTATGGTAACGAGCTTAATATAAGCTGCAACCCAGGAGCGAATGTAGCAGTATGTCAAAACAAACTGCGGGAGTGGGGAAAGTTAGGAACTAACTGCTGTATGCTGGACTTAAGAAAGCATATCTACAACTTCATGTGGACCAAGAACTCCAGAAGTTTAAAGCCATAAGGTATGGCAACAAGCTCTTTGTGATGACTAGAGTGGGGTTTGGACTTAATGTCGCCCCGAAGGTAATGAGCAAGGTGTTAAGCTGTGGGTTAGAATTAGACAGGAGAGTACATGCAGGTACAGACCATTACATAGATGATATCATCGTTGACTTAGACAAAGTATCAGGCTCTCAGGTGAGAGAACACTTAGCGAAGTATGGGTTAGTAACGAAGGAGCCAGAGAGTATCAGTGATGCCTGAGTGTTGGGGCTTAGAGTAAAGAAAAATAGTTCAGGAAAGTTAGAATGGAGCAGAGACAATCCACTGGAAGGTAATATTGACTCACTCACAAAGAGAAAGCTGTTCTCTTTGTGTGGCACGCTAGTGGGTCACTAGTCAGTTGGCGGATGGTTGTGGGTGGCGTGTAGCTACATAAAGAGGCAGGTGAATGAATGCAGTTAAGACTACCCAATACCAGAGGCAGTCCATCGGATGGTAAGAGAGGTGTTAGACAGGGTTCAGTCCAAAGATCCAGTCAGCGGCCAGTGGGCAGTAGCAGATAATGAGGAAGGAACTGTGTGGTGCAATGCTAGCAAGTTAGCTACTGGGGTTACTGTGGAGATAAGTGGTGAGCAAGTGGAAAATGGAAGCTGGTTACGTCAGGATGATGGTAATCACATCAATGTGGCGGAGCTTGATGGAGTGATCAAAGGCATCAGTCTAAGAGTTAAGTGGAATATCAAGAAGCTTCGCGTTATGACTGATTCTGCAACGATGTATAGCTGGGTGAAGTCTATCATTGCCAATAGCAAGCGCCCCAAGGTGTGTGGTCTAGGTGAGATGCTTACTACAAGGAGGCTTAGTATGATAGCTGAGTTTGTAGATTTGTATAGTTTGGAAGTAGAGATGAGGTTAGTGAAGTCGGAGGAAAACAAAGCTGATGTGTTAACTCGTGTTCCGAAGAGTTGGTTAGACAGGAAAGTGTGCGTTGCCCAGCAGGGTAATCAAGGATCAATCCAGGACATTCGGGACTTACATGACGAACATCATCTTGGTGTTGCTAAGACGCTGTAGTTAGCAAGGCAGAGGTGGGGGTCAGCAGTTAATGAGGAAGATGTGGCAACAGTTGTGTCAGTCAGAGTACTACATTTGTAAGCGGATCGACCCAGCACCTATTAGGTGGTAGAAGGGAGAGCTAAGAGTACAGGTCAACTGGACAAGATTAGCTACTGACATCACTCACTATAATGGGACACCTTACTTAACAATCATAGATTGTGGACAGAGTCGATTTTCCTTGTGGAAAATGTTAAGAAATGAGAGAGAAGAAAATGTAGCCAAGGTGATAGAGCAAGTGTTTTATGAGAGATGAGAGCCAAAGGAGATTCTGTCAGACAATGGTCCGTGCTACCAGAGTCAAGGAATAAAAAATCACTTGAGAAAATGGGAGTAGAACATGTGTTCAGCTGTGCATATCGAGCGTCATGCAATGGAATCATAGAGAGGCACCGTAGGACAATAAAGAGAATGATGGCCCAAACAGGCAAGGGTGCTCAGGTGGTGTTGTATTGGTACAACTTTTCTCCAAAAGTTGATGGCGTAATTCCAGCAGAAGGATCTATAGGAACGGCAAGCACAATCCACCAGATGTGTCAGAAAACTCGTTCAAGTCACGTGATAGTAGTTTAAATCCGTTCAAACCAAACGAAATGGTGTATGTCAAGCCACATAACTCGAGGTGTACGATGCCATGGAAGATAGGAAAGGTAACAGCATTAGCGTCGAACACGGCTGTGCAGGTCGATTCAATGACTAGGCACATTAGTGACGTGAGTTGTGCCAACCATGCTCCCTGCCGAGCAATGAATCGTTTGCTAGCAACTACCATAATCAGCAGGCTGATGACGATGATGGTGATGCAAATGACGAGTATGGTGACGAACAAGTTTGCAATGACAATACACGGAGAGCAGTTAGAGAGAGGAATCCCCCTTCGTGGTTAGCTGACTTTTATGTTCCGTGAAAAATTGGTGATTGGAAATGAAGGGAGGTGTAGTGTGCTAATGTGATACAAATAGCGACTTTGCCTCAAGTGAAGCGTAATGACATTGACAATGATGTTACAGACTGTTGTATATTGCTGAAACCTGATTGGCAAGAAAGATGGTAGCGTAGAATTTTAAATTTACAAAAGAGAGTCTGGGCAGTGAGCTAGTAGAGTTTGTGCTGTTGAGTTTTGCTTAGTTATGTGAAGTGATGAAAGGGTTTTTGACAATCAAATAAACTGATATTGACCCCAAACAATTTACTGCAAATTATCTTCAGTATGCAATATATATTGAATGCATACATTGTATGCATTATTATTATTATTATTATTATTATTATTATTATTCTCTTGACCACTACACTCTCATATCCATCTCTAACGATTAACCACACTCTCATATCCATCTCTAACAATTAACTACACTCTCATATCCATCTCTAACAATTAACCACACTCTCATATCCATCTCTAACAATTAACTACACTCTCATATCCATCTCTAACAATTAACTACATTCTCATATCCATCTCTAACAATTAACCACACTCTCATATCCATATCTAACAACTAACCACACTCTCATATCCATCTCTAACAATTAACCACACCCTCATATCCATCTCTAACAATTAACTACATTCTCATATCCATCTCTAACAATTAACCACACTCTCATATCCATCTCTAACAATTAACTACATTCTCATATCCATCTCTAACAATTAACCACACTCTCATATCCATCTCTAACACTTAACTACATTCTCATATCCATCTCTAACGATTAACCACACTCTCGTATCCATCTCTAACAATTAACCACACTCTCATATCCATCTCTAACAATTAACTACATTCTCATATCCATCTCTACCAATTAACCACACTCTCATATCCATATCTAACAACTAACCACACTCTCATATCCATCTCTAACAATTAACTACACTCTCATATCCATCTCTAACAATTAACTACACTCTCATATCCATATCTAACAACTAACCACACTCTCATATCCATCTCTAACAATTAACTACACTCTCATATCCATCTCTAACAATTAACTACATTCTCATATCCATCTCTAACAATTAACTACATTCTCATATCCATCTCTACCAATTAACCACACTCTCATATCCATATTTAACAACTAACCACACTCTCATATCCATCTCTAACAATTAACGACACTCTCATATCCATCTCTAACAATTAACTACATTCTCATATCCATCTCTATCAATTAACTACACTCTCATATCCATCTCTAACAATTAACTACACTCTCATATCCATCTCTAACAATTAACTACATTCTCATATCCATCTCTAACAATTAACTACACTCTCATATCCATCTCTAACAATTAACTACACTCTCATATCCATCTCTAACAATTAACTACATTCTCATATCCATCTCTACCAATTAACCACACTCTCATATCCATATCTAACAACTAACCACACTCTCATATCCATCTCTAACAATTAACTACACTCTCATATCCATCTCTAACAATTAACTACACTCTCATATCCATCTCTAACAATTAACTACATTCTCATATCCATCTCTACCAATTAACCACACTCTCATATCCATATCTAACAACTAACCACACTCTCATATCCATCTCTAACAATTAACTACACTCTCATATCCATCCCTAACAATTAACTACACTCTCATATCCATCTCTAACAATTAACTACACTCTCATATCCATCTCTAACAATTAACTACACCCTCATATCCATCTCTAACAATTAACTACACTCTCCTATCCATCTCTAACAATTAACTACACTTTCATATCAATCTCTAACAATTAACTACATTCTCATATCCATCTCTAACAATTAACTACATTCTCATATCCATCTCTAACAATTAACCACACTGTCATATCCAGCTCTAACAATGAACTACATTCTCATATCCATCTCTAACAATTAACCACACTCTCATATCCATCTCTAACAATTAACCACACTCTCATATCCAGCTCTAACAATGAACTACATTCTCATATCCATCTCTAACAATTAACCACACTCTCATATCCATCTCTAACAATGAACTACATTCTCATATCCATCTCTAACAATTAACCACACTCTCATATCCATCTCTAACAATTAACTACATTCTCATATCCATCTCTAACAATTAACTACACTCTCATATCCATCTCTAACAATTAACTACATTCTCATATCCATCTCTAACAATTTATTTAAATATATTTTTATTTCTTGTGTTTCTTTGATGCTTTTATTTCTATAGTTGTTCCTCACTTTGACAGCTTTACTTTCCACTTATTATTGTACTAGTTCGCTTCATTGCAGGGTCGACGGATGGCGGAGGTCACAGCTCGAGAGGAACTCTCGGTCCAAGTGAGTAGAAGTTATCCAATTACGCCCATTGATTGACGTTCGACTTGTTTTTTTTTCACCCATAGTATTTTTTGTACCTGTATCTATGTCTATGTCTGTATCTATGTCTATAGCGTACCTGTTTTTGCTACAATCTTTTGCAGTATAACTGCCGCCACCTATTATGTCCATTAATCTTGGCGTTTACCAGTCGCCTGTTGCTTGTCACAATGCAATGCTAAAGTGGTGCTTCTGTCCCACTGAGACAACCTCTAGCAGTTAAATGTCTGTGAAGGTCACTGTCCGCAGACTTGGTGCATAAAACTCTACCACAATAGTGTGTGTTCACTTGTTATATCTATCTATCTATTTATTTATCACTGATGCGTTACCTAAAGCGATGTCCATTAACATGGAAACCAAATCGTTAGACAACCTACCAGGTCACACAGTATTTCACAAGACTAAAAAGACTCATCAATCTACCTATCCGCACCATATTAGCACTCACTCCTATGCATATACAGACGGATATGCAAAACAGTTCTTGAAAAAGCAGTTTAAATGCAACCTTTGGTTCGTTTTGCCCGAAACAAAAGTTATATAAAACAAGCGGTGACTTTATTGATCATCAAAGATTGGTTATTTTACCATTTAATTCCATTTGCACATAAAAACTAGTTGTTGATTGACATCTACAGTGTATTAAACCACAACTTCACACCAGACCATGTCCATCTCCAAGTCAACCATCTTTTATTACCAATTGTATTGTTTGGTTATCTGCCTCTAAAAGTATATATACTAGAAATGGTCAAACTAGTTGGTTTCCATGACAACATAGACCAGGTAGAAAGGTCAGTGTTGTGAGTAGTTGGTTGGAGTCTAGCCAAATTCCCAGAATCCCAGTCCTATTTATGGAATAACTTTGTTCCTTAAATCATCTTTTAGATTTGATTCCAATAACACTTGTCATGTCTTGTTGTGTTTTTTGTTGTTTTCATAAATGTTCATCTAAATGTTAACTTTTACATTTTTTTGTGCATTATGAAGTATTGATTAACTTTATTGTGAGATTCGATCATTTTGAACTCTTGATAATGCTGGCCAACAACAACCTAATCATATATTGTGGTTGTCTTCTACTGAGATTGTTGACTATTTTGTGCATTCATTGATGGTTAGTTGTATGTCAGTGTATTATGTATTTATTGTAAAGTATGTATGTTCAGGTAGTAGAGAATTGATTTTTGTGTTTTGATTGTAGAAACGAGTTAGAAAGTTGTTTGAACTGTCTGACGTAAGAACTACAAAGAAGGTATCTGCATTCATTTACTGCCATTTACTCTATAACATATTGTGTGTTAAATTGTTAACCCTCTTCTAATACTCAATGCACTCCTCTGAAACTTGAGTTCTCGGTGTTTACTAAGTGGAAAAGTTTGTTTTACGTTTATTACTTTTTGCCAATGTTGTGTATTAGCACTGCTTGTTAGATGGCTACTCTGTAAAATAGTTGATGAAAGCTCCTTGTATTAACTATTAGATTAAATTGTGACGAATCATTGAGCGTATTCATTCAGCTGAGTATATCTACTTCATTTTTGTTGTTAAAAAATAATTTCATGGAATGGCGATTTGATTTTTGTGTGTTGATTTTAGCTGGGGAACAACTTCTTTATGCCGATTTGGTTGCAAGCAGTAAGCACTACAGACAAGGTATTTATGATTATTTAATACCATGTGATCTATAACCTGGTGTGGTGGAATCTGGCATGGTGCCACAGAATCACACCAAGCTCAAGTATTCCCCCTCTTTCCAGAGAGCACACCGCCAGAATTGCCGGTGCCACTTGTTACAAATCACTCTAGCAGCTCATAAGGGGACCCTGCTGCTCAGACCAACTAGTCAGTGCGCGGTGGTATAAATACATTCTTTCGATCTTGCTCTAGGGGGGTAATCCTCTAGAGTGCGGTGGCAAGTGTAGATATAACATACAAGTACAAAGAGTAGATATAACATACAAGTGCAAAGAGTATATATATAACATACAAGGGCAAAGAGTAGATATAATATACAAGTGCAAAGAGTAGATATAATATACAAGTGCAAAGAGTATATATAACACACAAGTGCAAAGAGTAGATATAATATACAAGTGCAAAGAGTAGATATAATATACAAGTACAAAGAGTAGATATAGCATACAAGTACGAAGAGTAGATATAACATACAAGTGCAAAGAGTATATATAACATACAAGTGCAAAGAGTAGATATAATATACAAGTACAAAGAGTAGATATAACATACAAGTGCAAAGAGTAGATATAACGTACAAGTGCAAAGAGTAGATATAACATACAAGTGCAAAGAGTAGATATAACATACAAGTACAAAGAGTAGACATAATATACAAGTACAAAGAGTAGATATAACATACAAGTGCAAAGAGTAGATATAACATACAAGTGCAAAGAGTATATATAATTCACAAGTGCAAAGAGTAGATATAACATACAAGTGAAAAGAGTAGATATAACATACAAGTTCAAAGAGTAGATATAATATACAAGTGCAAAGAGTAGATATAATATACAAGTGCAAAGAGTAGATATAACATACAAGTGCAAAGAGTAGATATAACGTACAAGTGCATTGAGTAGATACAACATACAAGTGCAAAGAGTAGATATAACATACAAGTACAAAGAGTATATATAACATACAAGTACAAAGAGTAGATATAACATGCAAGTACAGAGAGTAGATATAACATACAAGTGCAAAGAGTAGATATAACATACAAGTGCAAAGAGTAGATATAACATACAAGTGCAAAGAGCAGATATAACATACAAGTGCAAAGAGTAGATATAATGTACAAGTGCAAAGAGTAGATATAACATACAAGTACAAAGAGTAGATATAACACACAAGTGCAAAGAGTAGATATAACATAGAAGTACAAAGAGTAGATATAACATACAAGTGCAAAGAGTAGATATAACACACAAGTGCAAAGAGTAGATATAATGTACAAGTGCAAAGAGTAGATATAACGTACAAGTACAAAGAGTAGATATAACATACAAGTGCAAAGAGTAGATATAATAAACAAGTACAAAGAGTAGATATAACATACAAGTACAAAGAGTAGATATAACGTACAAGTGCAAAGAGTAGATATAACATACAAGTGCAAAGAGTATATATAACATACAAGTGCAAAGAGTAGATATAACATAAAAGTTTAAAGAGTAGATATAACATACAAGTGCAAAGAGTAGATATAATATACAAGTACAAAGAGTAGATATAACATACAAGTACAAAGAGTAGATATAACGTACAAGTGCAAAGAGTAGATATAACATAAAAGTGTAAAGAATAGATATAACATACAAGTACAAAGAGTGTATATAATATACAAGTACAAAGAGTAGATATAACATACAAGTACAAAGAGTAGATATAACATACAAGTGCAAAGAGTAGATATAATATACAATTACAAAGAGTAGATATAACATACAAGTACAAAGAGTAGATATAACGTACAAGTGCAAAGAATAGATATAACATACAAGTACAAAGAGTGTATATAATATACAAGTGCAAAGAGTAGATATAACATACAAGTGCAAAGAGTAGATATAACATACAAGTGCAAAGAGTAGATATAACATACAAGTGCAAAGAGTATATATAATATACAAGTGCAAAGAGTATATATAATATACAAGTGCAAAGAGTATATATAATATACAAGTGCAAAGAGTAGATATAACATACAAGTGCAAAGAGTATATATAATATACAAGTGCAGAGAGTATATATAATATACAAGTGCAAAGAGTATATATAATATACAAGTGCAAAGAGTATATATAATATACAAGTGCAAAGAGTAGATATAACATACAAGTGCAAAGAGTAGATATAATATACAAGTGCAGAGAGTATATATAATATACAAGTGCAAAGAGTATATATAATATACAAGTGCAAAGAGTAGATATAACATACAAGTGCAAAGAGTATATATAATATACAAGTGCAAAGAGTATATATAATATACAAGTGCAAAGAGTATATATAATATACAAGTGCAAAGAGTAGATATAACATACAAGTGCAAAGAGTAGATATAACATACAAGTGCAAAGAGTATAGATAATATACAAGTGCAAAGAGTAGATATAACATACAAGTTCAAAGAGTAGATATAACATACAAGTGCAAAGAGTAGATACAATATACAAGTGTAAAAAGTAGATATAATATACAAGTGCAAAAAGTAGATATAACATGCAAGTGCAAAGAGTAGATATAACGTACAAGTGCAAAGAGTAGATATAACATACAAGTGCAAAGAGTAGATGTAACATACAAGTACAAAGAGTAGACATAATATACAAGTACAAAGAATAGATATAACATACAAGTGCAAAGAGTAGATATAACATACAAGTGCAAAGAGCATATATAATATACAAGTGCAAAGAGTATATATAACACACAAGTGCAAAGAGTAGATATAATGTACAAGTGCAAAGAGTAGATATAACGTACAAGTACAAAGAGTAGATATAACATACAAGTGCAAAGAGTAGATATAATAAACAAGTACAAAGAGTAGATATAACATACAAGTACAAAGAGTAGATATAACGTACAAGTGCAAAGAGTAGATATAACATACAAGTGCAAAGAGTATATATAACATACAAGTGCAAAGAGTAGATATAACATAAAAGTTTAAAGAGTAGATATAACATACAAGTGCAAAGAGTAGATATAATATACAAGTACAAAGAGTAGATATAACATACAAGTACAAAGAGTAGATATAACGTACAAGTGCAAAGAGTAGATATAACATAAAAGTGTAAAGAATAGATATAACATACAAGTACAAAGAGTGTATATAATATACAAGTACAAAGAGTAGATATAACATACAAGTACAAAGAGTAGATATAACATACAAGTGCAAAGAGTAGATATAATATACAATTACAAAGAGTAGATATAACATACAAGTACAAAGAGTAGATATAACGTACAAGTGCAAAGAATAGATATAACATACAAGTACAAAGAGTGTATATAATATACAAGTGCAAAGAGTAGATATAACATACAAGTGCAAAGAGTAGATATAACATACAAGTGCAAAGAGTAGATATAACATACAAGTGCAAAGAGTATATATAATATACAAGTGCAAAGAGTATATATAATATACAAGTGCAAAGAGTATATATAATATACAAGTGCAAAGAGTAGATATAACATACAAGTGCAAAGAGTATATATAATATACAAGTGCAGAGAGTATATATAATATACAAGTGCAAAGAGTATATATAATATACAAGTGCAAAGAGTATATATAATATACAAGTGCAAAGAGTAGATATAACATACAAGTGCAAAGAGTAGATATAACATACAAGTGCAAAGAGTATAGATAATATACAAGTGCAAAGAGTAGATATAACATACAAGTTCAAAGAGTAGATATAACATACAAGTGCAAAGAGTAGATACAATATACAAGTGTAAAAAGTAGATATAATATACAAGTGCAAAAAGTAGATATAACATGCAAGTGCAAAGAGTAGATATAACGTACAAGTGCAAAGAGTAGATATAACATACAAGTGCAAAGAGTAGATGTAACATACAAGTACAAAGAGTAGACATAATATACAAGTACAAAGAATAGATATAACATACAAGTGCAAAGAGTAGATATAACATACAAGTGCAAAGAGCATATATAATATACAAGTGCAAAGAGTATATATAATATACAAGTGCAAAGAGTAGATATAACATACAAGTGCAAAGAGTAGATATAACATACAAGTGCAAAGAGTAGATATAACATACAAGTGCAAAGAGTAGATATAACATATAGGTGCAAAGAGTATATATAATATACAAGTGCAAAGAGTATATATAATATACAAGTGCAAAGAGTAGATATAACATACAAGTGCAAAGAGTAGATATAACATACAAGTGCAAAGAGTATATGTAATATACAAGTGCAAAGAGTATATATAATTCACAAGTGCAAAGAGTAGATATAACATACAAGTGCAAAGAGTAGATATAACATACAAGTGCAAAGAGTAGATATAACATACAAGTACATAGAGTAGATATAACATACAAGTGCAAAGAGTAGATATAACATACAAGTGCAAAGAGTAGATATAACATACAAGTGCAAAGAGTAGATATAACATACAAGTGCAAAGAGTAGATATAACATACAAGTGCAAAGAGTATATATAACATACAAGTACAAAGAGTAGATACAATATACAAGTACAAAGAGTAGATATAACATACAAGTACAAAGAGTAGATACAACATACAAGTGCAAAGAGTAGATATAACATACAAGTGCAAAGAGTAGATATAACATACAAGTGCAAAGAGTAGATATAACATACAAGTGCAAAGAGTAGATATAACATACAAGTGCAAAGAGTAGATATAACATACAAGTGCAAAGAGTAGATATAACATACAAGTGCAAAGAGTAGATATAACATACAAGTGCAAAGAGTAGATATAACATACAAGTGCAAAGAGTAGATATAACATACAAGTGCAAAGAGTAGATATAACATACAAGTACAAAGAGTAGATATAACATACAAGTACAAAGAGTAGATACAACATACAAGTGCAAAGAGTAGATATAACATACAAGTGCAAAGAGTAGATATAACATACAAGTGCAAAGAGTAGATATAACATACAAGTGCAAAGAGTAGATATAACATACAAGTGCAAAGAGTAGATATAATATACAAGTGCAAAGAGTATATATAATATACAAGTACAAAGAGTAGATATAACATACAAGTACAAAGAGTAGATACAACATACAAGTGCAAAGAGTAGATATAACATATAAGTGCAAAGAGTAGATATAACATACAAGTGCAAAGAGTAGATATAACATACAAGTGCAAAGAGTAGATATAACATACAAGTGCAAAGAGTATATATAACATACAAGTGTAAAGATTATAGGCAAGCTCCAGCGTTCTATCAGCTGGAGCACAGGAAGTTAGCATTGTCATTAACCAATCATGTGCTAAGAATATACATAATCACCAAGTGAAGTAATCAAAGTGTGGTCAGCTGCATCCAACACTATTTTATATAAGGACCACTCCGCTGGAGCCAAATTTCACAAAAGCTCACATTAGTCATCATTGGCTGGAATAGTTTTTATGCATTTACTCAATATTTGTTGCATAAAATAAATTTTTTTGCAGTTATAAGTGTGTGAGCATCTTTTGTTTCAATCTAGCCTAAATTTTTAATTTATTTAGTTGAATTTGACAATAAAACTTTGTTCAAAACCTTTAACTGTCACTGGCGCGGGAATAAGCAAGCAGTCATCTTCTCTTCGAAGGGATAACTCCATATTGAGCATTACCGCACATTGAGAAGTTTGCCAATTACGTGCCTCAAAATGCAAAATTGTTCGCTTTCACCCTTGTGAGCTTATGTGACCTCTTTTAATTGTAAAGAGTGCGCACAGTCCCGTTAGTTACCATCCATATGGCAGACATCCGAAGTGCCACTTGGTTTTGTGACAAAAACGAATTAATATCGAAGTTAGTGGAATGCTTGTTATTTATTTTACCTAGTATTTCTTTTTTATTATTTTTCTTTTTATTCAACAGCTGACTGAATAACAAAAACCCGTAATAGACTTCTCTAAAGTCAAGTATAAATAATATCAAAAAAGGGTATGTTCATTTTGAAACAAAATAATTGATTTCATTGATACCGTAAAAAGTAATTAATTTTTTGGAATATTTACGTTATTATTTAAACTAATTCAAGATTATAGTTCTATGAATTACTTTTGGCTATTATTTATACCTAAAGTTGATGGTCTCTTAAAGTTTGATATGAAAGTTGAATGGTACAAGAAAGTAATAGAAGTGGTAATATAAGCACTCTTTTTAGGCCCTTATTACTTAGCTTACATTTAAATGTTTTTGTTTAAAATTTCCAGTGGGCTAGGAGATATCCTGAGCTTTCAGATGAATGGTTGTTTTAGCTCTAACTTTTCAATTTGCAGCGTTGTGAGCTGTTGAAATTGAGCCTTTTTTCTATAAGCTATAGTGTAGTCACTCAAGCATTTGGCTCCAGAGGGTCGAGTGACAAGGGGAGTTGGCCACACATTGATCACTTCGTTTAAATAATAACCAGCTCAGTGCATGCACAGGAAGTGATTCCAACAAATGATAGCATAACTTTAAACATAGTAACGAATGGAACAGTAATAGCTGTTAATTAAATAATATGAGCGCCCAGAGATAAAGGGGCGGAGTTAATGGGTGATTGTCTGCTGATGTGCACACCCATCTCCTGGTAGGTCCTAGGGCTGATTGATAGGCTGGCGTCCTTCCTTTTCGTCTTTTGAAAGTAGATACAGTACAGGCTCGTCTCTTCGTAGCTCCTTAGCTATTCTCAAGTTTTCAGGCTATGTCGTTCTTTTGACCCCTATTCAGTAAAGGTCGCGACCGGCCCAGTCAGATTACTACCGGCCCTGTCACATTTATAGTACAGGGAAGGCAGCACTGCTGGCTGTATGCCTGGCAAGAGGGGCGGCCAGTATTTGCTTCATTGCTGTAGCTGCGTCAAGTTGGCTGATAGAAAATAATGAAATTGAGCAAAAAACCACAAAAAGCATCTAGTAAGCAATGTGTTAAATTTTAGATTCGATTCCAATAACACTTGCCATGTCTAGTTATGTTTTGGTTGTTTTCATATATGTTCTTCTAATTGTTAACTTGTGCATTATAAAGTATTGATCAATATTATTGTGAGATTATATCATTTTGAACTACTGATATTGCTGGCCAACAACAACCTAGTCATATATTGTGGTTGTCTTCTCCTGAGATTGTTGACTATTTTGCGCATTCATTGATGGTTAGTTGTATTGTTGGGGAAATGTGGCCAGCACACTCCAAGTCGACCTAGAACAATTCACTACCGAACTACCTATGTCTATTCTCAATCTAATCCCGAACTCTATGTACATTATATTCACTTCTACTTACTCAGCTATTAAGACACATATTTATTCACTTGATTTTTACCTTGTCTAATTATTATCTTATCTTGTATTAACAACATGTGCTGCCGTGCAGCCAAGCCTAACAAGAGACAGCCTCTTTGTTAACCTTTTAACCTTTTCATACCGCCTCCCTTTGTCTATGGGCCAATTAGGCCACAAGGCGGAGCTACCTATTGTTTTGTTTTTACTGCTGCCTGTAGCATACCCGCCTACTGTGTATATATGTTTGTGTAAGTGTAACAATAAATCAGAGTTAACCTGGCACTCTCACTTCTTCATGATTCTCTCTACACAAGACATAAAGAACAAGTTACTAGATGCAAGCACAAGAACAAGCACACAAGCAAGCAAACAAGCATAAACACTTAGCAAATAATTAATTGGCAGCAACTTGGACAAGTCGACCAACAGCAAGAGCAATAGTCAGTATAAAGTGGTCAGTCTACGAGACTTACACTGCACACCACCTTCGGGAGTGTGATACTGGAACGATTGTCCAACCTGTTGGTTCGACCCAGTGCAGCTATTCTGCCCGAGCAAGAACTCAGTGGAAAGTAAGGTAGTTAAGACAACTCCTCACTGTGTATAGTCTTCGGGCTTACAACACTGCAAATCGTGTTCAAACAGATTAGTCTGCCGACCTTGGGGCTCGCTAAGAAGCACTTGCAATACTGCTATTACGCACACACTGGAAGTGGGCCGCTGTACAGGTGACAGCTACCACTACCCCCCAAATTCCTGTACATTGGTGGCAGCGGTGGGATAGAGAAGAGCCCACACAAGTCGACCCACTGGAACAGTGACAGTAAGCAGGAAGCAAGATGGCTAGTAGACGCCGAGCAGTGAGCTCGGATCGTGATGGCAGCCCACTACAGATCATGGGCACTCTAGCGGACATACTGGACCGTATGTCCACCAACAACAGCAAAGATCGCTTCCGGCCTCCACAGTTTAATGGAGAGGGAGATGTCCACTATTTCATTCAACGGTTTGAGGAGGTGGCCCGAGCCAACCGCTGGGCACCAGAGGAAACCACCATACATTTAAGGCAGGTGCTGACAGGCAAGGCGGAACAATGTGGAAGGGGGCTCGATCCCCTTGGCATCACACAAGCACTGAAAGCAAGCTTCGGCCTGACCAGAACAGAGGCGCAGCATAGGCTAACCACCTACCGCAAGGCGCACAGAGACACTCTGCGAGACCATGCGCTCCAGGTGGAGCGACTAGTAGAGGCTGCATATGGCGACCTACCTGTCCAAAACAGAGTGGAGCTCTCCCTCCAAACATTTCAAAGTACTTTAGGCCATGTGTACTTACAGAGACACCTGTTGGCGATCCGACCCGTAGATCTAGAGGAAGCTGTTTTGGCAGGAAATGAGTTCCTGCAGGTACAACATCAGCCCTCAGTACAGTCCAACGTTCGCACAGCACAAGAGGAGGAGGCGGAAGGAGCCGGAACCCCCCCCCCCCCCCCCCCCCCCCAAGGCCGACCTCAAATGCCAGGAAGTAGAGGACCCCCTGGCCAAGTTACTCAAAACAATTGAGCATTTGAGCAAAGAGGTGGCCGAACTCAAAGACACCACTACCAAACCTCCCCCCAGACGCTGCTGGGGCTGCCAACGGACGGGACACGTACGGAGTCAGTGCAAGACTGCTCCCTGGCAACAGAGGCAGGGAAACAAATACGGCCCGCAGCAGTAGGGACCCCTGCTGGCTGCAAGAGGGCCACCCCAGCTAACCGACCAAAGGGAGAACAGGCCAGACAGCCTGTACAGAAACCAGAGTTCCTTCCACTAAGCAACCGGTTCAGCCCATTGGCCACCGACCTGGCAGAGGAGGAAGAGGAAGAAGACCTAAACGAAATGGCTCAGAGGAGGCCCAGTTCCCCAAAGCCACAAAGGAAGGAACCAACACGAAGGAAGGAAACCCCCCCCCCAGACCGAACACTAAGAACCCAATCACAGTCCATTTGAATCAAGTAGAGAGACCCTACAAGTCCAGTTACTACTTGCCTGGACGATTGGAAGGACGAACGGTTACGTATCTAATTGATACGGGGTGTAATACCAACCTGTTGTCGAAGAGGATATTCGACGCACTGCCCACACAGGTACAGAAGGACCTGCAGGAATACGACTCTCATGGGCCGATGGCCGACGGCACCAGACTACCCTTCTACGGGCTGCTCACGCTGACGGGGAGAATCCGGCATGTTAGGTATGAGGAAACCTTTGTAGTGAGCCAGATTAACGAGGATGTGATCCTCGGGATGCCTTTCCTCGCCAAACAAAACTGTCAGATGGGATTCGACCGTCCAGTCTTCCGCGTACAGGGGAAGGAGTTGACCTGTACAGATAGACACGGAAGGGACCTGGTGTCCAAAGTCCAAGTCCAGAGAGATACACACATTCCACCTCAAACCGAGGCGACGGTGCCATGCCACCTGACCAGTCAGACCCCGTGTGCCCAGGGGGTGATAGAAAGCATGGGAGGAGGCTTGTTGTTGGCCACCAGTGTCAATGCGCCAGATGATCGAGGACGTGTACTCGTCCGATGCCTCAACCCCTCTCAAGATAGCCTCCATGTTCCGGCAGGAGAGGTAATCGGCACGTTCATCGGTATAGGACCCGACGAGGTACGGCCACTGCAGAAACACCCCCCAGAATCAGAACCCCCAGGAGGAGAGCTACCACCGCACCTCACCCACCTGTTTTCACAGGCCAGAAAGGGGTGTAAAGACACCCGAGAGGAATGCCAACTCCGGAGCTTGCTCGTCCGCTACCAAGAAGTCTTTAGCCAGCACGATGGAGACATCGGCCGCACTCAGCTCGCCGAACACTCCATTCCCGTGATCCCTGGCACGCGACCAATACGGCTGCCACCAGACCGATTGGGCGCAGAAAAGGAGGCAGAGGCCGAACGACAAGTGAAGGAGTTGCTGGCCAAAGATCTGATCGAACCTGCCGAAGGAGCATGGAGCTCTCCGGTGGTGTTGGTACGAAAGAAGGATAACTCCTGGAGATTTTGTGTTGACTACCGTAAGTTAAACGATGTCACACAACAGGATGCGTATCCCATACCCCGGATAGATGACTCCCTGGACGCTCTCGCAGGAAGCCGATATTTTAGTACCCTAGACTTGACCAGCGGATACTGGCAAGTACCTCTGGACGAAGACGCCCAGGACAAAGCCGCCTTCATCACCCGCAGTGGTCTATGGCGATGGAAGGTGCTGCCCTTTGGCCTCACCTCGGCTCCTGCCACATTCCAGCGACTCATGGAGCGAGTACTGAAAGGGCTCCACTGGAAGACGTTACTCCTCTATCTGGACGACGTGATAGTCATTGCTCCTGACTTCACATCACACATCCAGAGACTAGAGGAAGTGTTACAACGTCTCCAGAGTACTCACCTGAAGGTGAAGCCCTCGAAGTGCGAACCCCTGAGTCCCCAGGTACGTTACCTCGGACATGTGGTCAGCGCAAAGGGTGTAGCTACCGACCCTGACAAAGTAGAAGCAGTAAAGACTTGGCAGGCTCCACAGGATGTGAAAGCCTTACAAGCATTCCTGGGGACGGCCGGGTACTACAGGCAGTATTTACCCGACTACGCCACTACGGCCAAGCCACTCACCGTCCTGACCGGGAAGGAGGTCCCATGGAAGTGGGGAGATAGAGAAAAGCAAGCATTCGAATGTTTGAAGGAAGGTCTGAGCCAGGCACCTATTCTGGGATATCCCGACCCCAAGCTTCCCTACATCCTGGACACAGACGCAAGCGCTGTGGGAGTAGGAGGAGTGTTGTCGCAGGTCCAAGAGGGACAAGAGCGGGTGATAGCTTACTACAGTAAGACCCTGTCTCCCGCTGAGAGGAACTACTGTGTGACCCGACGAGAGCTCTTGGCAGTGATCAAGGCCGCCAAGCACTTCCGACCATACCTGTACGGAAGAGAATTCAAGTTACGCTCAGACCACGCTTCCCTACGATGGTTGTGTAGGAGGAAGGAACCCTCCAACCAGATAGCAGGGTGGCTAGAGATACTGGCGGAATTCAAGTTCAAGCTGGAACACCGACCAGGGGCACAGCACGGTAATGCAGACGGCCTTAGTCGACAGGATCCCTGTATCGGCTGTAAGCAGTGCGACGCCATAGAGCAGAGAGATGGGGGACCCACCCATGCCGAGCTAACCCTGGGGGGACTAGCAGAGCGAAGGGAAATGACGAGTGGGGGACCCACCCATGCAGAGCAAAAGGGAAGGACGAATGGGGGACCCACCCATGCCGAGCTAACCCTGGGGGGACTAGCAGAGCGAAGGGAAAGGACGAGTGGGGGACCCACCCATGCAGAGCAAAAGGGAGAGATGACTGGGGGACCCACCCATGCAGAGCAAAAGGGAAAGACGAATGGGGGACCCACCCAGGCCGAGCTCACCCGACAGGGAGCAGCAGAGCCAAAGGGACAGGTGAACGTGACGGTCACCAACCCCGCAACCCGCAGAGAGTACCAAGGAGCTGGTAAAAGCGCAACAAGAGGGACAACACCCTGTGCCAAGATCTATGCCGCAGTGCAGGCAGGGAGACAGCTCTCCACTAGAGAGTTAGAGGAAGGGGACACCGAACTGCGGACGCTACATGATCGAATAGAGGCACTAAGGATCCAACCCAACAGGACGCCGGTCATAAGATCAGAACACCAGGGGCGGGTCAGGCTCTGCTCGGTATGTCCACCCGCATGGAGGAACAAGGTCGTGTGGGATACACACCTGATGGCTCATGCCGGGATCAACCGAACTTGGCATCGTGTACAACTGGATTGGTATTGGCCTGGGATGTCGGGACTTACACGCAGACTCGTAAAGAGCTGTGAAGTGTGTCAAATGGCAAAAAGGAGCAATAGACCCACAGCACCCGACTGACAGATTACTGGCAGGCCGACCTTTCCAGAAACTGGCAGTGGACTTGGTAGGACTGTTACCTCTCACCAAGCGGAAGAATCGGTGGATAATGGTACTTACGGACCATTTCACCCGCTGGCAGGATGCCATTGCACTGCCCGACGCTACCGCCCCTACGGTGGCCACAGCTCTGGACGAAAGAGTGTTTAGCTATTGGGGCCTCCCCGAGCAGCTGCACTCAGACCAGGGGGCTCAATTCGAGTCCACCCTCCTAGAAGAGCTCTGCACCTTGTGGGGAGTACGGAAGACTCGCACCACCCCCTACCACCCCCAAGGGAACGGTATGGTGGAGCGGCAGAACAGAACGCTGGGAGACGCACTACGGGCATTGATCTTGAGTAAAGGACAGGACGAATGGGACGGATTGCTCCCACAGATCATGCGGGCATGTAGGGCCACGCCCAACTCCACAACCAACGAGACCCCAAACCTACTCATGTTAGGGAGAGAAGTGCGACTACCCGACCAATTGACGGGATCACCACCCTCTCTAGAACCCCATAGTGTCAACGAACACACACTCAGAGTACAGAGGGACCTAGCCACCGCACACGACTACCTAAGAGAACAACAAGCCAAGCTCAGACAAGAGGAGACCGGAGAACCCCTCCGCTTCGAGAAAGACGAGCTCGTGATCATCGAGAATAAAAGGCGGACCAAGGGGAGCAATCCTAAGCTGCAGCCCAGCTATATAGGACCCTATACCATCACAGAAGCCTAACCCAATCATACATATCGTTTGAAGCGAAATGGGCAAGGCTTCACACAAAATGGACGCCGACTAAAAGCGTATCGCACATGTAGAGAGGAGATAGGGCGGGCACCACCTAGCCGCGAACAGGCCGTCCGACCGAACATGCGTGGAGCATATCGGCAGCCGACAGCCCCGCCCCAGGTGGGGCACACAGATCCTCCACTAGACCGACCCATAGAGAGGCCACAAGAAGGCAACCCGCCCCCTGAAGAACAGATAGAAAGGCGACCAAGCACCCCACCGTCTCCTGTAGAACCGATAGAAAGAGAGGCACCACCCAGTTCTCCACCCAGACCATCTACCCCAGTGAGACCACCCACTCCTGAAGCACCCCCAGTGGATGCTGCACACACAGGACCCCCCGTAGAAGATGTCCACTGGCCACCCCTTAACCCTGCACCAGCAGTAGTAGAAGGAGAGGGTAGACCATCAAGAGCGAGAAGGCCTCCGGTAAGATTTACAGACTACCAATGCTATAGGACCTCAGGGGGAAGAGAACCAGAGGCCAAGAATATGCAGGTAAACGTGACCGCAGGAGCACCATCAGAAAGAGCGCAAAAAATGGTATATATACCATGGGCAGATGCCGAAGAAACCCGATGTAAATTGGGTTTAAACAAAGAGAGAGAAACAATGAACATAACCAGCGAAGACGAATATGAGAGAGAATGGACAACTCCCACAGACAGTCACTACGCGGAAAGTATAACCCGAGGAAGGACAACTCCCACAAACGGCCGCTACGCAGAAAATACAACTCGAGGACGGACAACTCCCGCTGAAAAAAACATAAAGGTAACCACGAAAACAGCGAACTACCGAGGGAGGAGCCTAGACTCCCTACGTCACACCACGTGGCCGGGAGAACAAAAGAAACCGCCAACAAGAACAATTACAAAACAAATAAACACAACAACGAGCTGCACAGTCAGCAAACAACTCAACAAGGAAACAACGATGGCAGAGAAGAGAGAATTATCTATTGAAGAGGATCCTGAGTTTGTGGCAGCAATCCTGGCAGAGCCACCAAAAAAGAAATACCGAATACCTATGAAGGAAATGGCGGCCTCACCGACGAGAGTAAGTAATGTAGCTGCAGAGGAAGGTTCGGCCAGATGTAGGATTAGGCACCACCAAGTCAGTGCACCTCCACCACCAACACACGTCTACCGACCAAAGGAAACGTGGGTGACTGAAGAGACAACGAGACGAATGCAGCATGCATTAAAACCCACCAGTAGCGACGATGTATGGCAGTGCGACATCTGCAAAACAGAAAGGAGCAAGAAGAGAACTACATACCACATCAAGCAACACTTTGTGTATTTTTTTTGTACCTGCGGACACAAGAGTGCCTCGCGAGACACTATTTTAAAACATATACGGCAACAAAACGGAGCGGAAGAGCATGGTGGAGTGGAAAGACCACTCTACGAAGTAGATCGAGCCTCTTACAGCGATTTCTGCATGGCTATAGGTTGGCCAAATCCACCACTCTTCGGGACACTTTCACCCATAAAGGATCGGTCGAGCAGCCCCAGCAACCAGAGAACCATTAAGAAACGATTGGGAGACCGAGTAGAAACGTCACAGAAAGTGATAAAGGTAGAACTAGATATGGAAAGAGAGGAAAGAATAATCAAGCAAAGGACGAGCAGAGAAGTGAAAGAAAGCAGTACGCCGTACCGACCAAGGACAAGCAGTAAGGAGAGGAGAATGGAACGCCAGATGGAAGCTGAGCGTAGAGAAGAGAAGTACAGAAGAATAAAAAGAAATGAGGAAGAATATTACCGGCTAACAAAGGAGGCATTAAACTGTCTACAAAAAGCGGACGAATTAAAGATGGCGATCCAGCGTGACCGGGACACCTATTAGGACATTTCCCCATTTTATTATTATTGGCTCACGAGTGCCAATGGGGCGGAGTGTGTTGGGGAAATGTGGCCAGCACACTCCAAGTCGACCTAGAACAATTCACTACCGAACTACCTATGTCTATTCTCAATCTAATCCCGAACTCTATGTACATTATATTCACTTCTATTTACTCAGCTATTAAGACACATACATATTCACTTGATTTTTACCTTGTCTAATTATTATCTTATCTTGTATTAACAACATGTGCTGCCGTGCAGCCAAGCCTAACAAGAGACAGCCTCTTTGTTAACCTTTTAACCTTTTCATACCGCCTCCCTTTGTCTATGGGCCAATTAGGCCACAAGGCGGAGCTACCTATTGTTTTGTTTTTACTGCTGCCTGTAGCATACCCGCCTACTGTGTATATATGTTTGTGTAAGTGTAACAATAAATCAGAGTTAACCTGGCACTCTCACTTCTTCATGATTCTCTCTACACAAGACATAAAGAACAAGTTACTAGATGCAAGCACAAGAACAAGCACACAAGCAAACAAACAAGCATAAACACTTAGCAAATAATTAATTGGCAGCAACTTGGACAAGTCGACCAACAGCAAGAGCAATAGTCAGTATAAAGTGGTCAGTCTACGAGACTTACACTGCACACCACCTTCGGGAGTGTGATACTGGAACGATTGTCCAACCTGTTGGTTCGACCCAGTGCAGCTATTCTGCCCGAGCAAGAACTCAGTGGAAAGTAAGGTAGTTAAGACAACTCCTCACTGTGTATAGTCTTCGGGCTTACAACACTGCAAATCGTGTTCAAACAGATTAGTCTGCCGACCTTGGGGCTCGCTAAGAAGCACTTGCAATACTGCTACTACACACGCACTGGAAGTGGGCCGCTGTACAGGTGACAGCTACCACTACCCCCCAAATTCCTGTACAGTATGTCAGGGTATTATGTAATTATTGTAAAGTAAATTTAAGTAGTAGAGAATTGATTTTTGGGTTTTGATTGTAGGAAATAGATAAAGGGTTGTCTGAACTGTCTAAAGTAAGTACAACAAAAAGGCTCTATATCCATTTACTGCCATTTACTCTATCACATAGTGTGTGTTAAATTGTTATATCTTTCTATCACTGATGTGTTACCTAAAGGGATGTCCATTAGCGTTGATACCAAATCGTTGGATAACCTACCTGATAGATTGAGCTGTAAAGGTGTGGATACACAGGCTGATTTTTGGCATCATAATGCCTTGCGATTGGGTTGTCAGACACCTCTTCACATTACAGGGACTGGTTGTATACCAAACCAACATGTTTGTCTATGCTGCATGCGATGGCGGGGGCATATGTGTAGTTAAATACGGCAGTTACAGTCAGCTGAGTAGAGGGTGACGCATCTTTTCACAAAAATTTATCTGGCAAAAGCTCATTAGAAAGCAGTGGTTGACCCCAATACTAGGCGTTGCTGCCAAGCTCTCTGATTTCAGTTTGCCTAGCCTTGCTTACTTTAAGTCACTGTAGCTTAAAGGAAATTTCCCTCCCAAGTTTATTGTGAGATTACATAACTCCCCATATTTGTTTTGCATATGCTTCAGTACGAAATTGTCCCTCGCATTGTCTCATTCAGAAAAAGCCTCCACAAAGTTGGGGTTACCCCCCATCCCCACCCACATCGTGTATATTGGTCCACCCCCACACACCCACCTCATGTATATAGCTCCACCCCCACACCCACCTCTTGTATATAGCTCCACCCCACACACCCACCTCTTGTATTTAGCTCCACCCCCACACACCCACCTCTTGCATATTGATTCACCCCCACACACCCACCTCTTGTATCTAGCTTCACCCCCCACACACCCACCCCTTGTATATAGCTCCACCCCCCACACACCCACCTCTTGTATATAGCTCCACCTCCACACACCCACCTCGTGTATATTGCTCCACCCCCACACACACCCACCTCGTGTATATTGCTCCACCTCCACACACCCACCTCTTGTATATAGCTCCACCCCCACACACCCACCTCTTGTATATAGCTCCACCCCCCACACTCACCTCTTGTATATAGCTCCACCCCCACACACCCACCTCTTGTATATAGCTCCACCCCCACACTCACCTCTTGTATATAGCTCCACCCTCACACACCCACCTCTTGTATATAGCTCCACCCCCACACACCCACCTCTTGTATATAGCTCCACCCCCACACACCCACCTCTTGTATCTAGCTTCACCCCCCACACACCCACCTCTTGTATATAGCTCCACCCCCACACACCCACCTCTTGTATATAGCTCCACCCCCACACCCACCTCTTGTATATAGCTCCACCCCCACACACCCTCCTCTTGTATATAGCTCCACCCCCACACACCCACCTCTTGTATATAGCTCTACCCCCACACACCCACCTCTTGTATCTAGCTTCACCCCCCACACACCCACCTCTTGTATATAGCTCCACCCCCACACACCCACCTCTTGTATGTAGCTCCACCCCCCACACACCCACCTCTTGTATATAGCTCCACCCCCCACACACCCACCACTTGTATATAGCTCCACCCCCACACACCCACCTCTTGTATATAGCTCCACCCCCACACACCCACCTCTTGTATATAGCTCCACCCCCTACACACCCACCACTTGTATATAGCTCCACCCCCACACACCCACTCACCTCTTGTATATAGCTCCACCCCCACACACCCTCCTCTTGTATGTAGCTCCACCCCCACACACCCACCTCTTGTATGTAGCTCCACCCCCACACACCCACCTCGTGTATATAGCTCCACCCCCACACTCACCTCTTGTATATAGCTCCACCCCCACACACCCACCTCTTGTATATAGCTCCACCCCCACACACCCACCTCTTGTATATAGCTCCACCCCCCACACACCCACCACTTGTATATAGCTCCACCCCCACACACCAACCTCTTGTATATAGCTCCACCCCACACACCCACTTTTTGTATATAGCTCCACCCCCACACACCCACCTTTTGTATATAGCTCCACCCCCACACACCCACCTCTTGTATATAGCTCCACCCCACACACCCACCTCTTGTATATAGCTCCAGCCCCACACACCCACCTCTTGTATATAGCTCCACCCCCACACACACCCACCTCTTGTATATAGCTCCACTCCCACACACCCACCTCTTGTATATAGCTCCACCCCCACACACCCACCTCGCGTATATAGCTCCACCCCCACACACCCACCTCTTGTATATTGTATGGTCCAGTTTATTACTTTGATAGATTTCTCAGTTGGCTCTGCGGTTGGCTAGAAAGAGACAGTTAAGAAGTGAAGAACGCAACAATCCAGTGAGTGTAGTTATGGCTGTTTATTTGTGTGTTTCACTGGGACGATTTCTACGATAGGTTTGGCATTCTTTGGACATGAAAACATGTAGTTGCAAAGTTTTTACTGTTTTTGCTTTTCGGTTTCAGTCAAGTTGGTGCATAAATTTGTGGGTTATATAATTTGAGGTGTCCTTCTATGTCTATGTCTATGATGGGAACTTGGATAGAATGTCAGATTCATGTTTTATATCTAAATTATAAAAAGTTTATTTTGTTTTTCATTTCTTGCTGGAAAATATATATTTTGTGTTTCATTATGTTTTCCCACACGAGGATTGGATGTGTTATTTGCTGATTATGTCAGTTTTTTGTTTTTTGTTTTTTGCTTGTCAGCATCAGAATCAAGCAATGCTGCCGTGTCACATGTCTTGTTATTACTTGTTACTATTTATTAACAATCTTTGTGGTCATTTATATATTCAGGAGCCTACCAGTAAAAGTAAACGGAAGAAGCTTATTCACCTGGGAGCACCTGCTCATCTGGGAGCACCTGCAGGTTTGTTGTCAGCTATTTACCTGATTCAATTCATACTTCAGAGTCTTTCTGAAGTGCCAGTATTTCAGTTATTTCCGCTTTTTGTCCTGCAGCTCAAGGTCCAAAACAACATCAAAAACCTCTATGGTGCCAGTTTAAGTAGATGTTTAAGTAGATGTCTGGTTGGTTTGATCTCAACTTTTACTATTTATTATTTAAGTGTTTTCACGCAGCTCCCTGATCAAAACAGAGCTAGTGTGGGTATTATTGAGCAGAGCTAGTGTGGGTATTATTGAGCAGAGTTAGTGTGGGTATTATTGAGTAGAGCTAGTGTGGGTATTATTGAGTAGAGCTAGTGTGGGTATTATTGAGCAGAGCTAGTGTAGTGTGGGTATTATTGAGTAGAGCTAGTGTGGGTATTATTGAGTAGAGCTAGTGTGGGTATTATTGAGCAGAGCTAGTGTGGGTATTATTGAGCAGAGCTAGTGTGGGTATTATTGAGCAGAGCTAGTGTGGGTATTATTGAGCAGAGCTAGTGTGGGTATTATTGAGCAGAGCTAGTGTGGGTATTATTGAGCAGAGCTAGTGTGGGTATTATTGAGTAGAGGGAGTGTGGGTATTATTGTGCAGAGCTAGTGTGGGTATTATTGAGTAGAGCTAGTGTGGGTATTATTGAGTAGAGTTAGTGTGGGTATTATTGAGCAGAGCTAGTGTAGTGTGGGTATTATTGAGTAGAGCTAGTGTGGGTATTATTGAGCAGAGTTAGTGTGGGTATTATTGAGCAGAGCTAGTATGGGTATTATTGAGCTGAGCTAGTGTGGGTATTATTGAGCAGAGCTAGTGTAGTGTGGGTATTATTGAGCAGAGCTAGTGTGGGTATTATTGAGCAGAGCTAGTGTGGGTATTATTGTGCAGAGCTAGTGTGGGTATTATTGAGTAGAGCTAGTGTAGTGTGGGTATTATTGAGCAGAGCTAGTGTGGGTATTATTGAGCAGAGCTAGTGTGGGTATTATTGAGTAGAGTTAGTGTGGGTATTATTGAGCAGAGCTAGTGTAGTGTGGGTATTATTGAGTAGAGCTAGTGTGGGTATTATTGAGCAGAGTTAGTGTGGGTATTATTGAGCAGAGCTAGTATGGGTATTATTGAGCTGAGCTAGTGTGGGTATTATTGAGCAGAGCTAGTGTAGTGTGGGTATTATTGAGCAGAGCTAGTGTGGGTATTATTGAGCAGAGCTAGTGTGGGTATTATTGAGCAGAGCTAGTGTGGGTATTATTGAGCAGAGCTAGTGTGGGTATTATTGAGTAGAGCTAGTGTGGGTATTATTGTGCAGAGCTAGTGTGGGTATTATTGAGTAGAGCTAGTGTAGTGTGGGTATTATTGAGCAGAGCTAGTGTGGGTATTATTGAGCAGAGCTAGTGTGGGTATTATTGTGCAGAGCTAGTGTGGGTATTATTGAGTAGAGCTAGTGTAGTGTGGGTATTATTGAGCAGAGCTAGTGTGGGTATTATTGAGCAGAGCTAGTGTGGGTATTATTGTGCAGAGCTAGTGTGGGTAGTATTGAGTAGAGCTAGTGTAGTGTGGGTATTATTGAGTAGAGTTAGTGTGGGTATTATTGAGCAGAGCTAGTGTGGGTATTATTGAGTAGAGCTAGTGTGGGTATTATTGAGCAGAGCTAGTGTAGTGTGGGTATTATTGAGTAGAGCTAGTGTGGGTATTATTGAGCAGAGTTAGTGTGGGTATTATTGAGCAGAGCTAGTATGGGTATTATTGAGCTGAGCTAGTGTGGGTATTATTGAGCAGAGCTAGTGTAGTGTGGGTATTATTGAGCAGAGCTAGTGTGGGTATTATTGAGCAGAGCTAGTGTGGGTATTATTGTGCAGAGCTAGTGTGGGTATTATTGAGTAGAGCTAGTGTAGTGTGGGTATTATTGAGCAGAGCTAGTGTGGGTATTATTGAGTAGAGCTAGTGTAGTGTGGGTATTATTGAGCAGAGCTAGTGTGGGTATTATTGAGCAGAGCTAGTGTGGGTATTATTGAGTAGAGCTAGTGTGGGTATTATTGAGTAGAGCTAGTGTGGGTATTATTGAGTAGAGTTAGTGTGGGTATTATTGAGCAGAGCTAGTGTGGGTATTATTGAGCAGAGCTAGTGTGGGTATTATTGAGCAGAGCTAGTGTGGGTATTATTGAGCAGAGCTAGTGTGGGTATTATTGAGTAGAGCTAGTGTAGTGTGGGTATTATTGTGCAGAGCTAGTGTGGTGTGGGTATTATTGAGTAGAGCAAGTGTGGGTATTATTGTGCGGAGCTAGTGTGGGTATTATTGAGCAGAGCTAGTGTGGGTATTATTGAGTAGAGCTGGTGTGGGTATTATTGAGTAGAGTTAGTGTAGTGTGGGTATTATTGAGCAGAGCTAGTGTGGGTATTATTGAGCAGAGGGAGTGTGGGTATTATTGAGTAGAGTTAGTGTGGGTATTATTGAGTAGAGCGAGTGTGGGTATTATTGAGCAGAGCTAGTGTGGGTATTATTGAGCAGAGCTAGTGTGGGTATTATTGAGTAGAGCTAGTGTGGGTATTATTGAGTAGAGTTAGTGTGGGTATTATTGTGCAGAGCTAGTGTGGGTATTATTGTGCAGAGCTAGTGTGGGTATTATTGTGCAGAGCTAGTGTGGTGTGGGTATTATTGAGTAGAGCTAGTGTGGGTATTATTGTGCGGAGCTAGTGTGGGTATTATTGAGCAGAGCTAGTGTGGGTATTATTGAGTAGAGCAAGTGTAGGTATTATTGAGTAGAGCTAGTGTGGGTATTATTGAGTAGAGGGAGTGTGGGTATTATTGAGTAGAGCTAGTGTGGGTATTATTGAGTAGAGCTAGTGTGGGTATTATTGAGCAGAGGGAGTGTGGGTATTATTGAGTAGAGTTAGTGTAGTGTGGGTATTATTGAGTAGAGCTAGTGTGGGTATTATTGAGTAGAGTTAGTGTGGGTATTATTGTGCAGAGCTAGTGTGGGTATTATTGTGCAGAGCTAGTGTGGGTATTATTGTGCAGAGCTAGTGTGGTGTGGGTATTATTGAGTAGAGCTAGTGTGGGTATTATTGTGCGGAGCTAGTGTGGGTATTATTGAGCAGAGCTAGTGTGGGTATTATTGAGTAGAGCAAGTGTAGGTATTATTGAGTAGAGCTAGTGTGGGTATTATTGAGTAGAGGGAGTGTGGGTATTATTGAGTAGAGCTAGTGTGGGTATTATTGAGTAGAGCTAGTGTGGGTATTATTGAGCAGAGCTAGTGTGGGTATTATTGAGTAGAGCTAGTGTGGGTATTATTGAGTAGAGCTAGTGTGGGTATTATTGAGCAGAGCTAGTGTGGGTATTATTGAGCAGAGGGAGTGTGGGTATTATTGAGCAGAGTTAGTGTGGGTATTATTGAGTAGAGCTAGTGTGGGTATTATTGAGCAGAGCTAGTGTGGGTATTATTGAGTAGAGTTAGTGTGGGTATTATTGAGCAGAGTTAGTGTGGGTATTATTGAGCAGAGCTAGTATGGGTATTATTGAGTAGAGTTAGTGTGGGTATTATTGAGCAGAGCTAGTGTGGGTATTATTGAGTGGAGGGAGTGTGGGTATTATTGAGTAGAGCTAGTGTGGGTATTATTGAGTAGAGTTAGTGTGGGTATTATTGAGCTGAGCTAGTGTGGGTATTATTGAGTAGAGCTAGTGTGGGTATTATTGAGCAGAGGGAGTGTAGTGTGGGTATTATTGAGCAGAGCTAGTGTGGGTATTATTGAGTAGAGGGAGTGTGGGTATTATTGAGCAGAGCTAGTGTGGGTATTATTGAGTAGAGCTAGTGTGGGTATTATTGAGTAGAGCTAGTGTGGGTATTATTGAGCAGAGGGAGTGTAGTGTGGGTATTATTGAGCAGAGCTAGTGTGGGTATTATTGAGTAGAGGGAGTGTGGGTATTATTGAGTAGAGCTAGTGTGGGTATTATTGAGTAGAGCTAGTGTGGGTATTATTGAGCAGAGGGAGTGTAGTGTGGGTATTATTGAGTAGAGCTAGTGTGGGTATTATTGAGCAGAGCTAGTGTGGGTATTATTGAGCAGAGGGAGTGTAGTGTGGGTATTATTGAGTAGAGCTAGTGTGGGTATTATTGAGCAGAGCTAGTGTGGGTATTATTGAGCAGAGCTAGTGTGGGTATTATTGAGTAGAGCTAGTGTGGGTATTATTGAGTAGAGGGAGTGTGGGTATTATTGAGTAGAGCTAGTGTGGGTATTATTGAGTAGAGCTAGTGTGGGTATTATTGAGTAGAGCTAGTGTGGGTATTATTGAGTAGAGCTAGTGTGGGTATTATTGAGCAGAGCTATTGTGGGTATTATTGAGTAGAGGGAGTGTGGGTATTATTGAGTAGAGCTAGTGTGGGTATTATTGAGTAAAGCTAGTGTGGGTATTATTGAGTAGAGCTAGTGTGGGTATTATTGAGTAGAGCTAGTGTGGGTATTATTGAGTAGAGCTAGTGTGGGTATTATTGAGTAGAGCTAGTGTGGGTATTATTGTGCAGAGCTAGTGTGGGTATTATTGAGTAGAGCTAGTGTGGTGTGGGTATTATTGAGCAGAGCTAGTGTGGGTATTATTGAGTAGAGCTAGTGTGGGTATTATTGAGTAGAGCTAGTGTGGGTATTATTGAGTAGAGCTAGTGTGGGTATTATTGAGTAGAGCTAGTGTGGGTATTATTGAGCAGAGCTAGTGTGGGTATTATTGAGTAGAGCTAGTGTGGGTATTATTGAGTAGAGCTAGTGTGGGTATTATTGAGCAGAGGGAGTGTGGGTATTATTGAGTAGAGCTAGTGTAGTGTGGGTATTATTGAGTAGAGCTAGTGTGGGTATTATTGAGTAGAGCTAGTGTGGGTATTATTGAGCAGAGGGAGTGTGGGTATTATTGAGTAGAGGGAGTGTGGGTATTATTGAGCAGAGCTAGTGTGGGTATTATTGAGCAGAGCTAGTGTGGGTATTATTGAGTAGAGTTAGTGTGGTGTGGGTATTATTGTGCAGAGCTAGTGTGGGTATTATTGAGCAGAGCTAGTGTGGGTATTATTGAGTAGAGCTAGTGTGGTGTGGGTATTATTGAGCAGAGCTAGTGTGGGTATTATTGAGTAGAGCTAGTGTGGGTATTATTGAGTAGAGCTAGTGTGGGTATTATTGAGTAGAGTTAGTGTGGGTATTATTGAGTAGAGCTAGTGTGGGTATTATTGAGCAGAGCTAGTGTGGGTATTATTGTGCAGAGCTAGTGTGGGTATTATTGAGTAGAGCTAGTGTGGTGTGGGTATTATTGAGCAGAGCTAGTGTGGGTATTATTGAGTAGAGCTAGTGTGGGTATTATTGAGTAGAGCTAGTGTGGGTATTATTGAGCAGAGCTAGTGTGGGTATTATTGAGCAGAGGGAGTGTGGGTATTATTGAGTAGAGTTAGTGTGGGTATTATTGAGCAGAGGGAGTGTGGGTATTATTGAGCAGAGGGAGTGTGGGTATTATTGAGTAGAGCTAGTGTGGGTATTATTGAGCAGAGCTAGTGTGGGTATTATTGAGCAGAGCTAGTGTGGGTATTATTGAGCAGAGCTAGTGTGGGTATTATTGAGCAGAGCTAGTGTGGGTATTATTGAGTAGAGCTAGTGTGGGTATTATTGAGTAGAGCTAGTGTGGGTATTATTGAGCAGAGCTAGTGTGGGTATTATTGAGCAGAGGGAGTGTGGGTATTATTGAGCAGAGGGAGTGTGGGTATTATTGAGTAGAGCTAGTGTGGGTATTATTGAGCAGAGCTAGTGTGGGTATTATTGAGCAGAGCTAGTGTGGGTATTATTGAGCAGAGCTAGTGTGGGTATTATTGAGCAGAGCTAGTGTGGGTATTATTGAGTAGAGCTAGTGTGGGTATTATTGAGTAGAGCTAGTGTGGGTATTATTGAGCAGAGGGAGTGTGGGTATTATTGAGTAGAGCTAGTGTGGGTATTATTGAGTAGAGCTAGTGTGGGTATTATTGAGTAGAGCAAGTGTGGGTATTATTGAGTAGAGTTAGTGTGGGTATTATTGAGTAGAGTTAGTGTGGGTATTATTGAGTAGAGCTAGTGTGGGTATTATTGAGTAGAGCTAGTGTGGGTATTATTGAGTAGAGCTAGTGTAGTGTGGGTATTATTGAGTAGAGCTAGTGTGGGTATTATTGAGTAGAGCTAGTGTGGGTATTATTGAGTAGAGCTAGTGTGGGTATTATTGAGCAGAGCTAGTGTGGGTATTATTGAGTAGAGCTAGTGTGGGTATTATTGAGCAGAGTTAGTGTGGGTATTATTGAGCAGAGCTAGTATGGGTATTATTGAGCTGAGCTAGTGTGGGTATTATTGAGCAGAGCTAGTGTAGTGTGGGTATTATTGAGCAGAGCTAGTGTGGGTATTATTGAGCAGAGCTAGTGTGGGTATTATTGTGCAGAGCTAGTGTGGGTATTATTGAGTAGAGCTAGTGTAGTGTGGGTATTATTGAGCAGAGCTAGTGTGGGTATTATTGAGCAGAGCTAGTGTGGGTATTATTGAGTAGAGTTAGTGTGGGTATTATTGAGCAGAGCTAGTGTAGTGTGGGTATTATTGAGTAGAGCTAGTGTGGGTATTATTGAGCAGAGTTAGTGTGGGTATTATTGAGCAGAGCTAGTATGGGTATTATTGAGCTGAGCTAGTGTGGGTATTATTGAGCAGAGCTAGTGTAGTGTGGGTATTATTGAGCAGAGCTAGTGTGGGTATTATTGAGCAGAGCTAGTGTGGGTATTATTGAGCAGAGCTAGTGTGGGTATTATTGAGCAGAGCTAGTGTGGGTATTATTGAGTAGAGCTAGTGTGGGTATTATTGTGCAGAGCTAGTGTGGGTATTATTGAGTAGAGCTAGTGTAGTGTGGGTATTATTGAGCAGAGCTAGTGTGGGTATTATTGAGCAGAGCTAGTGTGGGTATTATTGTGCAGAGCTAGTGTGGGTATTATTGAGTAGAGCTAGTGTAGTGTGGGTATTATTGAGCAGAGCTAGTGTGGGTATTATTGAGCAGAGCTAGTGTGGGTATTATTGTGCAGAGCTAGTGTGGGTAGTATTGAGTAGAGCTAGTGTAGTGTGGGTATTATTGAGTAGAGTTAGTGTGGGTATTATTGAGCAGAGCTAGTGTGGGTATTATTGAGTAGAGCTAGTGTGGGTATTATTGAGCAGAGCTAGTGTAGTGTGGGTATTATTGAGTAGAGCTAGTGTGGGTATTATTGAGCAGAGTTAGTGTGGGTATTATTGAGCAGAGCTAGTATGGGTATTATTGAGCTGAGCTAGTGTGGGTATTATTGAGCAGAGCTAGTGTAGTGTGGGTATTATTGAGCAGAGCTAGTGTGGGTATTATTGAGCAGAGCTAGTGTGGGTATTATTGTGCAGAGCTAGTGTGGGTATTATTGAGTAGAGCTAGTGTAGTGTGGGTATTATTGAGCAGAGCTAGTGTGGGTATTATTGAGTAGAGCTAGTGTAGTGTGGGTATTATTGAGCAGAGCTAGTGTGGGTATTATTGAGCAGAGCTAGTGTGGGTATTATTGAGTAGAGCTAGTGTGGGTATTATTGAGTAGAGCTAGTGTGGGTATTATTGAGTAGAGTTAGTGTGGGTATTATTGAGCAGAGCTAGTGTGGGTATTATTGAGCAGAGCTAGTGTGGGTATTATTGAGCAGAGCTAGTGTGGGTATTATTGAGCAGAGCTAGTGTGGGTATTATTGAGTAGAGCTAGTGTAGTGTGGGTATTATTGTGCAGAGCTAGTGTGGTGTGGGTATTATTGAGTAGAGCAAGTGTGGGTATTATTGTGCGGAGCTAGTGTGGGTATTATTGAGCAGAGCTAGTGTGGGTATTATTGAGTAGAGCTGGTGTGGGTATTATTGAGTAGAGTTAGTGTAGTGTGGGTATTATTGAGCAGAGCTAGTGTGGGTATTATTGAGCAGAGGGAGTGTGGGTATTATTGAGTAGAGTTAGTGTGGGTATTATTGAGTAGAGCGAGTGTGGGTATTATTGAGCAGAGCTAGTGTGGGTATTATTGAGCAGAGCTAGTGTGGGTATTATTGAGTAGAGCTAGTGTGGGTATTATTGAGTAGAGTTAGTGTGGGTATTATTGTGCAGAGCTAGTGTGGGTATTATTGTGCAGAGCTAGTGTGGGTATTATTGTGCAGAGCTAGTGTGGTGTGGGTATTATTGAGTAGAGCTAGTGTGGGTATTATTGTGCGGAGCTAGTGTGGGTATTATTGAGCAGAGCTAGTGTGGGTATTATTGAGTAGAGCAAGTGTAGGTATTATTGAGTAGAGCTAGTGTGGGTATTATTGAGTAGAGGGAGTGTGGGTATTATTGAGTAGAGCTAGTGTGGGTATTATTGAGTAGAGCTAGTGTGGGTATTATTGAGCAGAGGGAGTGTGGGTATTATTGAGTAGAGTTAGTGTAGTGTGGGTATTATTGAGTAGAGCTAGTGTGGGTATTATTGAGTAGAGTTAGTGTGGGTATTATTGTGCAGAGCTAGTGTGGGTATTATTGTGCAGAGCTAGTGTGGGTATTATTGTGCAGAGCTAGTGTGGTGTGGGTATTATTGAGTAGAGCTAGTGTGGGTATTATTGTGCGGAGCTAGTGTGGGTATTATTGAGCAGAGCTAGTGTGGGTATTATTGAGTAGAGCAAGTGTAGGTATTATTGAGTAGAGCTAGTGTGGGTATTATTGAGTAGAGGGAGTGTGGGTATTATTGAGTAGAGCTAGTGTGGGTATTATTGAGTAGAGCTAGTGTGGGTATTATTGAGCAGAGCTAGTGTGGGTATTATTGAGTAGAGCTAGTGTGGGTATTATTGAGTAGAGCTAGTGTGGGTATTATTGAGCAGAGCTAGTGTGGGTATTATTGAGCAGAGGGAGTGTGGGTATTATTGAGCAGAGTTAGTGTGGGTATTATTGAGTAGAGCTAGTGTGGGTATTATTGAGCAGAGCTAGTGTGGGTATTATTGAGTAGAGTTAGTGTGGGTATTATTGAGCAGAGTTAGTGTGGGTATTATTGAGCAGAGCTAGTATGGGTATTATTGAGTAGAGTTAGTGTGGGTATTATTGAGCAGAGCTAGTGTGGGTATTATTGAGTGGAGGGAGTGTGGGTATTATTGAGTAGAGCTAGTGTGGGTATTATTGAGTAGAGTTAGTGTGGGTATTATTGAGCTGAGCTAGTGTGGGTATTATTGAGTAGAGCTAGTGTGGGTATTATTGAGCAGAGGGAGTGTAGTGTGGGTATTATTGAGCAGAGCTAGTGTGGGTATTATTGAGTAGAGGGAGTGTGGGTATTATTGAGCAGAGCTAGTGTGGGTATTATTGAGTAGAGCTAGTGTGGGTATTATTGAGTAGAGCTAGTGTGGGTATTATTGAGCAGAGGGAGTGTAGTGTGGGTATTATTGAGCAGAGCTAGTGTGGGTATTATTGAGTAGAGGGAGTGTGGGTATTATTGAGTAGAGCTAGTGTGGGTATTATTGAGTAGAGCTAGTGTGGGTATTATTGAGCAGAGGGAGTGTAGTGTGGGTATTATTGAGTAGAGCTAGTGTGGGTATTATTGAGCAGAGCTAGTGTGGGTATTATTGAGCAGAGGGAGTGTAGTGTGGGTATTATTGAGTAGAGCTAGTGTGGGTATTATTGAGCAGAGCTAGTGTGGGTATTATTGAGCAGAGCTAGTGTGGGTATTATTGAGTAGAGCTAGTGTGGGTATTATTGAGTAGAGGGAGTGTGGGTATTATTGAGTAGAGCTAGTGTGGGTATTATTGAGTAGAGCTAGTGTGGGTATTATTGAGTAGAGCTAGTGTGGGTATTATTGAGTAGAGCTAGTGTGGGTATTATTGAGCAGAGCTATTGTGGGTATTATTGAGTAGAGGGAGTGTGGGTATTATTGAGTAGAGCTAGTGTGGGTATTATTGAGTAAAGCTAGTGTGGGTATTATTGAGTAGAGCTAGTGTGGGTATTATTGAGTAGAGCTAGTGTGGGTATTATTGAGTAGAGCTAGTGTGGGTATTATTGAGTAGAGCTAGTGTGGGTATTATTGTGCAGAGCTAGTGTGGGTATTATTGAGTAGAGCTAGTGTGGTGTGGGTATTATTGAGCAGAGCTAGTGTGGGTATTATTGAGTAGAGCTAGTGTGGGTATTATTGAGTAGAGCTAGTGTGGGTATTATTGAGTAGAGCTAGTGTGGGTATTATTGAGTAGAGCTAGTGTGGGTATTATTGAGCAGAGCTAGTGTGGGTATTATTGAGTAGAGCTAGTGTGGGTATTATTGAGTAGAGCTAGTGTGGGTATTATTGAGCAGAGGGAGTGTGGGTATTATTGAGTAGAGCTAGTGTAGTGTGGGTATTATTGAGTAGAGCTAGTGTGGGTATTATTGAGTAGAGCTAGTGTGGGTATTATTGAGCAGAGGGAGTGTGGGTATTATTGAGTAGAGGGAGTGTGGGTATTATTGAGCAGAGCTAGTGTGGGTATTATTGAGCAGAGCTAGTGTGGGTATTATTGAGTAGAGTTAGTGTGGTGTGGGTATTATTGTGCAGAGCTAGTGTGGGTATTATTGAGCAGAGCTAGTGTGGGTATTATTGAGTAGAGCTAGTGTGGTGTGGGTATTATTGAGCAGAGCTAGTGTGGGTATTATTGAGTAGAGCTAGTGTGGGTATTATTGAGTAGAGCTAGTGTGGGTATTATTGAGTAGAGTTAGTGTGGGTATTATTGAGTAGAGCTAGTGTGGGTATTATTGAGCAGAGCTAGTGTGGGTATTATTGTGCAGAGCTAGTGTGGGTATTATTGAGTAGAGCTAGTGTGGTGTGGGTATTATTGAGCAGAGCTAGTGTGGGTATTATTGAGTAGAGCTAGTGTGGGTATTATTGAGTAGAGCTAGTGTGGGTATTATTGAGCAGAGCTAGTGTGGGTATTATTGAGCAGAGGGAGTGTGGGTATTATTGAGTAGAGTTAGTGTGGGTATTATTGAGCAGAGGGAGTGTGGGTATTATTGAGCAGAGGGAGTGTGGGTATTATTGAGTAGAGCTAGTGTGGGTATTATTGAGCAGAGCTAGTGTGGGTATTATTGAGCAGAGCTAGTGTGGGTATTATTGAGCAGAGCTAGTGTGGGTATTATTGAGCAGAGCTAGTGTGGGTATTATTGAGTAGAGCTAGTGTGGGTATTATTGAGTAGAGCTAGTGTGGGTATTATTGAGCAGAGCTAGTGTGGGTATTATTGAGCAGAGGGAGTGTGGGTATTATTGAGCAGAGGGAGTGTGGGTATTATTGAGTAGAGCTAGTGTGGGTATTATTGAGCAGAGCTAGTGTGGGTATTATTGAGCAGAGCTAGTGTGGGTATTATTGAGCAGAGCTAGTGTGGGTATTATTGAGCAGAGCTAGTGTGGGTATTATTGAGTAGAGCTAGTGTGGGTATTATTGAGTAGAGCTAGTGTGGGTATTATTGAGCAGAGGGAGTGTGGGTATTATTGAGTAGAGCTAGTGTGGGTATTATTGAGTAGAGCTAGTGTGGGTATTATTGAGTAGAGCAAGTGTGGGTATTATTGAGTAGAGTTAGTGTGGGTATTATTGAGTAGAGTTAGTGTGGGTATTATTGAGTAGAGCTAGTGTGGGTATTATTGAGTAGAGCTAGTGTGGGTATTATTGAGTAGAGCTAGTGTAGTGTGGGTATTATTGAGTAGAGCTAGTGTGGGTATTATTGAGTAGAGCTAGTGTGGGTATTATTGAGTAGAGCTAGTGTGGGTATTATTGAGCAGAGCTAGTGTGGGTATTATTGAGTAGAGCTAGTGTGGGTATTATTGAGTAGAGCTAGTGTAGTGTGGGTATTATTGAGTAGAGCTAGTGTGGGTATTATTGAGTAGAGCTAGTGTGGGTATTATTGAGTAGAGCTAGTGTGGGTATTATTGAGCAGAGGGAGTGTGGGTATTATTGAGTAGAGCTAGTGTGGGTATTATTGAGCAGAGCTAGTGTGGGTATTATTGAGTAGAGCTAGTGTGGGTATTATTGAGTAGAGTTAGTGTGGGTATTATTGAGCAGAGCTAGTGTGGGTATTATTGAGCAGAGCTAGTGTGGGTATTATTGAGTAGAGCTAGTGTGGGTATTATTGAGTAGAGCTAGTGTAGTGTGGGTATTATTGAGTAGAGCTAGTGTAGTGTGGGTATTATTGAGTAGAGCTAGTGTGGGTATTATTGAGTAGAGCTAGTGTGGGTATTATTGAGCAGAGGGAGTGTGGGTATTATTGAGTAGAGCTAGTGTGGGTATTATTGAGTAGAGCTAGTGTGGGTATTATTGAGCAGAGCTAGTGTGGGTATTATTGAGCAGAGGGAGTGTGGGTATTATTGAGTAGAGGGAGTGTGGGTATTATTGAGTAGAGCTAGTGTGGGTATTATTGAGTAGAGCTAGTGTGGGTATTATTGAGCAGAGGGAGTGTGGGTATTATTGAGTAGAGCTAGTGTGGGTATTATTGAGCAGAGCTAGTGTGGGTATTATTGAGTAGAGCTAGTGTGGGTATTATTGAGTAGAGCTAGTGTGGGTATTATTGAGCAGAGCTAGTGTGGGTATTATTGAGCAGAGGGAGTGTGGGTATTATTGAGTAGAGGGAGTGTGGGTATTATTGAGTAGAGCTAGTGTGGGTATTATTGAGTAGAGCTAGTGTGGGTATTATTGAGCAGAGGGAGTGTGGGTATTATTGAGTAGAGCTAGTGTGGGTATTATTGAGCAGAGCTAGTGTGGGTATTATTGAGTAGAGCTAGTGTGGGTATTATTGAGTAGAGTTAGTGTGGGTATTATTGAGCAGAGCTAGTGTGGGTATTATTGAGCAGAGCTAGTGTGGGTATTATTGAGTAGAGCTAGTGTGGGTATTATTGAGTAGAGCTAGTGTAGTGTGGGTATTATTGAGTAGAGCTAGTGTAGTGTGGGTATTATTGAGTAGAGCTAGTGTGGGTATTATTGAGTAGAGCTAGTGTGGGTATTATTGAGCAGAGGGAGTGTGGGTATTATTGAGTAGAGCTAGTGTGGGTATTATTGAGTAGAGCTAGTGTGGGTATTATTGAGCAGAGCTAGTGTGGGTATTATTGAGCAGAGGGAGTGTGGGTATTATTGAGTAGAGGGAGTGTGGGTATTATTGAGTAGAGCTAGTGTGGGTATTATTGAGCAGAGCTAGTGTGGGTATTATTGAGCAGAGCTAGTGTGGGTATTATTGAGTAGAGTTAGTGTGGGTATTATTGAGCAGAGCTAGTGTGGGTATTATTGAGCAGAGCTAGTGTGGGTATTATTGAGCAGAGCTAGTGTGGGTATTATTGACCATGTAACATGAGATTGTTTGGTCCACTGCACACGCACATGAAGCAAAGTTGTAGAATAGAAAATGGCGACTTTGACATTCTCTGGAAACCAGGAGGAGACCAATTAATCCACTATTTCATTTGATTACGGAGCCAGGACTAAGACTTTCAGAACCTGTGCAAGCAGGTGTAAGACAGTTCATTCAGGGTTTTGTGTATTATTAGCAAAAGTCAGAATAATTTTATTACAAGCCGAACAGCACATTTGGTTGGTTGATTGTGTTGTACTGTTTTATGAAACGTTGCTCCAGGGCAGTCAACTGATATAACTTGTTATTATATTGTAGATGTGAATTCAGCCATAGCTGCAGCACAACCAGCCACAGTAAGTATGTTTGGTGTTATCTAGTCCATCCTTCTTGTGCAGTGCAATAATGGGGTATAAATACAAACTACTACTTTTATATTTAGATAAGTGGACGCATTGGAATGTGTAAGCATTTGCATCCTTTTATGGGCATATTTCTGAGTACTCTTGAAAATATTGTTTGTTGTTTCCATCATCGACGATATTTTGTGAATTATAAGATTGCTGCTGACAGATGCCTCCTATATAATATGCAAGCTTAACAACTCGAACAATTAATGTTGTATTTCTTCTACACCTTTGCCACCACTTATGCCTTGTGTGATATCTCATTAGCCCAGAAAAACTGTAGCTAGATAATACTCTGGAGTAGTCAATAAAATGAATGACTTCGGTAAATTTTTTTTTCTCTTTTCAAGACTTGCTGATAAATGATTAAGACTCCAAATTTAAATAAAAGACAAAATCATCGAGTAATTAACACAATAACTATTTTAGTTTTCAATTTTCTGGTTAATATTTAAAAGTAGTCATGGTTGTTTTGTTTTCTACAATTTTGTTTTGAATACCTCAAAATCTGATGCTTTCTGGCCCAGTTCTGTTAAGTGTAGACTGAAATCTGGCTGTATACGGCTCACCTGGTGATGTTTGTGGCAGTTAAATAGTTTAAATTCTACTACCTTTTTTTAATGCTGCCCACTAACCGTTTACCTGTATGTATGTCTGTATGTATGTATGTGTGCGTGCGTGTTTGTGCGTGTTTGTGCGTGCGTGTTTGTGCGTGCGTTCGTTCGTCTGTTTGTTTTCCTCTGACTATACAATGCATGTTTGTTATAGGTTGGGCATGCAGTAGATGGCAAGTCTAACAGCATATTTTAACAGCCAGATACATACACTCATGAACCACAGACCACAGGAACTTGATTATTATAGACCACATTATTATTATTATTTACCTCAAATGTTGGCCTAAAACTTAGGCACCCTATCGGGTGCCTTGTATGAATTAACCAAGTGCACATAACTCCCACAGGGGACTTTGTGAAGCATGCTGATTATTTGACAATGTATACACCGTTTAGCGAAGTTCGCTGTAATGATGCCAAACATTACCAGAAAGCACTAGACAGCATTAGTCAGTGGACGACCAAAAACGTTATGTTAATAAACGCTAAGAAATCCAAAATACTACAGGTTACTCTTATTCATCCAATGACTTCACATTGGAAGGAAGAGTGTTGGAAAAATGCAATTCTGCTAAACTGTTTGGGGTAACTTAGACCAAAACCTGACATAACTACGACTACCCCAGTAGCAGTTGTGTTTGTACTCCAAGCTTTGATGGACTACCTGTGGTTGACATATCAAGGAGAGGAAGTGACAGATATTTAGTTGAGAAGTAACTTGATACACAATTATAATACACTCATTTATGATGTGATTTTTTTAGGGATTGTATATTAGCAGCAATATACCATAGGAAATAGAATATATTGTTGGTTACATAACACACAATAGATAAAGCTATGTAAAAAGATTTGGTCATTGATTGCTAGTAAGGTGTCGCTAAATAGACAATCAAACAAAAACATCATGGCAGCCAATCCTTTAGCAGTCAATTATCAACTCAATATTATAGAAACACTCGGATGGTAAAAATATCAGTAAGAATAGAGTGATGCTTGGCAGCTAATGGCACAGTAACAAACAGTAAATAGACATAGATATAAAAATAGTAAACGCATACAATTATATAAAACAAATAATGATCAGTATATATATATATATATATATACATATATATATATTCGGCGACATCATATCTTTTCTAGAACGGCATGATTTGTCACAGGAAAATAACAGCTATCCTCCCTACAATGAGGAGACAATTTCCATGAGCATTTCATCTATGACAGGCACTGGCAGCACATCAAGTACAGCATGCATGAATACTGAGTCACGTAGCACGTAACTTATATATCATAAATATGTTATTTACTGACCGACTGTAGGGGGGAAAAATCAAGCTACATCAGATCCCTCCGAACTACTGTCAGAGTCTATCATGGACATCAACTCCTGCAACGAACGATACAATGTAATGAGAACATGGCTAGCCTTAGCTTTTTCTATTCAACGATGCAATGCATTATTTTAACTAGATATTTGTGATTTGGAGTTATCTTCTTTTATCTAGGCACTAACAATTCCTGTTCAATCCAATTGTGTAGGACCTTCACAAGTGAACAGAGCCTAATAATAATAACAATATGATTAATAATAATAACAATAAAAATAATTGAAAAAAAATAATAAAAGAAGGAGTAGAAGGGGAATAAAGGGAAAGAAAAAGGTTGAGAAATATCAAGATTTGGCGAGTGAGCTATGTAGACTTTGGGAAACATCTGTAAATGTGATCCGTGTTGACGTAGGAGCACTTGGAGCGGTGGCAAAGTAAGAGGAATATCTGGGGGTGATAGATTTACTCCAGAAGAAAGTAGACAGGATTCCATTTTCTGCTCTACTAGGAACGGTTACTATGCTGAAGAATGTGTTGGATGTCTCAGGTTAGGGGTTCTAACCAGACACCAATTCACACTGGCTGCAGAGCTGAGGAAATCAACAAGAGCAATAATAATAATTAATAATAATAGAAATATTAAGAAGATCAAAGAAAAACTGCAGAAATACCAACAATTAGCTTTTGAGATCAGAGAGAGAAGACCAGGGTTTCATGTTGAAATCATCCCCATGGTAGTTGGATGCATGGGCGGAGGCGCAGCAAGATTGAAAGAACAGATAGAAAAAGTACTGGAAGCTGAATAAAAAGAACTGGAGAAAAATGCTCAAAATTGTACTGGTTGAGAGTGAAAGCTTGATAAGGAAAGTGCTGTCAAACATCATTACAGCAAATTAGAAAGTCGAAAGTTTACCAGCAAAATTTGGTGGTAAACTTACAAAATAACCCGCCTTTGTTAAGGCTAGAACATCATTATAATAACAACGACGACGACAACAACGACAACAACAATAATAATAATCACAGTTTACACAATTAATTGTAGATTAAATGTCATATATAGATTACCTCAAGTGTGCAGTTGGAGTCTTCAGAGTCCCACTAAAACAGAACATTAATTTCCTACAGATACAAGCACAGATCAATGCAGCAATAGATGCCAGCAACTTGTAGTATCATTTATTAGTTATACAAAGGAATCTGAGCTTACCTGCAGCGTGTGAACACCCTAGTTACCTGCATAACAAACGCTTACTGAGTACCAAGAGAACACACAATACTGTATGTAATACTAACCTCACTTTCCCAGCCAATCGGGAGATCAACGACGAACTGGGGCGCTTCCTGCAGAAGTAACGTATATCCAATGAACAATATATACGTAACTCAACAATAGTGGAGTGTGGGAGACAACTCCAGGGTTTAGTTTGGTACGCTATGTTATGTAGGCACAGGGGAGACAATAAATAACAAAAGTGTGTGAGTATGTACGATTTTGTAAATCTGAGTTTAGCTATAATATAATAGCCACCAGTTTAGAAACATATATAGCCTTCGTACCCTCACCCTCAAGTATTCACACATATAGGAGGAGATGGTGCACTTACGGGAAGCAGTGGTGGGGTTATAGGTGCCCCAGCCTCAACTGCAGATGTAGCCTTCTCTCTATCAAAAGGTGTCTCCTTAGCCACTGCAAGGTGACGCAGAAAGTGAAGGAAACATTTCAACCAAATAACAGAAAGAAAGGTAGATAAAATCTAACCTTTCACTGGAGGAGAATGATCTGGTCCTCTACCGAGACTGTGGACTCTCTTGCGTGGGAGTCTAGGACTGGCATTTGTGAACCCTTCATCAACTACACTGCACAACTACAAGTATAAACTGTAACTGACTGGAGGCCTGAGGATTTGTGACCGAGTCAAGTAGATAACAACATATCTATCCAAGGAAGTATCAACTTTGCAGATAACAGGAAACTTAAACTTACAGGTGTTGAAGAGTGTGAAGCTGCCGCAATGGTTCCAGGGTGCGATGGTGGTGCCGGGTCAACTGGTGTCATCGGAAATGGAGGGTCGACCTGAGACTTGACCAGAGTCCACGCAGCAGACCGTGGAGCAAGCAAACTCATTTCAGGGGGCTTTGCTGATGGCACAATGGCAGCAGATGCTTCATCGAATGGCACACATGTAGTCAGTGCTGCATCCGACGGCACATGCGTAGCAGGTGCTCTATCGGTTGGTGCAATGGTTGCAGGTGCTCCATCAGTTGGCGCAAAGGTAGTAAGTGCTCCGTCAGTTGGCACATGAGTAGCAGGAACACTTGGAGTGAAGACGTCATCATGAAGGTCAGAAAGACCAATGGATGGACCAGCATACATCAGACAGGGGTCTCCATTCGTTGTTACAGGATCAACCAAATCCATGTTCTCCAGCCGCTAACATCACAATCATACTGAGAGCACTCAACTTTTATTGTATAGCTGTTCACAGCATTGAGAGAGCCAAAAATGGTGGATTGGTCATTGCAGTAGTAATAGTGTTAGCAGTAATAATATCAGTAGCAGTAGCAGTCACAGTTTTAACAGTAGTGACAGTTGATACACAAAAATAACACACACATATAACACACATATATAACACACTGTATATAACACATATATAACTCACACATGCATGCATATAACACACAAATATAACATATATATAATAGACATATATATAACACACAAAGACAAACAACAAACCAATGTTTACACTCACCTGATCCAACCAAAACTTCAACCAGTCATTTTCAGCAGAAGATAGTAAACTTTCTTGGATTTCCTAAAGAAAACCGGAGTGGTAAGTAAATACAAGAAAATAAGACTATGTGAAGGTCATTTTTTTAAACACTATAACTGCAATAAAGATAAACCAAGCTGTGAATCCTGTTTCACCTGTCAAACCACAGAATGTCAGGTAATTTAGCCAAGCAAAGACATCAGATTACTTACAGGGATGATGTCTCCAGCTGGTGGGTCATCATGTGATGAACTGCCTGTCTGCGCAGCTGACTATAAAACATAGACATCTAATGTATAACACAGATAGCTATCAAGTATAAGACATACATAGAAAACTAGTATATTATACACACAGACATTTAGTATATTATACACATAGACATCTAGTGTGTTATACACATAGACATCTAGTGTGTTATACACATAGACATCTAGTGTGTTATACACATAGACATCTAGTGTGTTATACACATAGACATCTAGTGTGTTATACACATAGACATCTAGTGTGTTATACACAAGAACCTAAAGTACATAACACACATAGATATAATGTATAAAACACACATAGACAGCATATACATAGACATCTAGAGTAAAGCTAAAACGCAAAACAGATATTTTGGCCAGTGATAAAAAAATCCAATAAAATAAACTTAAAGGATGTGAGTCACTATAAATGAAAACAATTAAAAAATTAGAGTTTTCTTTTCATTGAACCTTACGCAAAGTGGAACCATATATATATATATATATATATATATATATATATATATATATATATATATATATATATATATATAAGAATAGCAATAAAACAAGATGATGTAATTGAGTTGGCATATTACTAATAGTTTCGTACTCTAAAAGAGCACTCATCAGATAAAACCATCAATTATGAAAAAAACTAAAAAACAGTTGTACATATGTATATATATGTATGTATATGTATGTATATGTATGTACATGTATGTATATATCTATAGTGCAACAACTTTAGTAGGAAAATAGGAGCAGGAACACAGTTAAAAAACTCACCGATTTACTACTTACTAGAACTACTACTGTGGTAATAGCAGGATTTCTAGGAAACGAGTGATTACAACGACAACAATGAGATCCAATGCACACAGAAGGCCCCTTCAGTTTACTATTCACTCTTACAAATGTTTGCAAACTCTTTAATTTTTAGCAGTTGTTATGAGGTAAGTCAACAATAAAAATAGTTTACAGAATACGCCATGATGGACAAGTTATTCTATGAAACTGTTGAAATTTAATGATCAGTTAAGTCCTGGCACTTTTTATAGGTATAAAAATGATGTGGAACTCAATTTCTGATGCCACGCGCTTCAGCTCTGTTTCTGCATTACGAGGAAATACTCACAAGCAAAGGGTCACTGGTGGCAGCTGAATAGGGCAACCGTCGCTCGGGTTCCATCTCTCGTTCCATCTCTGGTTCCATCTCTGCCATATCTCTTCCTCGTGTTACTCGCTCCCCATGCTGGACCTCAGGCTACAAAAAAATTAAATTAAGCTTTTTCTTAGCAAACGTGCAGCTAATTAAACAATACAGATGTCACCTGACAACAGTAACCTTATAGGTCACCTGACAACAGTAACCTTATAGGTCACCTGACAACAGTAACCTTATAGGTCACCTGACAACAGTAACCTTATAGGGCAATAGAGGCAGAAGGAGAAAATGAAAAGTAACAGTAAACGACCACTAAATGAACATTTATTAAGCCCTCTCCACACACAGCGTTTTACAACCACGAATGCGGCACTTTGAGGAAAGTTTTCCTCCAGTAGTCTGTTGGTGCACTCCACACACAATGATCATACATATTACGGTGTTCATCAACGGTTTATAGTGAAGGCATGGGCTGCCACGGCTGAGAAAATCAAAGTAAGAAAAAGTGGATACGAGCGATCCGCATTGACCAATCAGCGTCAGGGAATAATAATAAATCGTGAGACTGGCCGGCAATAATTAAACATGCTTGATTCTGAACAATCGCAGCAAATGGAGGAAAATTGGTTCGTTGACGGTAAAATAAACAGATGTTTTCCCATTTCAGTGACACAATCGTTGTGCGTGGAGAGGCCTTTATCACCACACGACAAGCTGATTATTTCCTACACTAACTAGCTAACATTTCATAGTTCGCCTTGAATATGTTTTATGATTTCCAGCAACAGATGAAAGCCAAGTGGTCTAGATTGCTTGATTTGGGCAGCACAAAACAGCCGATGAACAAAGTCATGTAACTCAGTATTGACCGATCACGCATAATCACAACTAGATGTAAACCGAGATAGCCAAATCTCACCTCACACGGCAGTTCTACATCATTGGTGGCTTCTCCATCCTCCACATCTTCATCATGGACCTCCACCGTACCTTCACTAAACTCATTCTCCTACAACCATGCAAGGATGTCCAAATGTTGTTATTTGAAATAGCAATCACAATAACCTTGACCTAGGTGATGAGAGATTAAAGCCATCGTTTGACAAAGCGTTTTATAATATTCATAACAATATATATTAAACAGGCGATGCCAAAATGATAGTCCAAACCAGTTGCTCGGTTGACCAGAGAAGACAGAGGGTGGCCCTTCATCTATTATAGATGCCTTCAGTGTCATCTCAACTTTCAAAACTTTCTACACAATACAGTTGGTGAAAGACCTTATTTCCTACGCTCACAGGATGTTATGAGAAGACAATAACAAAATGCACCAACAACAAGTGTTGTATACATTGACAGTGAGCATTACCTCCAAGGCATCAGTGGGGACTTGTGTCTGACAGACAATGCTGTTGTACTGCTGCTGTCTAGGTAAGGCATCCTCCTGTAAGATATAAATGCTTGGTAAGCCAACAATGCACACCGCCACAACAAAGAGTGGAAATGTATAATACATGTATATCAGCAGCTGGTATGTGCAGGCAATGAAACTACCTGAGAGCAGCCCATGGGACCACCTCAAGGGGCCAGAGGGAATGACATTTGTGGACGGAGAGGAATGGAGGGTGGTGAGGGGAGGGTGAGGTATGTACAGGGGTGGGGTGGACTCTACACCATAACATTGATGTTATACAAAACAGCCAAGTGCAGATCAGTGATTGGATGACATATCTATACTACCAATACTATAATACTACAGTACTCGACGTTACGTACCCTTCTGATATCATCATAGTTGGACACGTCAGAGAGCACATCTACAAGACAAACATTAGAACTCACCAGCTGTGTTCAGCTAAGCTGGTTGGGGATCGAGCAATGCAAGAAACTAACAAATTTTTAATGGTTTCAAACACCCATCATATTGTTCGCTGACAATACTCAACTATAAAACCATAAACAGAAGCTAGCAAAGGTACAGAACAGATACATTTTACTATGTTCCGTGGCTCAAATTCACTCAGGTTGAACATTCATTCGAGTCGACACTGCTAACCATTCCTATGGTAACGGTAATTGAAATTATATGCAGGAGTTGTCCCTCCTTGCTAGTGAGTAGCGAGCGCAATAATTATTTTACTGTTAGCTTGTATCAGCAAGTAATAATGTGAATGAATGTGTACAGTATAAACTAATAATAATAAGTAGATGAATAATAACAAAAACAACAATAAACAATAATTATAAAATATTAGCATTATAAGATAAATGCTATAAAGCTGCGTTCACACTATACGATCCTCGTACGAGTGGGCGGAGCTAAAATCGGCTCGCAAGTGTGAACTATGCAATCTTAAAGATTTCACTACCGGTGGCAGACTTTATTTCATCGAGCAGTGATGGAGCTCTGTACGATTATCGGCCTGTCTAGCCAATCAGCATCCACATCACGGCTTTTCAATTTAATACTTTTCAAGAAACTTGCAGCTGCTTGATAATTATTATTTAACCATTTTTAAAATATTTTTCAATATTTCCCTGATCAATTGCAAGTCTTGTTTATAAGTAACATATAAAAGTGAGTATACTAATTATTATCAATATAACAAAAACAATTACATGCTCCGTGGTTATAATAAATGATTGTATTGAAAAAAGTTATTGTCATTTAGTTATTATTATAATTAAATATACTTACAATTATTTATTATTATTTTTAATTTATTTCTTATTATTGATGAATGAAGAAATGCTATAATTTATCGAAATCTCTGGTAATATAAGACAATAAGTTATATTATACTATTATTTATAATAATTTGATGTCAATGAAATGCGGTGTCTTGACAACTGTCAAGGCCATGCAATATCGGGCGCAAAAAATCGTAAGTGTAAATTCTTGTAAACAATCGGGAGAGCAACTCCCAATTCCTCCCGATAATCGCATTTCCAAGAATCGTATAGTGTGAACGTAGCTTTAAAATATCATAATTAAATAAAAAAGAAATTATAGTAAAATAGTAATTATTTATTATTATTATTATTGTCATTATAATAATGTAGTTTGATTCTCTAAACTCTGTCATTTCCCAAACGAATAATACAAATATTGTTATTTTGTTGTTGATAAATTTGCAGAGAATCATTAAATAAATGGAAACAACTGCGGTTAGATAATAAACAAAAACTCATTTAGAGACAAATGGTTAGTTTAGCGCCTCCTCCACAAAAGAGCTGCTCAAACAATGCACATTCATCAACACAGAGGATTCTTGTTCATATGAACATAATGCACTTTGTGTAACTGCGATTGAGGTTACACATATGATTAGGCCATGACAACTTGGCACTGAGGCTAGTACTAGCACAAGATCACCAGCTAGTACCCACCTAATGGAGCCCTGAGAGACGCCCACTGATCACGGTAAGTGAAGTCCACAGACTCGCTGGCAAGCCCTTGCTCTGTAAGTAGCTGCAACTTCACAGTGCGAGTTATCTCCCCATTGAGGTACATCTCAGGGTATCTCACCTCAATACATGCTCTCTTTGTGCCATACCTGTGATCCAGCGGCACTTCTACACGATCAAACTCTTCCGTGTCTGTGTAAAACCTGGCGTACATCCTCTCTACAGAAGTCATCAGTCACACGACATGAGACATATCAGGCAGAATGACAATAACTGAGATGTGTATCCAAATTGTGACACTATTTGGATACAGATCGTATTGTGGACGTTAGACACTGATACAGCGCAAGTGGAACCAGTTAATAACCAACAATAAATGGTTCAAGTAACAAAACGTTAGATACCACCACTGACTGACTGACTGATAAGAAAGAGAGAGAGTACCTTTAGTGATGATGGTGGTACCACCACTGACTAATAGGAAAGCTTTTCCTCCCTCAGGTTTTGCATAGTCCGGGTCCCGCACCTCAATTATTTGCAGCACCCCGTACTTATCTACAACAAGACATAATTATTTATCAACAGTTACTCCTGTTTAGTAGCCACAACTACCAGCTGACTAAACGACGAGCATGCTAGAAGTTAAATAAACACGACAATACACCTGTAGATGATCTCTCTACAAATGAGAAACATTATTATCACCATGGAAACAAAACTGTTAATTTGTCAAAATTTCCATTTAAAATTAGTAGACGAATATTTTAAATGCATCTGTATTTGTTTCTATGATTAGACCCCTGGCGTGTATCAATATTAGCACGTACGAAGGATTACAGCGTGTTACATCTTATCTGTACAGTAAATGCATTGAGTACTCAATAAATACAATTGAATGAGAAGTTTGATTGGCTGAGAGAAAACCATTACTTTCACCTAACCAGGTAACCAATAACAAACATCCGGTTGTCTTCTTTTTCAAAACAAAGAAAGATGAACCTTAATTAGCTGGCAAAATAAATATTTATTTAGTGGAAATAAAATGCGTACGAAATATGGGCCAACGTTGACGGTGAGATCATAAGATACAAGAGCAATAACTTATTACACAGCAGCTGAAGATAACTCACCGCTGTTGCAGACGAGATGAGAATACGCAGGCTCACAAACAGCATTACCACTGCTGTCAACGACTCGTACAGCCAGTTTAAACTTGTGAGGGTCTCCCGTGGCCTTGGTGGAGCCCATTGGCACTGCAATGCAGCAAAAACTCATGCACAGGAGACAAACTGTATGCACAGTCAGTACATCAATGGGTAAATGTGGCATTGGCAATAGTGAGTGAGCACCGAACTATTGCATGCTTTGCAAATCAATCTTTCCATAAATGAATTATTTTTTACAGCAGCTTCAACACATTGATTTTAGCAGCACAACAAGACAATACCCAAACCTTGCAAAATAAATTACACCAGGCCATATGCGCTTACATGCAACTTATGCTGAAAGGACAAAATGCCGCACATTGAACAGGATATGATGTGACACAAGGAGTTAGTGAAGGAATGACAGGAAGGTACAGGTGGTGTTATACACTATGATACACATAACATGCCTGTTACACTTCGTGTCAGACACCAAACTCATTAACATTCCACCTTACTTTAAGGGAAAACCAACCCTGAAACAATCAAACAAACAAAATTTATTTGAAAAGAAAATCAACCCAAATGAATAGAGAGTCCGCCATTTCAAGCTGAGGATATAATAGTAAGGGTAACGTATACTACAACATGGCCGACACTGTTACCTGCTTTAGTAGTCACAGAAATAAATTGTATCAATAAACGTAATCTATTCTAATCATAACATTCATGAACAAAGTTAGAACAGCTTGAATAACACAGACAGGACAGAAAGCAACATTGATGGATAGGAATGAAAGAGAACAAACCAATTATCTTTGCTCGCCAACAGCTATAACACACAAACGCATGAAAGCCTTAAAGTTTCCATCAAATTAAACTTACACATGTTCAGGAGCTGATAACTCAGTAGACTGGACCATATCAAAATATAAACTCACTTGTCTGCATTATAGGTATTTATTATTTTTATATTTTTGAATAAAATATTTGCGCGTGAGTAAGTACAAACAACGTCATCAATAATGATGATACTGGTTTCTTTAATCTCGTATTTTTCTTGGTGACAACAAATCCAATTTAACACCAGCAATGAAAGACATCTCCAGCAATTGTAGTTTGATTGGAAGTGTTAAGAATGTAGGACTACTGTAATTATTCTTTTTCATCTAATCCAGATATAAACTTATATTATTTCTGAAGCCAAATACAGCTGCTGAACAACACCTAGTAGGTACTTTCTTTTATATTAATACTAAAAGGAAACAATTATATCCAAGTACCAAAATACCTTCATACTTCACTGTGGACTTACTAAGTAAAATATTTCTATTACCAAAATAATTATATTAAATACATTTATTTTCGGTTAAAAATTATTTCAGTTAGAATAATATCTCAAAGTTCTCTATTTATAGACTGTGATATTAAATATTTTTGCTTTCTCCTTTTTTACGAACTTATTTTATCGCAAAAACAACAAAAAAAGATTCTTTTACCACCAGAAGAATGAGAACTTTTCCGCTTACTACTTGGCACGATGAAGGTGACTCGACCAACGTTTCCTCAGAACCCATTAGCTCTGCGCTGCAGTGATTATATTTATAAGCTATTGACCAATTGTAAACTCCAACACAAGTTTCTTAACTAACAAGTAAACCTAAAGTCAAAAACAACCAAGTATAAAAATAACAATAAAAAAACATTTTGCTCTAAGATGTTGAATCATCAGAAATCAGAGGTCGTCAGGCATCTTTGTTATACAAATAAAAACTGGCGAGTTTTGGTTAGAAGAACGCAAATTGGCTGCATCCAAGCTCAAAACCACCTCAACACGGTTTAACCACATCAACTCACTGTTCAATGCTGTATATCTCTGCTCTAGCTGCTGCTTTATCTCCAGATGATCTTTGACCTTTGTCATCTGTAACTTTACCTTGTCCAGAGAAACACTGCAACAGCACAGTAAGTATACAGTACAGTAAGTATACAGTACAGTAAGTATACAGTACAGTAAGTATACGGTACAGTAAGTATACGGTACAGTAAGTATACAGTACAGTAAGTATACAGTACAGTAAGTATACAGTACAGTAAGTATACAGTACAGTAAGTATACAGTACAGTAAGTATACAGTACAGTAAGTATACAGTACAGTAAGTATACGGTACAGTAAGTATACGGTACAGTAAGTATACAGTACAGTAAGTATACAGCACAGTAAGTATACAGCACAGTAAGTATACAGTACAGTAAGTATACAGTACAGTAAGTATACAGTACAGTAAGTATACAGTACAGTAAGTATACAGTACAGTAAGTATACAGTACAGTAAGTATACAGTACAGTAAGTATACAGTACAGTAAGTATACAGTACAGTAAGTATACAGTACAGTAAGTATACAGTACAGTAAGTATACAGTACAGTAAGTATACAGTACAGTAAGTATACAGTACAGTAAGTATACAGTACAGTAAGTATACAGTACAGTAAGTATACAGTACAGTAAGTATACAGTACAGTAAGTATACAGTACAGTAAGTATACAGTACAGTAAGTATACGGTACAGTAAGTATACAGTACAGTAAATAATGGTAAACTAGAAACATTGCAAACACCAACAATAATAAAGTATGCCGTCAATCAAACAAAATTACAATTGCCAAGTTTTAACAAAAGAATAAAACAAAGAAATGTCACTACTCATGGCGATTAATTAAAAAATATTTTTTAATCGAGTTAATCTTTCGTAGAAATCATTTGCGTTAATCGTAAAAATAACTCAATTAAGTGACAGTTTTAGCTGTAACATTGGCAGACTTGATCACATGACCTTGAATAAGTTTTCACAGCTCTTCTCTCTCCTTTGAGTGTTACAACATGATAGTCACACCCAGACTTTAAGCAGATATACAAAAAAATTTGTTTCAATGAAATAGTAGAGCTTTTGTCGACTAGTGTTCAATTTATTTTAAAACAAATGTAAAAATATCCATTACTGTAATTTCATGGGAGAAAAAATACTTCAAATTCAGTTTTTGCTGATTGTAAAAGGGTGGCACCCAAAGAAATATGTGCCAGCATCCTAATGGACTGTGTTTTAGGAAACTGAGCAGGGGAAACGGGGAGCAGGTTACGGAACTGAGATTGAAGAGAATCGAGATAAGGAAGCGGGAGACAGAGAGGAAGGGTGTGAAATACTTCTAGGAGACGACAGATGTTTGTGCTGTAAAGAATTTTACACGGCCGGGAATACTGACCCTTTCCCTTCCAGACAGGCTTTCCCGGGTGAACCTCCCTACAGTACCAAACTGGCTCTCCCGGGTGAACCTCCCTACAGTATCAAACTGGCTCTCCCGGGTGAACCTCCCTACAGTATCAAACTGGCTCTCCCGGGTGAACCTCCCTACAGTACCAAACAGGCTCTCCCGGGTGAACCTCCCTACAGTATCAAACTGGCTCTCCCGGGTGAACCTCCCTACAGTATCAAACTGGCTCTCCCGGGTGAACCTCCCTACAGTATCAAACTGGCTCTCCCGGGTGAACCTCCCTACAGTATCAAACTGGCTCTCCCGGGTGAACCTCCCTACAGTATCAAACTGGCTCTCCCGGGTGAACCTCCCTACAGTATCAAACTGGCTCTCCCGGGTGAACCTCCCTACAGTATCAAACTGGCTCTCCCGGGTGAACCTCCCTACAGTATCAAACTGGCTCTCCCGGGTGAACCTCCCTACAGTATCAAACTGGCTCTCCCGGGTGAACCTCCCTACAGTATCAAACTGGCTCTCCCGGGTGAACCTCCCTACAGTATCAAACTGGCTCTCCCGGGTGAACCTCCCTACAGTGTCAAACTGGGTGAAAAAGTCAGCAGAAGATGCCTTTACCCGATGTCATTGGGCAGCTAACTAACACATGGGAGATTTCGGCGGGTGAGGAGGGTGGGGAGAAGTGGAGCTTTGCTGCGGTGGATCAGGGCAGGTATCAATGCAGGTGTATTTTATACATGTATACAGGAAATGGATCACATCGCCACTCAATCTAACATCAAACCAAGACAAATATTACTCACGGTGCCGTTGGACCAAAGGGTTTGAGGAGAGTTCCTCCCTCCGATCTAAAAGAGCGAGACTCAGAAGTAAGCCTATGCTGGGATACCTCGCCATCGGAGGTGGCAACATAAAACTGCCAGTAGAGACCATCTCTCCACGTCACGTTGTTAGCCTGAGAGAGAAATGCGTAAGGTTGGAGGAGACAAGCTAACTGACCTCACAGGTAGGTAGAAGTTAGCAATCAATCACACACAACAGCAACTTATGCCAGGATATGCCAGGATATGCCAGGATATGCCAGGATATGCCAGGATATGCCAGGATATGCCAGGATATGCCAGGGTGTAGTGTGTATAGCTAAGTGATTATATTTATATTTAAAATAAGTAGCATTCTCTTATCTCTTAGGAGATGAAATTTAATGATTAACATCAAGTTATAAAAAGCGATTACTAAAATAAATAAAATATGAGATGGAACAGCTGTACATGCTTGTTTTATGGTACTACAAGAAGGGGAGGGGGGGGGGTTGTGACGTGAGCACTCAACTGTGAGATAAATGCAATCTTAGAGAATAATTCAAAGCTCCTTGGAGATGTTTTGAATGAGATAGATTACCATAGATAGAGCATTGTTAATTTTTATTGCAGAAAACCGGCTTTAAAGGTGCTATGTCACCGATTTGGGGCGGAATTAAAGCTAATATATCAATTTCTTGTGATTTTTACCAAAAGAACTCTCTCTGTAGTTGTGTTCTCATTCATTTCATATATAGTATAAGATAAGATGAATTGTACGCAACTTTCTTTCGATATGCAACAACGTATAGAAGAAAAAACTTGGCTTGTTTGGATAGAAGGAAGTTATCCCAGTAATAGTCAATCTGCACATCCCTTCAAGGGCATAGAAAATTAGGTTTGTATCTATTTCCAGATTTTTTGGAGCTGTTGTAGTTGAATCAGAATTTTAATTTATCATTGATAGGTTTGCTACTATGTAAACACTGGTGTGTTAATTACATTGCCAATCTCAGAAACTAAAGCAATATTAAAGTTGAAAAAATTATTTTTAAATCAAATAATATCAAACAATTTAGATTATCATCATTTAGAATTTAATTGTGAAGATAAAAACATAAGAATTTCACGGCTGATGCATTTATCAACAACAACAGTAATTTTCAAATCTGAATTTGAAAAAATTAAGCACTATAGACGGTAAATAAATGATGATTTTCAAATACAATAAAAAATAAATAGGGACTAATTTATAATTATTTATATTATTTGGTTGAGACTATTTAGCACTCTTTGACACTAAGGAAAAGACAACTCCGACCAGTGAACTGTGTGTCAATCGGCGACCTGCCACCTTTAAACCGCAATTGGAAGAAATTATAACCTTTGACCACACTGAAACATGAAGCACTGATAAAGTAAGGTCGGTAGAATCTAACAACGTATGTAACTACCAATAAATTACAGAAAAATGTTTGCAGTGAAAACTATTATTGGGGAAAAAATTAAATATGAGAAACTAGACACAGCTAGCAGTTTGGCGTTGATCTGATAAAACAACTGGAGAGCACCAGCAAAAGCACAGACGCGACGAGCCATATAGACTTTTAATATCAAGAGTTGTCTCAACAAGTACAGACAACTCCAAATTAATTAAGAGTTCATTCGCTAACAGAAGAGATCCAAAGTCAAAATTTACCCGATTGTATTTTCTGGTGATTTTGGCAACAATTCCAGTTAATTCTGTAGCTAGTGAAGAATTGCTTTTTTATTTTTGACGGAAATTTCTTAATTTAATGTTAGGCAGGCTAGCTTAAGTGCCTTTTTACGAACTGATTGTCAACAAAAGTTTGAGTTCACCTAATAAACTTACACAGAACAAAATATATATGCCAATAATTATTGTATATTATAGAACTGTTTCAATTGAAATTGGTGAAAAAGATGGTTGACGTCCTGGCTACCGCAAAAAAAAACTTCAAGAAAAAGGAGAAAACTCCAAAAACTCGAGAAACTACAAAGCCTTTTAAATTTAGCGGAACAATTAATTAATAAAGTAACATGGTATAAGATACAACATTATACATAGAACACAATACAGTACACAGCATTCAGCAATATAGGCACTATATAATACAGTATACAATACAATATACAGTATACAATACAATATACAGTATACAATACAATATACAGTATACAATACAATATATAGTATACAATACAATATACAGTATACAATACAATATACAGCATACAATACAATATACAGTATACAATACAATATACAGTATACAATACAATATATAGTATACAATACAATATACAGTATACAATACAATATACAGTATACAATACAATATATAGTATACAATACAATATACAGTATACAATACAATATATAGTATACAATACAATATATAGTATACAATACAATATACAGTATACAATACAATATACAGTATACAGTACAATATACAGTATACAATATACAGTATACAATACAATATACAGTATACAATACAATATACAGTATACAATACAATATACAATACAATATACAGTATGTATTACTGTATTATTATCTACGGTACACAGTACACATTACAATAAGGTATGGCTAAACGTAGACAAACATTACTGCTTGTTTATTGGTGGGCTCACCTCAGCCATAACCAAACCACTTGATCCTTTTATTTCAGTCGGACCATCAGTTCTCATCCTGGAAGAAGGCGAAAAGATAAACAAGGAAATAAGACAAAGAGATGCGAGCTATACATGCATACAGTGATTAGACGATTCATTGGCATAGCCCGACAGACTGGCATAGCTGGAGTGCCTGACAGGTCTGGCAGGTGATTCATCTCTGGAATTCCAAAAAGAAATTGACTGTATTTTCCAAATGCACGTCACTGGCAAAAAAGATTATGCAGATTTGGTCAGCTGACAAGTGACAGATCCACAATACAAGTCTCTCTCAAAGGCTCAAACTGGCTGTTGTATTTCAAGGGTGGGAAGTTTCTATTAAACTTCTCTGAAGGCTTTAATCAATTAGACCAGGGAGCTTGTAGCACCAAATATCACAAGTGCTCACAAACCTGGACAAGTACAAATCATACTAACAACGTTAGTATGATTTGTGGCTATAAGAGCAAACAGTTGTACCTCAGCTGACAATGAGACAGACCTAATGCTTCGTGTACTTATACGGGTAGCCATGACATAGTTCAGGCAACGCTCTAGCCAGACATACTTACAGGCTTATAGACGGACATACAGACAGATGAATAGACCTACGTACAGATATACTAACATACAGCCAGAGATGAATAGGCCTACATACAGATATACTAACATACAGACAGAGATGAATAGACCTACGTACAGATATACTAACATACAGCCAGAAATGAATAGACCTACATACAGATATACTAACATACCCAGAGATGAATAGACCTACGTACAGATATACTAACATACAGACAGAGATGCAGAGCAACCACCTAACAGACACACATACAAATACCCAGAATGCAATAATACAACTGTGACAGGGGAAGCAATGGTGCATTCCGAGTTGTTCTTAATCTCAACTCTATACATTTGCCTAGATGGAGGAGACAAAAACTCACCTCATTTGTGGGTTGGGTTGATGAACGAATTGGATGTATGGGGATAGGTTCCCAGCTGGTCGAGCCATCTTACTGAGTGCTTCTATCTACAAATACCAGCAATATTACTATACAAAACAAGCTCTGAACAAGCAAATTATCCTTTGGTTGGTCTACGTGAGGTGTAGCAGAATGTTTGTGTGTGGTGTCTGTTCTTATACATCAAACAGAGGAAGCAGTATGTGACACAGAAGTAGCATGAAGCTTCAGGGTTAGGTCAATATCTAAACACTCTGATGTCAGGTGATTAAAAAATGGCAAAGATTAGGAGCTAATAATATATAAATTCAATTCAATCATAAAAACTATAATATTAGGCCTTGCAGTTGCCAGCTTGTAGTTAAGGTAGGCATCTATGGTCACTAACAATGCTGTTGAAATCATTTCTCTCTCACATTGCAGTTCTTGTGCATTTTACTTGTGAATCTTGGGATTTACAATATCGGCTTTTTAATTTTACTGCCTAATCAGACGCGCAATGCATATGTGTTTTGAGAGCGCTCAGTTGAAGAAACAAGATACATACTCTTTCCAATTCCCTTCAAAGACATCCTTAAATCTGCAACGTGAGCGACCCAAAAATCTGGTCGTTTTTCTCAAAACACTGGAACATTCTAAACACGATGTCTCTAAGTACTCCTTAAGTGAAGCCATTGTCGGTGAGTCTCCTATGGTGCGGGGAGATTAGAGAATTGACAAATACCATAGAAACAATACAAACAATAAGTACAAACAATAAGATACAAACAATAAGTATCAACAACAGGAAAACATCGGAATGTACGAAAACATGGCTTTTTTCATGCTGCTAATGGGTAATTTTCGTTGTCTCTACGGTTTACGAATGCCATACACACTCCAATAATACTCTAAACAACTTCACAGTTTTTTAATAATAAGAACTTTTAATAACAATGAGCCCAACACAAGTAGTGTCTCCAGTGAAAAGAATCCTTTGCAGTCATATATGTTAGCAATAGCTTCTACTACTAGTCAGCATTGCATCCAGGTTTTTAATGTTTCACAGCCAGCACTTTATTTTTAGGGCGTCTGATGGTCAGATGAACTACGTATATTCACTATTATCTTCAATTATTATTAAAACAGTTCATAATAAAACCTTTAATTTTGCAAATGTTACCATAATTTTTAACAAATATTATATTATCGTCAAATGTTATTCTACAAATATCAATAGCGAATAATAATAATTACTGTTGTTTTTTGTCTAAATTATCACTAATTGGGACAATTTTCATATTATCGCTGTTGTTGTGGGCCATTGTGATTACTATTATCGTCCTAATGCATTAATTTTATTTATAGAATAATTAAACACTTATCGTTATCTGTAAATTAACAATCAAATACATACTTTTATTTTGAGAGTAATAATGAATTATTATGTCAATATAATTATTATAGTAATTACAAATCATTATTGATTATAATGGGGTCCCGGCAGAGTCGTTTGACTTTAGCGATGCAACAAGAAGTAGCTTAGTCGATCGTTGAACTTATCATTAGAAATCACAATTTGCTCGACAGTTATTCTGATGTGAGGAAATTTGAGCAAATAATATGACAAAAAATGATGTTGTTGAGAAAGCTCAAAGAATCAACAAAGTCTTTGGAAGTTCTTTTTTGAAAAAAATTTGGTTTATTCAGTTAAAAGAAAGTAATTAAATATCACGTTCACGGGTAGAACCATAGTTTCGTATTTCGGGTTTAATTGAGCTTGCCAACATACACTAACTAAAGCGTGCCCTTGAATGATTACTGTGGTTTGCACAGTACTGTTGTAGTGTTACAATTTATGTTGATGGCGTATCGTCAGCATTATACACCCCAAACTTATCAGCCGCCGTGAATAAAAAAATGTTTCCTTAGTAATTGTTAAAATGAAGTGACTTTCGTTTTAATAGTACTGTTGGTGGAAAATGGATTTCCGGTTTCTGTAAGACTAATGCCGCACAAAAAAACTGCTGGGACCCCATTAGCCAAACTTGAAAAAAATTTCATACGTTGAACTCTCTAGCATCTCCATATCCACTTTCTACGATTTTGCAAAATTCAACAAACTTTTTTGCAGTACCATGCTGATTTGGTTCATTGTCAGACTCTTCAATCTTATAAATAATTGCCGCTTTTCCTACACCATCAAGGTTTGAATTAGGCAGACATTCCTTCGGCGTCCTAACTATACGATTTGACCGAGCAAGATATTGCAAAATTTAGTTTCTAAGAAACTTGTTCAAATACTGTCGATGGGAAAAGCTTTTTATTGTCCATTTTGTACTCTGAGGATATCCTTCAAACAAATCTGATGCTTCATGTAAAAATAACTAATCCTAGATTCTAGCGGGAGTAGGGCTGGCCAGAACTCAGCTATACAGAGTAGGATACTCAATACGCTGGCTCCATATACTCCATACACTCTGTGGTGATAATTGTCAGGTGCTCGTTTCTCCATACTTTTTCTGTAATGTTACAGACGCTGCATCTAGTAAAGTTGTCAACTCCACGACAGGGAATAATCATATCATCAGCTGTGCCAGGGTACTTCGCCTCATCAACATTCTCTCACAGATTATTTATTTTATCAAATATTGGAAAGAAGGTGAACATGAATGATTGAAAAATGGAATGATTGCAGATGCAGATAAAATAAACAAAGACAACTCCAAGAATGAACTCGACAAGTTGGGATCGAATGTGAACCGTATTGCATAAAAATTTAATGTTCACAATAGAAAGTGTCAACCTTCGTTTCTGCCGACATATAAATTAGCGTTTTGACATTCATTTTAGTAAAGTCAATATTTCCCATTTCCAGCATACACTCTTCGACAGACTTGATAGCTAGCATAGTTCTCCCTGTCTGCATTATAAAACGATTATAACACATTCTACTATTTGTAAAAGCTGTTCTAGGACTACCATGCGATTGGGCTCTTGTTTTATGATTGTGGGTTGAAAGCAACCGGTTTATTATTTCTTCAAGTTCTTTAAAAGGCTCTTTAGAACTACCCATTACTAAATAAAATATTTGCAATCACTGAGTCTTCCTGTGATCTGATAGTAATTCGAGCCCTAAGGCTTTGTTTTCTCGGTGACTCACAATTTCTTTTTGATGCTCCCAACAAAACTCGCTGCCTGATACTGCACTAACTTCAAGTCATTTCTGTACTTGATTAGAAGTGAGTGCAAAAGCTCTGCCGCGAACTCAGGTTCAAGTCTACATACAGTTTTGTATGCTAGTGGCTCAATTTTGTCAGGTGCTCTTCAGATTGAATGATGCAAAATCTTAAGAAATTTCTCAAGATTGTCACTCCAAGATACTTGAACGATTTGATCTCTTGTCGTTAGCGCTACATTCCATTGCTCCAATTACAATTTAAAATCAAGAGGTCCATTCCAGTTTTATCTCCAAAAGTTTACCTGTTTTGAGAATCTAGCAATAATAAATAGTAGTAAGAGGAAGTATTCCCTCTGATTCTAATATTATTATTATAACTACAACAAAAGAAAAAATTGAACATTATCTGAACAATGAAAAAAATAAAATTAATTAGCAATAATAATAATAGTAATAATAATACTTATATAATGAAGTATAATTAATAAGTTAAAAAAGTATAAAAAAAACTGTTAAATAAAATAATATATACAGTACATACTATACAAAGATAATAAAAAACATAAGAGTAAGTAACAGTTCATAATTAAAGTAAATTATCATAATGACTTGAAAAAAAAATAAAAAAAATTGTTAAATAATGAAATAATATATACATAAGTAATAATAATTATAATATAATTAATAATATAATGATAATGAACAACAACGACAACAATTATTATTAATAATAATTCAATTCACGATAATAATAATCTGCAATAATAATAAATAACAATTGTTGGATGTCGTGTTTGTGTGTTACGGGAAGTTCAAAGTTATAACATAGGTTCTATTGGTATTGGCTTAACCAATACAGTTTACTGGTAAGTGGACGTGTTTTGTTGCCTTCCTTATGAACCCTTCATCTAACATGGCACAGTTGGCAGATGAAATTTGACCCTGGGAGTCAACTGTTAACTACTTTCATAAGCCAATGGGGTAGATTCTGTTTTAAAAGGATGCCTTTTGGTATTTCATCGGCACCAGTTTTTCCAACGCATTATGAAAAAAATCTTGGTTGAGTTGAAGGGTGTTATTTGTTTAATGGATGATGTTTTGGTTTATGGTAAAGACTCTAAGGAGTATTGGGAAAATTTGGATGCAATTTTTAAACGGGTGGAAAGTTCTGGTATGAGGTTAAAAAAGGAGAAGTGCGAGTTTGGTTGCACTAATATTAAGTTCCTTGGTCATTTGATTAGCAGGCTGGAGTCAGGCTTGACACAGATAAGGTGAAGGCAATTTTGGACATTCAGCCTCCAGCCAATAGATGAGGCTAGAAGGTTTACGGGTATGATAAATTACCTTAGTAAATTCAGTAGCAGGGTATCGGGTTTGTGTATTCCGAGTTATGCAGCATCAGGTTAAAGATCAGAATGGACATGGGATTCAGCACAACGGAGAGCTTTTGAAGGTTTAAAAAAAGGAATTGTCAAAGGCTCATGTATTGTGTGCCTTTGACCTCAGTAAAAGACATAGGGTGTCGGTAGATGCCAATAAAAGTGCAATAAGGGCAGTATTGCTCCAGTTGGATAGGGATGGTCGAGGCCAACTTGTTGAGTATGCCTCTGGGAAAATGACAGGAGCGGAAGAAAGGTATGCCATGATAGAAAAGGAATCCCTTGCAATCAATTGGGCATGTGAGAAATTTGATTATTACTTGGTCGGACGTAAGTTCGAAATAGAGACAGACCATAAACCACTGGTCTCGGTATTGGGTAAAAAAAGACCTTTTGAGTCTGCCTATTAGGGTACAGCGCTTCAAGCTAAGGTGCGACTATGATATATTTCATACTCCTGGTAATAATATGTATCTGGCAGATGTGCTGAGCAGACCGAACAGTGGTAGGCACAGCTCTGTCGACTCTGCTAAGTGTAGTGGTGTAGAGGCTTATGTTGGCCAGGTAACAAGTGCAATTGTGTTGGATAGTAAATAGGAGGAGATAGTGGTTGCTACGAGGGAAAGTGATTTTTGCAGGTCTGTTTTCAAGCACATAACTAACGGATAACTAACGGTTGGCGTAAGCCACCAAGAGGTAGTACGGGATAACATGCTAAGCTTTATAAGTGTAGGGATACCTGAGTGTATGTACGGGCCTGTTGTTCTGAAACACCCGGGTATATATCCCTAGTACCTCGAGAAAGCGTTACTTGGGTAAATGTCTGGAGGGACACCAAGGCGTTTCTAAAATGGATAGGTGGACCAGGAGGCATTTCTGGTGGCCAGGTATCAGTGTAGATATTATGAGGTATGTGGAAAATTGTGATACATGTACGCCATAGAGCGGTCAAACACCAACCTATGGAGGACGATGACCTTCCCTCATACCCTTGGGATACTATAGGTACGGATATATTCCAGTTTCAAGGTAAATTGTACTTGGTTATCATAGATTACTACTCAAGTGGATAGAGGCAGTTTTAATCCAGGGGAGGTTATAGAGGGTATAAAAGTTATCTTTGCTAGGTATGGGATACCCAGAGTAGTTCGCTCTGATAATGGACGATGTTATGACAGCAAGGAATTCACAGAATTTGCAGACACTGTTGGTTTTACTTTGGTAACGAGCAGTTCCAGGTATCCTCAGTCAAATGGACTGACAGAAAGTGTGGTTAAAATGGGGAAATACTTAGGGAATAAGAATGAGGATAAAACCCTCGCCGTGTCGGTGTACAGGAATACCCCTTTGCAGACAGGGTACTCCCCGAGTGACTTAATGTTTGGAAGGGGTATCAGGTCACCTCTGGGTAACCCTCCAGTAGGCTCTATGGATTACGATTTGTCTGAGCAGAAAGAGACGTCAGGGAATAAAAGACCGTTGGGATAAAAAGTATCGTGTCACTAGGTTGCCTGATCTGGAGGCTAGTGATTGTGTATTGGTCAAGTCCCCAACGGATGTCGGGGCAGAGGGTGTGGTAGTTAAAAAGGATAAAACCTCTGAAAGCTACTGGGTTAAAATAGGGAGTGAGTTGCGTAGGAATTGCAAGCATTTGGTTCTGTTGCGTAAAGGTGAAACAACGCCAAGAGAGGGTAGTTCCCCTGTAGATAATGACTTTCCATTGGTAGAAACATCAAAGGAGGTCACTGTTCAATTGGGAAACAAAGAATCTAAAATCCCGAATGTTCAACAAAGGGATGACAATGGGGATTGGGAAGATAGGAGACAGCCTGGTGTAGAGGTAAGGTAAGAAGCCCCTGGGTCTGATAATGTTCAGGAAGAAGAGGGCAATGCAACATGCAGTGATGTCACATCTAGAGGTAGCTCAGGTTCGTTTAAACAGGTACTTGAGAAGGCTATAACTACAAAATCAGGCAGAAAGGTGCAGTGCCATAGGCATCAGGATACACTATTATAAATGATTATGTTTGTTTTACACGTGTACAGAGGTATACGACTACAAAAGATTAGCAGAGAGCGGTGATGTTAGTGGTGCTGGTGGTAGTGGTGCTGATGGTAGTGGTGCTGAGGGGAATGAAAAGGAACGGCGGCATTCAGAGAGTGATGAGGACAAGGATAGCGGTGGTTATACCACGGTAGTGAGGAAGAAGAGTGGGAGAGAGATGGTAGTGTCAACGGAGATAGTGGTACGGTTGTGAGTGGAGATGGTGGTGTGAAAGGTTCAGGGAGTGAGGCTGAGAGAAACAGGGATTCGCTAGGTATGACGTGTATGTTTTGCAAGGCTGACTATGTGTCACTGTCCTAAGCTCGTGTGCAACCGGTGCAAACAGACAGGTCATTGGGCTCGCAATGGTCTGCATGAGATATTTCGGTGGTGTGGTGCTGTGTGTCACAGAGATGAGAAGTGTCCAGAGTGCAGTGAGGTGTTTCATGGCGTGAATAAGAGGATGTTGGTGGAGAGTGGTGCAGCTGAACCACTGCAAAAGCTAGTGCCACTACAGGGTGCGCTACAGCTGGTGCTAGGGGGGTACAGCAGCATGGTGAAAGGTAGACAGGTACAGGGTGAGAGCAAGGAGTTTGGTAGCAGGCTGTCTGAGTTCTTGGTGAGAGAAGGTGTTCTGGGTGAAGAGGACTATGGTAGTAGGCGTGAGCATCTTGAGGCTGAGAAGAGAAAGGCTGAAAGGGTGTATCGTACGGCGATGCAGAGGTATGAGTAGGGTGTGAGGGATCTTGTGGAGCAGGAGTGCGCTTTGGTTATCAGGTAGGCTATGGTCAGGATGAGGAGGTTGAGGTCTGAGGCTGGTGGCAAAGCTCCGCCGACGGTGGTGTGTAACAACCCCTCGAGCTCCACGGTGAAAGCAGTGTCCGAACCTGGTGCGGAAGGCCCTAGCGCCCAGAGAAAGGAGTCCAACACCCCCTCAGGGCAGTTGGACAAGTCAGGTAGAAGAGGTAGAAAGGGAGACCGGTGGCAACTCCAGGGACAATGTTGAGCAAGAGACAGATAGGGAAGATACTGTGATGGTTGACCCTAGTACGACACTCCACGGGGAAGATACTGGGCAGATAATTGCTCTGGTTGACCCTACAGGGAGTGGAGTACTGGAGAAATCAGGTTCGACTGCTTCAAGGGAGAGTGGTGGTGATAGTGGAGAACCCTGAGGGTTGAGTTGGTGTCGAGGGATGTGGCTCCGACTGGTGTTGGAGGCATAGTGAGGCCGGAGGACGAACAGATGGAAGTTGGTGATGGTACAGAGCAGGTATAGTGAGAGCTGTGGAGTTGACGAGGTAAAGAGGGACAGGTATGGTATTGAGGTAAAAGTATTAATAAGGTATGTATCGGTTACAGATAATTATCCCAGGTATGTATGGTGTGTGGCTTTGATTTTTACCCCCCCCCCCCCCCCCCCCCCGGTATTTAGGCTTGACATACGATTTAAGGCTAGTGCTACAGCTAACCATGATTAGTTAGGCTTGATCGCACGCAATGGTAATTGGTTCCAGGGTATGATGTCAGCTTGATGATCACTGGGTTTATCAAAGGGGAGGCATGTTGGATGTTTGTGTGTTACAGGAAGTTCAAGGTTATATAACATGGGTTCTATCGGTATTTGGCTTACCGAGGAATACGGCTACATACATGAGTAACGGGAACTTAGACTAATTGCAGATAATAGCGCTCTTCTGAGTTGCAGTTTACTACTAAGTGGACGTGTTTTGTTGCTTTCCTTACGAACCCTTCATCTAACAATAATAATTAATAATAATAGTAATTAATAATAATATAAATTATTAATAACAATAATTAATAATAATAATAATTAGCAATAGTAATAATTAATAATAACAATAGTTAGTAATAATAACAGTGAGTAATAACAATAACTAGTAATAGTTAATAATATTAATTAGTAATAATATTAATTAGTAATAATAATCATCATCAGCTGTCCTTCGTATCCGAAGATGACCTCCGGTGAACCACACATCTCCATTGACTTTGGTTTTTGCTGAGAGATTGCCAGCTTCCGACCAGGATCTTCTTGTACTTAAGGTTTCGTTTTACAGTGTTTTTGAATCCCAGTCTCGGTCTGCCAATACCTCGTGCCCCTTCTTTGAGTTTTGAGTAAAGGATCTGTTTGGGTAGCCTAGTGTTTTCTGTTCTGTGCACATATCCAACTTATCTCAGGTTTCTTTGAATGAGGAGTTCATACATGCTTGGTAGGTTGCCCTGGGCTAGAATCTCCTCATTCGAGATGAAGCCCCACTATTTCACATTTAAAATCTGACGTAGGTGTCTCACCATATAGGTTTTGAGTTTGTGAGCAGCTAGCCTGTATACTGGCCAGGTTTCCGCTCCGGATAGCCGAGATGAAAGAACAATGGCCCCATAAACCGAGCATTTTGTTTTGAATGTTAGATCATTATGGTATCACACCTTTGTCTTGAGTCAGCCAAAGGAGGTTGAAGCATTGGACACCCTGGTGTTTATCTCGTCATCAATTTTGTTGTTACTCATAACTGTCGATTCGAGATATTTGAACCTCGTGACACTGGCCAGTTCTTCATTGTTAATATGAATACCCTGACCTATATCATGTACTCCAGGGGTGGGCTGGTACAAAACTTCTGTCTTCTTGATGTTAATCTTCAGCCTGAAGGCTTTGGCAGATCAAGCAAATTTGCTGGCTATTTCCTGTGCATCCTGATGGCTGTGCGCAACAAAGGCAGTGTCATAGCTTGATAACTTCAGGGTGGATACCATCAGAGCCAGGTGATTTCTCTTCACTTAGCATCTCAATTGCCTCACTGATCTCATCTATTTCAGGGCATTTGTCCATCCAGTTTTGGATTGGGGCTTGTCTCAGATCTTCAATAACATCCTTGTCAATCCCTGGTGTCTCATTGAGTAGCTTGCTGAAGTGCTCAGTCCATCCTGCTGGTAGGTCTTGCTTTTCCGTCAGGGGAGTTACACTGTCATTGGCCGATAACGGGTCAGGATGGCTCACGTGTGGGTCCCGAATGGTCTTTATACTTTGATATAATGCTTTCATATAATTGGTGTCGGCAAACAGCTGTAGTACAGCAGCTTTTGCAAGCCACCATTCGTTCTTGAGTTCCCGACATGTCTGTAAGCTTTCTGCCGGCCACTCGGTATCTCGATTTGCTGGAACGAGTATTTCTGGAGAGCACAGCTGTCCTTGCCTGGTTTCTGTTCTCAATGAGTTCTTACAGTTCAACATTGTTCTCATCAAACCAGTCTTCATGCTTTCTGCTGACAGTGCCAAGGTGTTCCTTTGATGCGTCATGAACAGTCTCTTTGAAAACTTTCCATTTGTTCTTCACACCCTCTGGGGTCGTACAGTCTAGTTTCTCAGTGAGGGCAGTCTGCAGTTCCTGTTGCACTTTATATCTCTTAAGTCGTGAGACGTCCAGTCTCCGACATAGTGCTCTTCCTTTTCTGAGCTTGCTTCTCACTTTGAGCTTGACTTTAGTTCTTATCATGATGTGGTCGCTACTACAGTTTGCCCCTCTCATGGCCCTTGTATCCAAGATGTCTGGGAGATCACGTTGTCGTGTGATGACAAAGCCAATGGGGTGCCAGTTCTTACTTCTCGGGTGCATCCATGAGTATTTATGAGCTGGTCTGTGCTTAAAGGTATTGGTAATGCAGAGCTGGTGATCACTGCAGACTGAGAGGAGAAGCTCTCCATTGGAGTTTAGCTTCTCACAACTATACTTGCCTATCACACCAGGCCAGGTTGTATGATCTTGTCCAACCCTGGCATTAAAATCACCCATGAGCATGATCTTATCAGGTGCAGGGACTGATCTCAGAGTCTGGTTCAGCTGCTGGTAAAAATGGTTGACGTTATCTTGGCTGTTCGTCATCATGGGAGCATAGATGGCTTTACGGTACACCACCGCTCATCGGACAGAGGTACCCTGAGTGACATCAGCCTGTCGCTTATTGCCTTAGGCCCCTCTAACAATTTTGAAACGAGTTCATTATTGACAGCGAGAGCCACACCAGATTCACTGCGTTCACTTGGAGTCTTGCCACTCCAGTTGTGGCCTATTTCTTCTCTGATGTCACCTGTGTCTCGAAATCTGACTTCCCTCAGGGCTGCAATGTCAATGTCATACTTCTGTAGCTCATGTGAAATGATTGGCCTTCTTCTCTCAGGTCTTTCCACACCCTGCAGGTCTAGCATTGTTCTGATGTTCCATGGTGCAAAGTTGAGTTTAAAAGTGTAGACCTTTATATCCTAGGCAACTTCCTGCCAGTATGAGTTCAATTTCTTACTTTTCACGGTTCAATCAGATTTGCTGACAAATGTTTTAAGGATACTAAGGGTTTTGTCAGTTGCCAAAATACCCCTCTCTACTAAAGAAGTTCACTGTGCTGGCAAGGATTGACCAAGACGAGCACAGCAGTTCAGTAGTCGCAGTGACTGGCCAAGTAGATTTGCCCTCTCAGGGCGTCACAACCCTTGATTGACTGATGTCTGGGTAATCGTCCCATAGATCCTCATGCTTCCAGTTTCCGGTGGTGACCGCTTGGAGGTTAGCATGAAGTCTTGTCTGTAGGGAGACTTTCAGGTGTGTATCACTGCCATCAGCCATCAGATACATAACATTACAGTGGCTACCCCTTCAGAGCTCACGACATGACCCAGATATCTTACTCTCTGGCTTAGCAGTTCGCATTTGGATGGTTTGATCTTCAGGTCGGCTTGTTGTAGCCGGCTTAGTACCTCTCCGAGTCTGTGTAGGTGGGTCTGGAAGTCGGGAGCGATTATAATGACATCGTCTAAGTATAGTAACAGCGTCTTCCAATGTAAGCCCTTTAACACTCTCTCCATGAGGCGTTGGAATGTGGCTGGTGCCGAGGTGAGCCCGAACGGGAGGACTTTCTACCTCCAAAGGCCGCTTCGGGTGATAAAAGCCGACTTTTGTTGGGCGTCTGGGTCCAGCGGCACTTGCCAGTACCCACTGGTGAGATCCAGAGTAGAGAAGTATCGGCTGCCAGCCAAGGCATCCAGTGAATCATCTATCCTAGGGATAGGGTACGCGTCCTGGCGGGTAACGTCATTCAATTTCTGATAGTCCACGCAAAATCTCCAGGATGAGTCCTTTTTTCGCACCAGGATGACGGTGTGGAATGATTGCTGGCAGTTTACAATAATTATGCTATAATTATTGACTGCATCCGAACCTTGCAAGGCTCGACAATAATTGTGCTGGAATTATTGTTTAGTTTAGAGTTTGTTGCGAACTTTGCCACTGACAATAATGGTGCGGTAATTATTGCTTGTCTACTTCGACTCAGTCGAGATCGACAATAATCGCACTGGAATTATTGTTGTGCTAGCTTGAATCGAACTCTAGTGTCCGAATTTAGTGTGAGTCAAACTATCAGGGCACCAGGTGCTTTGCGTCGTACTTCTCACCGTAGCGAGGGAATACGCAGTAAGAGGGCGAACCGTTCTCACTTTCCGCCAAGCCTCGTGCTTGCTAATAGTCGACCAGGTCAGCGCTTGTAGTTTTGCTGCTTCTAGCTGTGCTGCTTCTTGAGAGAAAGAATCTTCTGAGAGCCAGGCTAACTCTGAACTTTATTGCATGTACATAGATATTTATATAAAAGGGGCGGGTAAAAACATACACAAGCCACGCCTTGTGTTCACGACATAGTACCAAGTTGCAATTCGTAACTCCTGGAAAAATAATAATATAATAATTAAAATGGTCGTTTGGGTACATGATAGAACAGCACTAAATAGACTCTTGTAGCGTAGGCACATGTAAACAATAGAACTCTGACAAAGACATAGACAATGCGTAGCGAGTAAATACTGAGATAATTCGTAGACGGTGTGTAGACAGTGAGTTACTAATGAGATAAAAGCTTAGCCTTTGTATAAATGGATACAATGAGATAATGTCTTAGACAGTTTATAAATGAGTAAGTAGTGAGTAGTGCGAGTGCCGGCGTCCCTCACAATAATAATTGATACACTAATTGATAAAAATTGAAGATTAATAAATAATTGATGATTAATTAATAATTATAACAGTAATAATAATAATAATGATCAGTTGAAAATAAAAACCGCATTGTTGTTGTTGAGTGATGATTGATTCATCACCACCACAGAATGAGACAACAATAAATTATTAGCTGTTCGTTGTTGGTGGTTTGTTGTTGTTGTTTGCATATGATGATAATCATCATGATTATTATTACTACCACTGCTGCTCTGCTATATATATATATATATATAAATAAATAAAATTATTTTATAAATTAAATAAAATATATATATATAATTTCATTTATCATTCTTTATTATTTTAAAAATTACAATAATTATTATAGTATTATTAATTGAAATTATTGCAGTTTAGTTTGCATTAAAAATAATAATATAATAATTAATTAATAATAAAAGTATGTATAAGACCTGAAGGCTGAAAAAGCAACAAAAAAATTATGAAAATTATTATTATTTGTTTATTAATAAATTTAATAATTAACAACAACAATAATTAATAATAATTTATTTAATTATGTTATTATTTAATTATTATTAATTATTATTTATTTTATTATTATTTATTATTATTATTATTATTATAATAATAATTTATTATTATTTATCACAGAATTTCAATGACGCAAAGAAGAAGACATTTCTTTTGGTTGTTGAAAATCTGTTATATGCAAATGAAACAAATATAAACAACTAACAGGTCTGTGCAAAGGCACCAAATGAAACCTTCAAAATATAATAATTGCTACGAATGAAATGACTCACATCACAGTGCAGTCCCACCAAAATCATGTATATTATATTACTGTGCACAGCCCTATTTTTCAACACTTTGCGGGTATTCAGAAGATTGCCGAAGCTATGCCCAGAAATTCAGTCTTGGAAATTACGGTAGAGTGTTGTCAACTCGCCTCACTACCAACTGGACCCGTCAAGTGGTTTGGTCAACTGGCCCCACTTTAGTCAACGAGCCCTAGTCAACTCGCCCCCACACGAAATGTCACTATGAAGTAAAAGAAAAGAGTAGACAACTTGCATTAAAATCGATACCATAATAAAAGATTGGATTTATACTGTTCTTTTATCAAGAAATAATAATAATTATATATATTGTGACGGACGGCGCTGACAGTTACCCCCCCCCCATGTACTTTCTATTTACATTCTATTACTTTCACTTACTATTTATCCCAGTTCTATGTTTACACTCTAGAGACAATTTATCTATGCACATTTATCCATCTTACCGTTTAACATGCAATCTTATATGTATGCCATGTGAGTGCAATCATGCAGCTACCTATGTACCTCCTACCCTGTTCTATTGGCACACACTAGCCAATGGCTTGTGCTAGGTGTGGCCACCTTTTGTCTACATACTTATCAGTCTTATCAGTTATGTAATTGTTTGTATAAATGTGAATGTTCTAGTTAATAAAATCAGAGTCAGCTTGCACACTCTCAGAAGTTTCTTTGTTCTAACAAATAACTTCACTGCGCACCATTACTCGAGTAGTAATATATAGGCAGATCAGTCTGGACCTCTGCTGGCCGAACTTAGCTTTGACTAACTTCGCCTTCAATGTTCGACCTCTGCACAGCACTGAAACAAGTCAACCGAACCTCTGCTGGCCGAACTTAGCTTGCCTAATTCGCCTTCAATGTTCGACCTCTGCGCTGCACTGAAACAAGTCAACCGAACCTCTGCTGGCCGAACCTAGTTTGACTAGTTCGCCCTTCAAAGTTCGACCTTGCTTCACACACTGATAATAGCTAACGCAATCGGCAGCTCACTAGTAACTGGGATGGTTAATCACCACTCCTCAGTCTACTAAGTCGACCTGTGGGAGGATTGTATTGCTAAGAGCATTAGACACAGTTGCCATCACAGTTCGGGAGGTTGTGCAGGTAGGCCGAGCTACCAACTCACACCCCCACAGTGAAATCCTGCACATTGGTGGCAGCGGTGGGATTGACAGACACCCACTGGAAGCAGCTCCCAGGAGAAGATGGCACAAAGAAGAAGAGCGCTGAGTATCGACAGGGATCCTTCCAGCCTGCAGATGATGGGGACGCTCACCGATATCCTAGACCGCATGACAGTAGCCACAGCCAGAGATAAGTTCAGAGTGCCACAGTATGATGGTACAGGGGGCGTGGACTACTTCTTGCAACGGTTTCAGGAGGTGACCAGAGCAAACCATTGGCAGGCAGAAGAAGCAGTCATCCACCTACGCCAAGCCCTGACAGGCAAGGCCGAACGGTGCGGTCGAGGTGAGACCACTGAGGAAGTGGCACGGACACTACGGGCGACCTTTGGCATGACTCGTTCAGAAGCTCAAGCCAAGTTGCTAAGCTACCGACGAAACCAAAGAGACAGCCTCAGAGACCATGCTCTCACGGTCGAGCACCTCATTACGGCAGCCCACAGCACTCTACCGCGACAGAATAGGGATGAGCTGGTGATGCAGACTTTTCACAGCACTCTAGGGCACACGTACCTGCAACGTCACTTGTTGGCAGTACGCCCTCAGAACCTGGAGGAAGCAATCCTGGCAGGAAATGAGTTCCTGCAGGTGCCTCACCAACCATTAGGAGGACCTCATATTCGGACAGTGGAGGCCGACCTCCTGGAAGAAGTGAAAGAACCCCAGAGAGAGATGGCTTGACACCAAGAGGTACAGGACCCCTTGGCACAGCTACTTCGAACTGTAGAGGGACTGAGCAAGGAGATTGCCAGTCTAAAGGCAGAGACGAAGACAGAGCCTCCAAAGAGATGTTGGGGATGCCAACAGACAGGTCATACTCGGAAGGCGTGTAGAACCGTCCCTTGGCCTAGCCGCCAGGGAAACGACTACCGCCCGCAGCAGTAGGGAAACCAACTGGCTGCACACGGGCAATGACGAACCAGAAAGAAAGGGCACAGGCGCCCTCCAGTGGACTCATGGCGACACGGCGAGCGACTCCTCCCCTGGACCTCCTGACTAGTCCCCCTATCGCCCTACACAACCGTTTTGCCAGCCTGTCGGTACCCGACAGCTCAGTGGCAGTAGAAACGGACGGCGACGGGACTCTTGAGCAGCAGGAACCAAGGCCCAGAAGGAAGGACAAGCAGACCCAGACGCCCCCACTGGAAGAGGAAGAGTTCATTCCGAAACCTGTGACCCTCCAGAGCAACCAGATCGAGCGACCATATCGCTCGAGCTACTACCTACCTGGAAGGGTAGAAGGAGAGGCGGTAACACACTTCATCGACACGGGCTGTAACACTAACCTGTTAGCCAAGCGCGTCTTTGACCGGTTACCAAGCCACGTGCAACGCAACTTGCAGCACTACGATTCTCATGGAATCATGGCCGACGGTACTAGACTCCCGTTCTACGGCTTGCTCACGCTGAAGGGAAGGATACGTCATGTGAAGTTTGAGGAGACTTTTGTAGTAAGTCAGGTCAACGAGGACGTCATCCTAGGAATGCCCTTCTTGACAAGCCAAGGATGCCAGATGGGGTTTGACCGTCCAGTACTGGTGATACAAGGGAAGGAACTGGCCTGTACCGACCGCCACGGGAGAAATCTCGTGTCCAAGGTACAAGTCCGACAGAACACCCAGCTACCCCCGCAGGCGGAAGTAACTATTCCGTGTCACCTGAGTTCCAGGGATACATTCCCTCAGGGAGTGATCGAGAGCATACAGGGCGGAATACCTATCGCCACTAGTATCAACAAGCCAGACGCCCAGGGACGCGTGCTGGTGAGATGTCTCAACCCGACGCAGGACACCCTAAGACTACCCGCAGGAGAGGTTATTGGTACCTTTACGGGAGTGGAAGAGAGTGGCGTCCAGGGGTTGACCGACCAGAAAAGACAGCAGAGGAACGAGATGGGAGGAAGAGAGATGCCCCCCCATCTGCATGACCTCTTCCAGCAGGCCAAGAGAGGGTGCCAGAACCCATGGCAAGAGCAGCAAGTGAAGGAGCTGTTGGTCAAATACCAGACGGTATTCAGCAGCCGCAATGGAGACTTGGGCAGGACGACCCTAGTGGAGCACTCGATTCCCACCGTAGAGGGGGCTCGACCCATCCGATGCCCACCACACCGCCTAGGACCAGAGAAAGAGGCGGAGGCGGAACGCCAGATCAAGGACCTCTTGGAGAAGGACCTGATTGAGCCGGCCGATGGAGCTTGGAGCTCCCCCGTGGTGTTGATGAGGAAGAAGGATGACACGTGGAGGTTCTGTGTGGACTACAGGAGGCTGAATGATATAACCAAACAGGACGCCTACCCAATCCCCAGAATCGACGAGTCGTTGGACGCCTTGGCCGGTAGTAAATACTTTACTACCCTGGACTTCACTAGTGGATACTGGCAGGTACCCCTAGACCAGGACGCTCGCGACAAGTCGGCCTTCACCACCAGAAGCGGCCTGTGGAAGTGGAAGGTGTTGCCATTCGGGCTGACCTCAGCTCCCGCCACCTTCCAGAGACTCATGGAGAGTGTTCTCAAAGGTCTCCACTGGAAGACTCTGCTCCTGTACTTGGATGATGTGATTATCATCGCGCCCGACTTCCAGACACACCTGCAGAGGCTAGGCGAAGTGCTAGGACGACTCCACCAGGCAAACCTGAAGGTGAAGCCCTCCAAATGCAAACTGCTGCAAGAAGAGGTCAAGTACCTCGGACATGTAGTGAGTGCAAAAGGGGTGGCCACCGACCCAGGGAAAGTGGAGGCCGTCAGGAGGTGGGAAGCACCTAAGGACGTAAAGGGACTGCAGGCGTTCCTCGGAACGGCCGGGTATTATCGGCAATACCTCCCCGACTACACCACCATTGCTAAACCTCTCACGGTGATGACAGGAAAGGAGACGCCATGGAAGTGGGGGCAAGCAGAGCAGACTGCCTTCGAACAGCTCAAAGCCAGGCTCACACAGGCTCCAGTACTCGGGTACCCCGACCCCAACTTACCATACACCCTGGACACAGATGCCAGCGCGGTAGGAGTCGGTGCAGTACTCTCCCAGGTGCAGGAAGGCAAGGAACGCGTCATCGCGTACTTCAGCAAAACCCTGGCGCCCGCCGAGAGGAATTACTGTGTCACCCGGAAGGAGTTGGTTGCTGTCATCAAGGCAGTAAAACATTTCCGTCCCTACCTTTATGGGCGGGAATTCAAGCTCCGGACGGACCACGCCTCGCTACGGTGGCTGTGCAGACGGAAGGAGCCATCGAACCAGATAGCTCGATGGCTGGAGATCTTGGCTGAGTTCCGGTATAAGCTCGAGCACAGAGCAGGAACTCACCATGGCAATGCTGATGGGCTCAGCCGACAAGGACCCTGTGCGGACTGCAGGCAGTGCGGCTCCATCGAGCAGAGAGATGGGGGACCTTCCCATGAAGAACTACAGCAAGAAGCTGGACAGAGACCTCAGATGGAGGTGAGAGACAACCTCAACACATCGAACCCGGTACATCCCCCCCCAGAGTTTGACTCAGGAGCAGTCGAAGGGACGGGATGCGGTAGGCCGGACTCACGCCGAGCCGAGACGGCCGGGAGACATGTTGAAGAGGGAGTCTGCAGCAAGAGAGGAGAAAGAGGAGCGGGTTAACCTCACTGTGACAAACCCGGTACATTCCGCCCAAACCTTAGCTCAAGAACAAAGGGACGGGCAGGATGCGGTAGGCCGGATTTATGCCGAGCTGAGACGGCCGGGGAGCGTCACAGAGAGAGAGTTAGCTGAAGGGAGTGTCGAGCTGAGGACACTCTACGAGCGGAGAGACGCAATGAAGATTCGTCCAGACGGGGTACTGACCATCACGCTCCACCATCCTTCCAGACCGAAGCACTGTGTAGTCTGTCCACCCAGCAGGAGGACGCAAGTCGTCTGGGAAACACACAGGCTGATCCACGCTGGAGTACACCGAACCAGGCAGCGCATCCTACTCGATTGGTACTGGCCGGGCATTTCCCCCCTGGTCAGGAGACTGATAAAGGATTGCGAGGTGTGCCAGGTGGCCAAGAACGGAAGGAAAGCAGAAAACCCCCACAGGCAGCGGATGTATGCCGGTCGACCGTTCCAGAAGCTGGCAGTCGACTTAGTCGGTCCTCTACCTCTGACCAAGAGAAAGAACCGCTGGGCACTGGTCCTCACCGACCACTTTACCCGCTGGCAGGACGCCATAGCACTGCCCGATGCCACAGCACCCACGGTCGCCGTAGCCTTGGATGAGCGAGTCTTCGCTTACTGGGGTCTACCCGAGCAACTACACTCCGACCAGGGAGCGCAGTTCGAGTCAGTGTTACTCGAAGAACTATGCAGTCTATGGGGAGTCAAGAAGACGCGGACCACCCCCTACCACCCGCAAGGGAACGGTATGGTGGAACGCCAGAACAGGACGTTGGGAGATGCGCTTCGTACGCTGATACTGACAAAAGGGCAAGACGAGTGGGACAGCCTACTGCCGCAGATCATGCGGGCATGTCGCAGCACCCCCCACTCAGCAACAGGAGAGACGCCCAACATGTTAGTAATGGGACGGGAGGTCCGCCTTCCGGACCAACTAACGGGCACGCCTCCTTCCTTGGACCCTCGCAATGTCATGGAACATACAGCAGAAGTACAGGAAAATCTCCAGAAGGCACATGAATACCTGAGACACCAGCAACAGGAGATTAGGAGTCAGGACGACGAGGAACCCGCTGTGTTTCAGAAGGGGGAACTCGTCGTACTAGAGAACAAGAGAAGGGTGAAGGGCAGCAATCCGAAGCTACAGCCACGCTTTGTCGGACCTTATCAGGTGATGGAGGCCTTTCCAAATCATACATATAAGGTGGAAAGAAATGGGCAATGGTCCATACAGAATGGAATGCGACTGCGCCATTATAGGACATGCCAAGAACCGGTCAGCCGAGCACCCACTTGTCGGGAACCCGCTCTCCAACCCAATATGAAAGGAGCCAGAAGAGGAAGACCCCCCAAGGCACGCCCAGCACCCGCTGAGAACCTAGAACTATTGCCACTGCCGCTGCCAGTGCCAGAACCATTGCCATTACCGTCACCCCCACCAGACAGGTCGCCGGTGGTCAGGGAACCTCCTAGTCCACCACCTATCCAGGAACCTGGAAACCTTCCCCTGAGAGAGGAGACACCTCACACTCAGGAGTTGTCACCCCCGCCTTCGCCGGCGGCTCACCACAGTCCAACCAGAAGGCCAGAAGTAATAGAGCGCCTTGGAAATGAAAGAGACGACAGCAGAAACCAAGAAAGACATATCACCCCACCCCCAGAGGTCATCCAGAGGGCACCCAGCCCGCAGAGGCAACCAACACTCGATGAGGAAGAGTGGCCACCTCTGCAACCAAGCCGGCTGCCCACCTCACCCCTGGATCGACCCCGAAGAGAGAGACAGAAACCTATAAAGTTGAGTGATTATCACTGCTATGCGGCCGGGGGAGAACAATATCTACCCGACACCCCTTCCACAGGGACGGGAAGAAAAGGAGATACACCCCAGCAGCCCTTAGCTCTCACTCCAAAGAAGGAGGTAGCCGAAGACCCGGTCAAAATCGGCTGGACATTAGTCGAAAGAAGAAGAAATAAAAGAAAGATAGAAGAAAGAGGGACGAGTTGTCATGAAGAGGGACGAGGGAGAAAAAGTGAGCAAGAGGAAGCAACTCCCCAACCCAGTAAACTCGCCGCCGAAGAAAACAAGAGACAAGGTAGCGTAACTCCCAGCTACTGCGAACGAACACCCACCAAAAACTCTAGTCAAGAAACCGCCACCCTACGTCACCATAATGGAACCACGTGGGGGGCGGCAATAGAGGACCACGTGATGGCTAACACCAATCAAAATAAAGATAGGTGCAGGAGCCGCCAACGATCAGTTCGCAACCAGCCACGGAGGAGTTCACTACCCAGCAACACCAGAAGCGTAGACCAACTGGACTCTCCACTACAGCGACAGATACAACAAGCGATGGCTCGAACAGTGCAGCACCTTAAAGAACAGATTGACATCACGTCAACAACAGGTGAGCAGCTACCGAATGTCACCATTCAGTCACTCACCAAGGCACTCGACAGTCATCTGCGAACTGTGACTGTTCCTCGTAAAGAAGATATGATGATGAAAGTCAATCCGTCACCAACCATCAATATAAGACGAATTGATGTTGCAGGAGAAGCCGACACACCAGTGCTGAAATCAACAACTGGTGCAGAGAGGGAAATATGGTTGAGTGGAGACACCATGAGAGAGATAAAGGAGATGGCTGAGCCAGTGGAAGGCAGCGACCAGTGGAGATGTCGACGCTGTAGTTACCAACAAGCCAGACGAAGAGTAATATACCACGTCCGCCAACACTTAACATTCTTTTACTGTAAGTGTGGCAAACGAAGTGCGTCACGAGACGTAATACTCAAACACATACGAGTACAAGGAGGTACCCTGGAGCACGGAGGCAAACACAAGCCTCTCTACGAAGTTGACGAGGCCAGGTACAACGAATTCTGTAAAGTGATGAAGTGGTCATCGCCTCCACCCTTTGGTGTGCCAACACCAATCACCGAAAGAGATGCTGAGAAGAAGAAGGAAAAGGAGAAGGAGGAAAGAACTCCCATACAACGCCGACTGGGAAGATTGGCGGAGTCATCCCCACCACGTAAGCAGAGGAAGACAACTCCCCCTCCCAGGTCGGTAACACAACAGAGAGATAGTTCGCAGCCACGTCATTACAACTGGCGAACCGACTGTGAGAGGTCAGCAGAAGAGGATAGACAAAGGAGACGGAGGGAGCACCGCACCCGCATGGAAGCATTGGACCGACAGCTACACACGATAACGCATGAAGCCTGCCAGCTCCTATTGAAAGCAGAGGAGATTAAGAAGGAGCTGACCCGACCCTACAGGGACTAGAGACACCTTACCAACGCCGCCGACGTATCTTATTGGCCACCATCGCCAATGGGGGGGAGTGTGTGACGGACGGCGCTGACAGTTACCCCCCCATGTACTTTCTATTTACATTCTATTACTTTCACTTACTATTTATCCCAGTTCTATGTTTACACTCTAGAGACAATTTATCTATGCACATTTATCCATCTTACCGTTTAACATGCAATCTTATATGTATGCCATGTGAGTGCAATCATGCAGCTACCTATGTACCTCCTACCCTGTTCTATTGGCACACACTAGCCAATGGCTTGTGCTAGGTGTGGCCACCTTTTGTCTACATACTTATCAGTCTTATCAGTTATGTAATTGTTTGTATAAATGTGAATGTTCTAGTTAATAAAATCAGAGTCAGCTTGCACACTCTCAGAAGTTTCTTTGTTCTAACAAATAACTTCACTGCGCACCATTACTCGAGTAGTAATATATAGGCAGATCAGTCTGGACCTCTGCTGGCCGAACTTAGCTTTGACTAACTTCGCCTTCAATGTTCGACCTCTGCACAGCACTGAAACAAGTCAACCGAACCTCTGCTGGCCGAACTTAGCTTGCCTAATTCGCCTTCAATGTTCGACCTCTGCGCTGCACTGAAACAAGTCAAATGAACCTCTGCTGGCCGAACCTAGTTTGACTAGTTCGCCCTTCAAAGTTCGACCTTGCTTCACACACTGATAATAGCTAACGCAATCGGCAGCTCACTAGTAACTGGGATGGTTAATCACCACTCCTCAGTCTACTAAGTCGACCTGTGGGAGGATTGTATTGCTAAGAGCATTAGACACAGTTGCCATCACAGTTCGGGAGGTTGTGCAGGTAGGCCGAGCTACCAACTCACACCCCCACAGTGAAATCCTGCACAATATATCAGCGCACATTAAAATAATACTCAAGTTAGCATAAGCTATTATTACTAGCCAATTTAGTCCCTGACTGAAAGTACTAATTCAGACAGTACTATATTTTCAAAGCAATACCAATAGGATAGGTGAGTCAATAAGTGAAACATTTGATTGGTTGAAGCCAATTTTAATTTTGTGACGGCACTTATTTTTTATTCAACTAAGCATGTTATATATTGTTATATGTGTGGTGTATATTTAAGGGTATATATATAAATGTTTGCAATTTCAGACACATAGAAGATAGAACATATACACCTATTTAGATAGCACACCCAATACCACACACTTTATAATTGTTATATCATATCAAGTATGAAATAGCTCTCAGGAGTCTTGATGTTGATGTTGATCGCTGTACTCGTTCCACCACTCAAATATTCTACCCCGCTTCTGCCTTTGCTGCCTTTCGTTGTTTACTGATAAGTTTGCCCTGACTGAACAAGCTCAACTGAATAGGAATGATAAGTTTGCCCTGACTGAACAAGCTCAACTGAATAGGAATGATAAGTTTGCCCTGACTGAACAAGCTCAACTGAATAGGAATGATAAGTTTGCCATGACTGAACAAGCTCAACTGAATAGGAATGATAAGTTTGCCCTGACTGAACAAGCTCAACTGAATAGGAATGATAAGTTTGCCCTGACTGAACAAGCTCAACTGAATAGGAATGATAAGTTTGCCCTGACTGAACAAGCTCAACTGAATAGGAATGATAAGTTTGCCATGACTGAACAAGCTCAACTGAATAGGAATGATAAGTTTGCCCTGACTGAACAAGCTCAACTGAATAGGAATGATAAGTTTGCCATGACTGAACAAGCTCAACTGAATAGGAATGATAAGTTTGCCCTGACTGAACAAGCTCAACTGAATAGGAATGATAAGTTTGCCCTGACTGAACAAGCTCAACTGAATAGGAAGCGTTTTGAGTGTTGACGAGGCGAGTAAAGGGTTTAAAAGTAAGTAAAATGGCGGATTACCGCTTCTCAATTGGCAATTGAAACTTTGATGCCAACTCTCCAAATCATTTTTTGTTTTAATCAGCTGACCAAACAGACACCAGGAATTTACACTCCATCTGTTACTTTTCAGCCAGTGCAAACCAATATAAGTGCATAGTTTTCGTAGCACTCTTGACTCTGCCTTCGCCTGCAACCTGTTAAAGCATGCTTCAATATGCTCTGCAAGTACGAATGGTAAAGACATAAGCTGCCTCACTTATTTGTACACACTTTTCTCCTTTTCATAGTCCCTTTTTATATCAAGATCAGCAACTTTTTTGTATACTGCTTGTTGCCAGTGGAAGTTGCAGCACCTGATTGTCACATCCATCTCTTCACTCACAGCCTTCCACATGGCTGAAAAGATGGCAATCCATTTTTTAGTTTTTTTGCGAGTGCAAAGGACAAACATGTTTATACATATCTTCTCTGCCGTCCATTGATTCCTGAATGAATAGTGATTAAAAGTATTTTCAGCATTTTTTTCATGAAGTACTAGCTTTGTCCCTATAATATAATGCAATGATTCTCTACCACAAAATTGCTATGTGATTGCTCCTCCCGTAATATATAATTCTCTCATAGTCTCTTACCCTTCCTAGAGTCAACCATAACACTCTCTACCAAGGGTCGCATTGGTAATGCTCCGGTGACAGCTCTGAGTACCCCCAAACATATGCAGTATTTTTCGACAATGTCCAAAGTAGATTTACATTCACCTTTTCTTGTACTTTACAAAATTACTCACTGATCTGTAATCTTTGGTTTTTCTTTGTGCTATGAACGCAAAAAGTAGTGGTACTTGTTTCATGTTTCTTCCATCTTTGACAAAACTTTGAATGGTGAAGAACTGAGTGAAAAGTTTTCGTACTACTTTAAAGGTGCAATCGATATACCATTGCTTAGCATTCTGTAGCAAGTCCATCATAGTCTGTGTGGCAAACAGTAAATGTCTCTGGCCATGTACAGCAACATCTCTCAGTAGAAAACTTGGATATTATATGGAAAAGCTGAAAATAAAAAGTGAATATATGTTGTATTTATTAATGACAAGTTGTCCTCTACTTAGTGTGAACAAGGGCCCACTATTTGTGAGCACTGCAATATTACTAACTTAACCGATGTTTGTTTCTTGTAATTTTATAGTCTTACCTCAAACTTTGAGCCCTCTGGGTTTCTTGGTTTGACTTTCTGACTAGTTCGGTTGACAACACGAGCAACATTATCCAAACTCGGTAATCCGGCTACTGTTAGATCTTGCCCAGATGATTCAGACAAAATCGCCGCAAACCCATTTCTGGCAATGGCAGCTCCACTAGCGAAAACATCCTTTTTTCTTTTTGCTTTGCTCTATAATCTCAAAACAACTTGCAGTATCAAATATCAAAACACAACAGTGGTTTTGGGAGAGGTCTGTAAACATATGCGGTTAGTTGTGCTAGTAACGTAGAAGCAACAAATTGAAAGTTTCTTTCTGTTTACCAAAGAACATACTACAGCATTTTATTTCTGCCACCTTCATGGATACAAAGTTTTTATCTACTAAATATCGAAGGAATCCTGACAAATCATGTAGATTCTCAAGAATTTTGTGAGAAATTTTTTAAAGCATTCCCGCGTATGTTTAATGTGACCAACTCAGCTTGTACAAAAGTCACTGATAACAATTACAACACACCAATGTCTTCTATCTAGCAGATAGTCACCCAGATAACAATTACAGCACATCAATGTCTTCTATCTAGCAGATAGTCACCCAGATAACAATTACAGCACATCAATGCCTTCTATCTAGCAGATAGTCACCCAGATAACAAATACAGCACATCAATGTCTTCTATCTAGCAGATAGTCACCCAGATAACAATTACAGCACACCAATGTCTTCTATCTAACAGATAGTCACCCAGAAGTAGTAATATATGAGCAGATCTCCCTACCAAGTGTTTTTTTGAGGATTACACCTTGGGGTTTAGGCAATGGGTTACGACGTTGAATGAATTCGCCGAGTTTATATTGTATTTCATTTGAGGGGTATTTGAGTGGCATTTGAGTGGTATTTAAGTGGCATTTGAGTTTTGATTATTTTTTTACTTAATTTGAACTCATATGGCAGCTAGATTTTGAATGTATGGCATTCAAGTTTTGATAATTTTTTTACATAATTATATACATAATTCTAACTCATAGGGTATATAGATTTTGAATGTATGACATTTAAGTTTTGATAAATTTTTTAATTCCTACTCATATGATATCTTGAGAGAGAGGAGAAAGGGAAGCATTAGTTATCTTTAGAGAGAGGAGAGAGAGAGGAGAGAGAGAGGAGAGAGGAGCTACATCTACACTGAATAAATCCGATGATTAAAAATAAAACAATATGTGAATATATACATTTATTGTATAATAAGTAGGGATACATAAAGAGAACATATTAAATATTGTGAGCTTGAAATAGTTCCAATATCATTTCAAATGAAATAGTGGATGATGAGAGATTTTCATCCATTTGTATGTATCTATTGTTGTACTGATGTTATAACTTAGGAAGGAAGACTTCTGTTCTATGTACTTTTGATTCCATAATGAACTAAAATAAAAAGTTATGTATTAGTATAGGATGATTAAACAAAAATGTAAAATAATTACATGAATTTGAATTATAGTTCTTTTTACATTGGTTAGTTAACATTATATAGTAAAGGGAAGTAACTCACCAAGTTATATTGTTCGGTTTGTTTTTTCTTGAGCATAATTTTCATCAAGTGTTTTTGATTCTCTCTCTTCTATCTAAAGCAAAACAAAAAAACAATTACTTTATAAATAAATTCTATCTAATTGGAAGTATTACTTATATCAGTTAGTTTACATTAAATAAAAAACACTCACTAGGTTGTGTTGTCTGACTTGCTTTTCTTGAATATAGTTTTCACCAGGGGGTGTTGGTTCTCTCAAAGATGTAGAAGATGTGTTTCCCGCTCCCATTGAAAGCACTAAGACCTTGTTCTCAACAACCTCATCTGTAGTAAAGTACTTCATCTGGTTGGAATCATCAAGTTTGTTGGATAGGTTTTGAGCCGTTTCTATCGCTTGTAATGCTGTGAATGTGATTATATCATGTCGATGATAACCAAATCTACTAACTTCACGATTTCTTACAAGTATGACTCCTGTTCCAATTCGTTTGACATCGCTAGCATGTTTTTCAGGTATATATAGAACTCCCATCATCAAACCATCGTATTGCAAACATCTGTAGTTTACCAGTAGCGCATCCATCACCACTTCTCCGTTAGGTAATGTTAACTGAGTTGATATTTGAGGAGATTCAAAACTGATTACACTTCCAACAGCAAATTGAGAGAGTGTTGCGATACGAACCATACTGATCAACTGACTAGGTGTTTTTTTTTTATTAATCTACTTAGCTGTTTAGCTTCCTCAAGGGAAATATTGGATGGAAAGTTGATAGGGTGAAAGATTGGATGCTTGTCTGAATCGAATCCCATAAAAACCACCAGTTTTGGAACATCCGGTTGTATTGGAGCTAATTTGTTATAATCCTCATTTCTCACCATGGATCTCACTTGTCGCCTGTTGCCAAATGTTTCGACATTGTAGCGGATAATGCATAAGTTTTTATATACATCCTCAGCTGGTCTTTCGATGGAGATTATCTCGAGAAGTGATGGTGTTTGATTTAAGTGAAGTGGTTGAAACCTTCCAATCATTACTCTGTCATTGGTATCGCAAGAATTGAGCAAACTAGCAGCATTTTTTGACAAGCAGGAAAGATGAGAAAGAGATGGTGCTTTCAAAGTCCAAGCATAGTCAATCGTTTTATTTCTATCCGAATCCCATGGCTTTGGTCGAACTGTTTTCAGTTTCCTTTTTATTATATGTGAATCAGGAGGGATATTTTCTTTATCATCAGAGTATGGTTCGAATGTTGAGAGAAATGAGGTATTACGTTCTTCATTCATATTCAGAGCGTTCAGTGAAAAGTTGGAACTGAAAAGAGAGTAAAAAAATATATGTAACAGATGGTTGGAATTTTGAAAAATATTTGAAAAGAATAAACTAACTAGATATTTATAAAATAAACACATAATCAAAAGCAAAAATAATTTTTCTGATGCGTTATGGTGAAACTATTTGATCTTTTATTAATATGTTGGAACTGAAAAGAGAGTAAAAAATATGTAACAGATGGTTGGAATTTGAAAAATATTTGAAAAGAATAAACTAACTAGATATTTATAAAATAAACACATGATCAAAACCAAAATAATTTTTCTGATGCGTTATGGTGAAACTATTTGATCTTTTATTAATAAAAACAAAATATTAAAACATAAAATTAACTTTCTGAAGTATTATAGCAAATCTAGTTGAAGTTTTCTATCAATATATGTTAAAGAATTATTTAGTGATTCTCACCTTATTGACTGAAAGTCTTTCTATAGTTTCAAGTAAATGTAGTAGTTGGTGTGTAGATGTTGCTTCCTTGCTAGCTATTGTAGAACTGGATGCTTTCTGTGTGAAAACACTGGTTCTTAAATAGCTAAAGCTGTACTAATTAACCCTATGAAACCTTCTTTATAATATATCTATGACTCAGCAGTTTTTTCACGCGATATTCCCGCGAAAGCTTTGGTTTTTATTCGCGTGAAAATTATTTTTTTTACTCCCGCGAAAGCAACGGATTTATCCCTATTGAAATAATTGTTTTATTCCCGCGAAAGCATTGGTTTCTATCCACGTGGAAATAAAATGTTCATTCCCGCAAAAGCAACGGTTTCTATTTGCGTGAAAATAAACTATTTATTCCCGCGAAAACATTGGTTTGTATTCGCGCGAAAATAAAATATTTATTCCCGCGAAAGCAACGGTTTCCACTCGCGTGAAAATGAAGTATTGATTCCCGCGAAAGCTTTGGTTTGTATTCGCGGGAAAACAAAATTTCTATTCCCGCGAAAGCAACGGTTTCCATCCGTGTGAAAATAAATTATTTATTCCCGCGAAAACATTGGTTTGTATTCGCGTGAAAATAAAATATTTATTCCCGCGAAAGCAACGGTTTCCATTCGCGTGAAAATAAAATATTGATTCCCGCGAAAGCATTGGTTTGTATTCGCGGGAAAATAAAATTTCTATTCCCGCGAAAGCAACGGTTTCCATTCGTGTGAAAATGAATTATCTATTCCCGCGAAAACATTGGTTTGTATTCGCGTGAAAATAAAATAGTTATTCCCGCGAAAGCAATGGTTTCCATTCGCGTGAAAATAAAGTGTTTATTCCTGTGAAAGCATTGCTTTGTATTCGCGTGAAAATGAAATTTGTATTCCCGCGAAAGCAACGGTTTCCATTCGTGTGAAAATAAATTGTTTATTCCCGCGAAAACATTGGTTTGTATTCGCGTGAAAATAATTTTGTTATTCCCGCGAAAGCAACGGTTTCCATTCATGTGAAAATAATGCTGATTCATAGCAGTGCAACTTAAGCTATATAAGAAGCACTGTTTTCATACAGAAAGCATTCACTTCATCGTTAGTAACTGAAGGAAGAAGATCTACTACATCATCATCTACTACAGCCCTCCTTCTTCATCATTTGAGTTACATAGGAAACAGCTGAAGTTCAAACAACTATGTATATACTTCATCTAATTCAAAGAAAAACAAGTCTTCATTTGTGATGTAAGTATTTATATTTCGTTTTAATTGTAATCAATTTAAGCGTGAAGACATTTTCTGAACAAAAAACAAGATTATTCACTATTTAAGATATCAAAAAATGCTGTATGTAAGTTTTAATTATGTTTATTCTTATTATTTCAGGGCTTCAAAATGAAAAAAGTACTCCTTCTTCATCCGAATTTTATAGAAAGCAGCTCTCAAGTTCAAACTACTAGGAATATAATTCATTTTAATTCAAAAGAAAGACAAGTCTTCATTTCTGATGTAAGTATTTACATTCTATTACAATAGTAATCAATTCAAGTATATTGAAAAAAAATTGAAACCTTAGTCTTTTTTTATTTTTTTGCTATAAAGCATTATCATTTTTTTTTTTAGAATAACAACGAACTAGATCAAAAGGAAAGAACTTTCCAACAAAACTTCAACTTGAGTAATAACTGAAGCTACTACTTGTATTATATATAAATAATGTGTCGAGTAACAAACAACAGATATGTAGCAAACACTATTTATAATGAAAAAAAAGAAATGCGAAAAACTCGGAATTGCTTTGAAAATACTAAAGACTGCACCGAATGGATAGATGATAGTTTACTCGTTACTTCGTCGTTGTTTTTACAACGAAATTTTTCTGATACCACTGCAATCACTTATGTCGTCGCAACTTATCCGGATAATCACTGTAGTCTTTTGTCATTAAAATTACAAAAAACTATTGCGCAACTTTCCCCAGCGGACTTTTTCAAGTTCATTTGCAATGAACTCTCTTTTTATGAAAGAGAGACTTTAATGCTTGATGAAAGTTATCGAAGAAAATCATTTCTTACAAATTGGAGACGAGTAGGTAAACATTGTGGTGAAAACATGGCTGCAGCTGGTTTCTATAACCTTGAAAAAGACAACGCTGTTCGATGTGTTTTTTGCCAAGGGGTATTACTAAACTGGAAGGATGAAGATGAACATCCGATGAAAGAACACGCTGAAAGTTTTCCGTTTTGTCGATTTGTTAGAGGATTTAACACTCACAATCGTCTGTATAGACCTAGGAAACTACTTGCAGATGAAATGAAAAACATCTCAATTGTCAAAAGTTATACGATGGAAGAACAAAAGACCAGAAGAGGAGATTTAACTGCAGAAGTATTACCTCTAGGTATATCAATTGATCGTGCTGATACACCACGTTTTGCTACTGAAACATCTAGAGAAGACAGTTTCAAACAATGGAAGGGTAAAGTCTCCATGAAACTCCTTTCCAATGCAGGTTTCTACTATACTAAGTTCGGAGATAGTGTAAAATGCTTTTTTTGCTCAGGTGAACTTGAAGAATGGGAAGAGAGTGATCTACCGTGGGAGGAACACTGTCGATGGTTCCCAGACTGTTATTTTTTACTCGGGAGTAAAGGTGAAGAGTATGTTGAGGATGTTTACATGCGAACGGAAAAAGGCAAAAGGTGTAAGCGACGGGTTGAAAAATATCGAGAAAAAGTAAAACAAATAACGCACAACAATGACACCGAAGAAATGAAACTTATTTGCAAAAAACTAGGATACAGTCAAAACGATATCGAACCAGTTTTAGTGTTAAATGGAAAACCTTTTGAGCGAATAGGTTTTATGATTGAAGCCTTACATATTTTTGAAAATGATTTTACAACTGTTGAGAATTCGTCAACACTGTTAAAAAATGATGCTAAATCAATTGATTCGTTAAAAAAAGATAAAGATCAGACTAAGCAAAGCAAACTCGCTCAATGTGTGTCTGAGACGCATGAAAAAAAAGTAATTGCAAATCATATCTCTCTTCCATGTGGTCATCTCATTTACTGTAGTGAGTGTAAGGAAAAAGCACTTACTGAATGCTCATCAGAAGTAAAACCTTGCCCAATCGATGGTTGTCAGGTTGAAATTAAAGCATTTATGAAGATCTACATGAGCTAGCATAACAATTAACCTCAAAAAAAAGAAAAAGTAATGAATGATTAAATAGGTGTTTCAATTTGAAAACGTATCATTCGCGTTTTGTAATTTAACGGAATAACAACAAATATGTTACGTGTTGAAGACTTTGCTCACCAAGAAGCTTCCGATGCTATAGGACCTAAGACTTTTTTGGCTGAGGTTTCTGATGAAATGTTGAGGATTTATTTTACGGAGGAATGTGTATACTGTGTACTAGGAGGAAGTTTTTACAAGCAAGCAACCAATCTATCGCTACTAAACTGTTACTGTTCACACGTTGATGACGAATGTATCACTTGTAAAAGATATGCTGAAATGGTTGAAGGTGCTACACCTACCAAAAAAGAATTGGGTGATGCTATCGACTGGATTGATAGAAGACAAGTTTTGAAAAATGCTAAAATGGGTTTTTTGGTGCATGATGAATGGATTAATGCTTTTTTGGATCTTTCCACTGATGATTTGAAGTCTCCCTTTTTGTTAACAAATTTGAGAGCACGATTAAATCCCTACCTATTACCTACTAGTCAGAGCAAACTGGCTTATCAACGACTAAAGGATAAATTACTTGCGATAGCGGAAGGATATCCATACGCTCACACTCTTGATGAAAAAGAAGACTCAGTCAACCCAATAATAACTATTGATTCGACAAATATATCTGAAGACTCATAAAAGAACTGCTACAAAAAAAGTTGCTTCATTTATCTCTGAACTACAGCAGAAACATGAGTGGAAAAACTCAAGGATTCAAGTCAATTGGTACATTGGCTGATTTTGTTCCTAAGTTCATAAGGACTCATTTTGAACACATTCCTTTAGAGCGTTCGAATCCTCTTTTTGTTCAACTCATCACCGAAGAAGTATTTTATTTTGTGTTAGGATTCAATCTAGTTCGTAAATCAATACAAAGCATGCTTTTGAGCTGTAATTGTATTTCAAGAGCAAATCCTCTCGAATGCTTAAACTGTTCTAGGAGCTTTGATCCAAAAGTATGCTGTCCGCAAGCCAAGTTGATAGATTTTGAAGATCTCAAAAGAGCGATCGAACTGATTGATATAAAGCAATGTTTGAAAGATGCTGAACTGGGAGTAGTAATATATGAGCAGATCTCCCTACCAAGTGTTTTTTTGTGGATTAGACCTTGGAGGTTATGCAATGGGTTACGATGTTGGATGAATTCGCCGAGTTTATATTGTATTTCATTTAAGGGGTACTTGAGTGGCATTTGAGTGGCATTTAAGTGGCATTTGAGTTTTTGATTATTTTTTTACTTATTTTGAACTTATATGGCATATAGATTTTGCATGTATGGCATTTGATTTTTTTGATAGTTTTAACATTGTATATAAATGAAAACGTGATAAGATTGTATGGTTATTGGAAGTTAAGATGTCGACAGAGGATGATGTTGAGATGAGACCGATGAATGAAGTTGATACTATTGATGGTACTGAACGTGATATGATAGATGTTTTACCGAGTATGAAGCGTAAAGCGTTGATAATTATGATAATTTTGGTATTTGTCGTAGGGCTTTCCAGTTTTGGAGGTGTTACTGAGTTTAGTATGTATGAAGAAGCTATGGAAAAAATACAAAAAGCGAGAAACTCTCCTGTTGGAATCATAAATGAAACTACTGTTGATTGATGAACATCTTTTTATGATGAATGGGAAACCTGAAGATTATGACCCGACGATGCGATCTCCTTTTACAGCAATGATTGCAGGACCAACTGGATCGGGAAAGACGCAAGCGATTTTTCGAATGATTGAAGCTAGTCAGACTATAGCACACCCTCCACCAACAGAGATTCACTACTGTTATGGAGCCTACCAAAAAGCCTTTGATGATGTATCAGGAGTGATTTTTCATGAAGGCATGATAGATATAACAGTGAGTTTTCCCAGAGATGGTAAAAATCGATGGCTGATAATTGATGATCTCATGGATGAAGTTTCTGGTAAAACCGATGCTAATGCTTTGTATACAAAACATAGCCATCATTTGAACATAAGTGTGTTTTTTATTGTTCAGAATCTGTTTTTAAAAGGAAATCGTACAATTTCCTTGAATAGTCATTATTTTTTTCTTTTTAAAAACCCTAGAGATGCTTCTTCTATTTCCTATTTGGCTCGACAATGTTTTCCATCAAAAATAAAATATGTACAAGAGGCTTTTGAAGATGCGACAAAGAAACCATACTCTTATTTACGAATAGATACGACTCAACAAACGAATGATCAATATAGACTATTGGGAAATTTTACATCAGTTCTCCCTATGATATTATATGTACCCAAGTAAAAGGATATAAATACAATTACTATTCACTTCACCTCAATCATATTTTGTTATTCAACGACGCAACACGAAAGCATTATAATGTCTAAAGCTTTGGAGAAAAAATTAACAAAAAATGCAGCTGTGTTGTTATCGCTCAACAATACAACCTTTGCTATTCAAAAGTCTGTTATAGCCAAAGCCAAAAAGGAGTTTATTATGACTCTAATGGAATGTGCTAAAGCTATTATAAATGGAACGATACCATTGACATCATCTCAGTATAATGATTTGCAGCGAAACGTGAAGGATATTAGCGCTTTAGTAAGAAAATCAACGTTAGATGATAAGAAAGCTGTATTGCAAAAAGGAGGATTTTTAGGCGCTCTACTAGGACCTATCATCAGCAATATAGTTCCTGGGTTACTTAAAAGTGTGCTAGGCGGAGGGAGAAGATAAAGATGAAACTCTCAACACGAATGATGCGGAATAGAATGGCGATTTTAGCTCTGGATGATCTGAGTAAGAAAGGAAAAATCGCTATAGTCGAAAAGGCTAACTCAGATTTGTTTCAATCATTGATAGAAAGTGTTAAAAATATTATATTAGGTAATGTTCCTCTTGATTCTGAGCAGTTTATTGAGTTGCAGCGTTACAAGAAGGAGCTACATAAACTTAGTGGTAGAGGGAGAGTTGATGATAAGCGTAAAATTTTGATTCAGAGTGGTAGAGGGAATCTTTTGGGTGCTATTATAACACCTATTGTATCTGTTTTATCATCAATAAAAAGATGAATCGTCAGCCTTTAACATTCTCCAGACGTAATTTTATACTCACTGAAGATGAATACTATAGATTAACGGAAAGAAAGGATGATAAAACAGTGGTAAAGGAAGAGAAAACCAGACCTCCATTGTATTATAATCCTATGGAAGCTATAACAGTGAGAAATATGAAGCGAAAGCGAAATGATCTACTGGAAACGGCTTATGATTCTTGACTTATCCTCATACGAAAAGTTAGATGAAAATGTTGAAAACCTACGTAGGTATTTGTCTGATGTCAAAAAGATTAAAAATAACCAAAACCAGACACAAAAGGATAGTTGGAATCTCATTAAGAAAAAAAAGACAGAGTCTACTTTTCCTTTGGCCAATAGCACAGTTATCGATAATAAACCTAATGTCTTTTCACCAAATGTCGATAAAGACAATGAGTTAGAATCAGTGAAAGTGGTTGATGATGATGATGATATTGGGATGGAATTAATAAAAGGAAGGTTGTTTGATACTGAAGACACAACCTTACTAGGAAGTACATTTCTTACTGATGGAAAAGATGAGCACGATAGTGAAAGCGAAAATTTAAAAGATTTTGAAAAAAAAGCAGCTGATTTAACAACAAAAAAGAGTGATCAAACGATCGCTGTCAGAATGTTGAATAATCTGAGTAAAATTGGTAGATTCGACTCGGAGAAGAACAGACTGAAAATTGGAGAACATTGGTTGAATCCTAAGACTTCCAAAACTTTACTACGAGACGTTCTAACCGAAGGAGGTAAAATACAATCGGGAAATACCAATTACAGTAGATTTAAAAGCCTGCTAACTGATGAAGGAATCACAACTGTCAGAAAATCCCCGCATCGAACACGTACTCAGAAGAAAAAGTTGGTCGTTCCCGGTACTAATTCATGGACATCGACACGCTAAAAGAGTTGTATTACAATCCTGCATTACATACATCTCTACGAGGAGCTAGAGCTTTACTGAAAGCTCGTAGAAAACGAGAGGGAGAAAAAAGAATCCGTGAATGGTTGAGTGGTGAGGATGCCTACACGTTACATAAAAAAGTTGTAACCAAGTTTAAGCGTCGTCCTACAATTGTAGCTGGAATAGGGGAGCAGCTACAGGTAGATTTGATGGATGTTCGATCTCGAAGAGATGAAAATAATAATACAGCATTTTTACTGACTGCTATTGATTCTTTATCTAGAAAAGGTTGGGCTGTGCCGCTCATCAACAAATCAGGACCGGTAGTAGCAAGAGGATTGAGAAGAATACTAGAAGGGGAAAACTATAAAGCTTTACAATCTGATAAAGGTAAAGAGTTTGACAACGTCAATGTCAAGACTCTGCTGGCGGAAAAAAAGATCAAGCGCTTTACAACCGAAAATGAAACGATAAAGGCATCAATGGTGGAGCGTTTTAACAGAACTTTAAAAGAGAAGATATATAGATATTTGACATATAAAGATGACGATAGATACATTGATGTTTTACCAGAAATGGTTAATGCATACAACAACACAATTCATGGTGCTATAGGTATGAGACCAAATGATGTGAATTTTCAAAATCAAGAACTTGTATGGAATCGTGTGTATGAAGGAGGTGAACATAGTTTAACTCAAGAAGCAAAACTAAAGGTTGGGGATTATGTGAGAATAAGTAAGGCAAGAGGAGTGTTTGAAAGAGGATACACTCCGAATTGGACGATTGAGATTTTTATAATCACCGATGTACTTATTGATGAAAAACCTGTTGTATATAGGGTGAAAGATTTAGCTGAGGAGATGATTGATGGTACCTTTTACGAAAAAGAGTTGCAAAAAGTAAAAAAACCCACGATTTTCAGAATTGAAAAGATACTGGGAAGAAGAATGAGAAGAGGTAAAAGACAGATTCTGGTTAAGTGGTTAGGTTATGGAGAAAAGTTCAATGAGTGGGTAGATGAATAGTTTATAAGGAAACAACGCTTGATATAATCATCATACGTTGGGAAAATGTCGATGCTGATAACTTTACCCTCAAACTCTAGTGGTGAAGAGTTTCCTGATAATAACAATTCCGAATTTACAGTGAGACTGTATAAATATTTGGTTATCAATGGCGGTAAATGGGAGCTAGCTCTGCTAGATATGACTTATTCTAATAATTGGAAAAATGTTACCGAAGGGAAAATATATCTAGAAAAGACTAATGTCTCTGGTAAAAGCGAAAAGTCCTTCATCCTAATCGGTAATGGAAGATATGATAGTATAGAGGAGTTGGAGGAGATTATACGAAAGAGAATGAATGAAATGGATTTAGACAAGAAATTCGCCATCTCCTACAACAAGATCACCAACACCGCTTTACTAACTAACAGTGATCCTGATACTGCCATAAGCTTTTCCAAAGATATAGCATATATTTTTGGATTTGAATCAAAAACTACATACCCTCGTGGTAGATACAATAATATCACACCCCCTGATATAAATTCCGGTTTAACATCCCTGTATGTTTATTCCAACATTGTTGATAATAGAATGGTAGGAGATACGAATGTACCTTTATTGAGAGTAGTTCCAGTTCAAGGAAAGAAGAATAGTGTTGTGTATCAAGAATTTAAAAATCCCCACTATGTTGACGCTTCATCACTAAATAGTGATATGATTAAAGTACTTATAACGAGTGACGACGGTCAACGAATACCATTTGATGGTGGAAAGGTTGTGTTGACGGTTCACTATAGAGAGAAAGAATTATAATGAGTTTGGTACGATACACCCCTGAGGATTCAAAAGATTTTTTGATGAATACTACAAGATGCAAGCTGGAAATGGAATTGGAGTGTATAGTGGACGACGAGTGATGCCTAATATGAGAGGAAATGGACTTGGTAGTATTTTTTCAAGTTTACTTAAATCTGCAGCACCAATGCTGAAAAGAGGAGCAATTAGTTTGGGGAAAAGAGCATTGTCTGTAGGTAGAAATGTAGCGCGTGATGTCATCGATGGTCAAAGTTTTGCAGCGTCAGCAAAGAAGAGGGGATTGGCAGAGTTGAATGATCTGGGAGGAGATGTGCTCAATGCAGTTCGTCCAGATAGAATGAAAAGGAGAAAAACAAGAGGTGGAAAGAAGAGGAGAGGTGTTGGTAATCGTGGTATATTTTAATAGCAGTAGAATCCGGTATAAAGACGGCTGAGCTTGATATCTATATTCATTAAGCGGTAACGCTTCAAGCATTCATCACTCGCAAAAGATGGCTAGCCTAAATGGAACAACAGGTAATAAGTTGGAAGGTTCTTCCTACAACATAAATCCAACGTTGGATGTATTTGCTACGGAACCAACAAACATATCGGTAGAAAGATCGGAATATGTTGTCATCAGACCTGATAGGTTAGATCCTTATGGTAGTATTGAGTTAACCTTGTCAGGGAGCACTGAACATTACACAGATCTTTACAACTCGTTTCTGCAAGTTGAAGCCACGGTTGTTCAAGATGATGGAACCAATATTACAGGTAATGATGATGATGCAGTTGTGTGGATGGGGGATTCAATGCATGCATTATTCAGTGAGTTGAAAATGTCGATAGAAGGAACCACCGTTGAATACGCTAACAACTACGGTTTACGCTCCTACTTTTCACAACTACTCGAAAACAGTGCAGAAAGAAAGAAATATCAAGGTAAGATGGAAGGATGGTTGTATGATGATTCAACTAGCAAAGACGGTGCTGATCACAAAACCGCTGATAAGAAAAAGAGGAAAGCTCTAATCATAGGTGGAAAGACAATAGAATTAACTGGAAAACCTCATCTCGCATTATTTCAGCAGAAAAAACTAATAATACCAGGTCCTACTATGCAGCTGGAGTTTGAGCGCGCCTCTGCCAAACTAGCTTTGTTTGCTGCGGATGAGGTGCCTGCAGGAGGGGCAAAGATTAGAATTGATAAATTTGAACTTCATCTTTGTAAAGTTAAGGTGAATCCTACAATACAAAACTCCCAACTCAGTTTGGCATTGGAAGGCCACAACTACATTTATCCTGTTGATCGAAAACGGATAAAACTATATGGAATTCGTGCTGGTGTTGCGCAGATCGACATCACTTTGGAAGAAAACAAACAAAAACCTAAGCAAATTTATTTAGGTTTAGTTAATCACAACGCAATGAACGGACGTTTCGCCTTGAATCCATATAGAATGCAGCATGCTAGTGTTGATAGTATTGTATTGAGAGTTGGTGATTGTCCAATTGGAAGGAGATTTGAACCAAATTATGCTAGAGGAATTTTTGGAAGAGAATATCATCAGTTTCTACACGCTACCGGAACTTTGCTTGAAGGCGATAGTCTTGGTATTACGAAAGAACAATACCTTGATGGTACTACACTTTATGGATTTGATTTGACTGGTGATTTTCTTAAAGAAGGTTTTCACTCTATGAAAAATGTCACAACAAGTGTGGAAATTCGTTTTAGCGCTAACACGACGGATGGATTATCCCTGGTAGCATACTTTGTAAAAGACGGTGTGTTGGAGATGGATAGCATTCTTCAATTAACTATCGGAGGCGACGCAGTGCTTTAAACAGAAAGTTACAGATGAATACCATACAAATTCGATCGATCTTATCTTCAGACGTTTTATGTCAAAGCGTAGGGATTCATGTTGGAGCTAGAGAACAGTTTTGGAAGCAAATTTGCAATTTTCCAACAGGATGTTTCGTATTCAACACCCATTATTCTCATCAACCCGGGGAGCATTGGTTGGCTGTGTACGCTAATGATTCAGAGGTGGATTTTTTTGACTCGTTTGGACGTTCCGTTTCCTTTTATCCGGATGTAAATGAAATACTAAGTATTCATGGAGGATATGAAACAATACGAAGTAATGAAACACAACTACAAAGTTTTTTGTCAACTGTATGTGGCGACTATTGTGTATACTTTTGTTTACTGAGAAGTAGAGGATGGAGTATGGATGAAATTGTTAGAAGTTTACGAGACATAGGAGATAGTGAGATGAGAGATCACTCAATACGGAGATTTATCATACAGACCTATCCTAACTTCGAGTTCATAGAACATAATACAGTAGAAGGAATAGATGGTGTACATATACAAGGAACTAATTTACTAAGTAAATTGTTAAAATAAATTATTATAATTGATTTTTATTTGATATAACAAATATAATGAATAAAATACAACTTATCTCATTATTTGTGCTAAACACTACAGAACCTATAAAAACTATTATTTTGTAATGTTTCAAGCAAGAAGTAAATAAGATCTTCTCATTTTCTTCCTCAGGAGCGCTCTTTAGTTATATCTAAAAGACATAGTAACTAATGACTCTATCATACATAGTTATATGAATTAATTTTACAAAAATACTTCAGATCTTTCTTTAAATAGATATGAAACTTACCATCATAGAAGACGAGTCACATCCTTTGTGTTATCGATTAAGACTCTGATACGCTGTTCTGGACAATTCTCTTTTTCATTTTCATCAAAGTAGGAGAGACAGGTGTGCTGCAGCGAAGTATCAAACAGTTCTGAGACTTGAATGAAAGCTTGAAGAGCTGAGAGTAGAATGATGTCGTAGGAAATCATGTTGTTCGTATTTTGTTTCAGTCCTCTGAATACGATTACACCACTTTTTTCCGCCACCACAGATGAAGCTATTTGAGCAGGGATGCTAAGATCTCCAATCAATAGCTCTCCTTTCACCATACATCTGTAATTAGCCACTATAACATCAGCAGTCTTGTTCCAACGAGTATCACATTTTCTTAGCATTCCAGGATTCTCATAAGCTATAACACTTCCTGTCGGAAAATCGTGTAGGTGAGCAACACTGAAATAAGCCTGTATTTGTCTCAAACTCTTGCCATACAATGAGTTGAATGGATCGTTGATCTTTTGATTACATCCATGAGATTCAGCAGTACGAAAAATCGCATCTCCTGTCTTTCCTTCTCCCATATAAATTAAAACAATTGGACGTGTTTGCTTAGCTTTATTAACAAGCAGTCCTATTTCGGTTGAAACATCACTCTTCACCCGAGTTATCTTCTTATCCTTTCGGTAGTTGTAAATCATGGTGCACTTTGATTCATCACGAAATTCAACAGACAACACCTCCATAACTGTTGGTACTGGTAGTTCTCGGATTTCCATGGATTCTTCAAGTTTTTCTAGACTATCTGGAGAGAGAGAGTTTATTAACCCAGCGCTCTTGTAGGTGAGAGTGGTTAGTTCATTACTTCCAGCATCTTGAAAGGGTATTCTGGTGTGACGAAAAAGCGTTTCATCTCCAACATCCGTCAAAACTAGTTTTTTGCACTTCGAGCCAGTTTCATTCTCATCTTTTGTCAAATCAATAAAAGATCGTTTCCTCATCGATGTTCTTTTTAAAGACAGCTTGTTAGTAGGAGATGTGAATGAAGTAAAATCTTGTTGGGATTCTGGTTCATCAACCACCAATTGACTTTCTGCCATATCAAAGATAGGAGAAGGTGATGGGGAAAGGGTTTGCTGGGATCCTGCTTCTTCATTCATCGGTTGACTTCCTTCGTCTTGAGTATTCATTCTAAAAAAACAAAACATTTTGTTTAATTTTTCGTAATTAATTTTAAAAGATCATAAAGGTCATAAACCTTCAGCTAGTAGCGTTAGCTAACAAAAAATAAATATTTTTACTCTTACCTTTATAAAGAAGATGAGCTCCTAGTTGTTGCAATGAAAGATTTAGTAGATGTTGCTTCTCCGCTAGTCGTTGTAGAACTGGATGCTTTCTGTGTGAAAACAGTGGCTCTTAAATAGGTAAAGTTGCACTGATTAAATCCTATGAATCAACATTTTTTCACGCGAATACAACCCAATGCTTTCGCGGGAATAAATAATTTATTTTCACGCGAATACAAACCAATGCTTTCGCGGGAATAAACATTTAATTTTCACGCGAATGGAAACTGTTGCTTTCGCGGGAATGAATACTTTATTTTCACGCGAATACAAACCGTTGCTTTCGCGGGAATAAATATTTTATTTTCACGCGAATACAAACCAATGCTTTCGCGGGAATAAACATTTAATTTTCACGCGAATGGAAACTGTTGCTTTCGCGGGAATGAATACTTTATTTTCACGCGAATACAAACCGTTGCTTTCGCGGGAATAAATATTTTATTTTCACGCGAATACAAACCAATGTTTTCGCGGGAATAAATAATTTATTTTCACGCGAATGGAAACCGTTGCTTTCGCGGGAATAAACATTTTATTTTCACGCGAATAGAAACCAATGTTTTCGCGGGAATAAATAATTTATTTTCACGCGAATGGAAACCGTTGCTTTCGCGGGAATAAACATTTTATTTTCACGCGAATAGAAACCAATGTTTTCGCGGGAATAAATAATTTATTTTCACGCGAATGGAAACCGTTGCTTTCGCGGGAATAAACATTTTATTTTCACGCGAATACAAACCAATGTTTTCGCGGGAATAAATAAATTATTTTCACACGAATGGAAACCGTTGCTTTCGCGGGAACAAACATTTTATTTTCACGCGAATATAAACCAATGTTTTCGCGGGAATAAATAATTTATTTTCACGCGAATACAAACCAATGTTTTCGCGGGAATAAATAATTTATTTTCACGCGAATACAAACCAATGCTTTCGCGGGAATAAACATTTCGTTTTCACGCGAATACAAACCAATGTTTTCGCGGGAATAAATAATTTATTTTCACGCGAATACAAACCAATGCTTTCGCGGGAATAAACATTTTATTTTCACGCGAATACAAACCAATGTTTTCGCGGGAATAAATAATTTTATTTTCACGCGAATGGAAACCATTGCTTTCGCGGGAATAAAAATTTTATTTTCACGCGAATACAAACCAATGCTTTCGCGGGAATATATACTTTATTTTCACGCGAATGGAAACCGTTGCTTTCGCGGGAATGAAATTTTTTATTTTCACGCGAATAAAACAGGGATATTTCACGCGAATAACACTATTCTGATAGAGTTTTCGCGTGAGTGTTTTTAATGGCTATAAGCTAAATGAGTAGGAGTGGCTTATACTATATAAGAACAGCTCTCTCTGCATAGAAATCATTCTCTCCAGCAATAAAACATCGACTACTACAGCTGATTTCATCAACTACTACAACTGATTCATCAACTGCTACAACTGATTTCATCAACTACTACAGCTGATTTCTTGGTGATAAGGTAAGAATTAATAGAAAAATTACTTAATAAAAGTTAAAATGTAATTATTTTACAACACTGTTTAATCATCATATACTAATACTTAACATTTTATTTTAGTTCATTATGAGTTCAAAAAGATACACAATCAAAGACTACCTTCCAAAGATATATCATAGCTATATTAAAGAAAATGTTGAAGTACAGGAAAAGATTGGATATCGCTTGACATTACAAGCTATATTATTATGTATGACACAGCATTTGCTAACTGTAGCTTCTTTACATGGAGAACTTTCACCGATACAATACCGACCATACACTACACATAAATACGTTGACAATTCAGTAGAAATATTTAAGCTTATGACTAAAAACAATTTTCAAACAGTTGTAAAAATGTCAAAAACTGTCAGTATTAATGATTACTTAAAGAAAATTCAAAGAAAAGTGTGGAATAAAGAGCTCACTCAAAAATTGATTTCAATACAATGGACTACTGAATTATTATATCATTTTCAATCAGATATATGTAGATACATACAAACGGATGAAAATCTCTCATCATCCATTTTTTCATTTGAAATGATATTGGAACTATTTCAAGCTTACAATATTTAATATGTTCTCTTTATGTATCCCTACTTATTATACAATAAATGTATATATTCACATATTGTTTCATTTTTAATCAATGTATTTATTCAATGTAGATGTATCTCCTCTCTCCTCTCTCTCCTCTTTTCCTCTCTCCTTTCTCTCAAGATGCCATATGAGTTCGAGTTATGTAAAAAAATTATCAAAACTTAAATGCCATACATTCAAAATCTAGATGCCATATGAGTTCAAATCAAGTAAAAAAATAATCAAAACTCGAATGCCACTTAAATGCCATTCAAATGCCACTCAAGTACCCCTCAAATGAAATACAATATAAACTCGGCGAATTCATCCAACGCCGTAACCCATTGTCTCAACTCCAAGATCAAATCCACAAAAAAACACTTGGTAGGGAGATCTGCTCATATATTACTACTACTGGGTGATTTGATAGATATTTCGATTTTAAGAGGTTTGACTTCATTTCGCTGGACAGAAACACATGTTCTTTTGTCTCAATCTCGATTGGAACCATACTTACATTTTGGTAACCACTTTGATGAGATTGTTTCACATCTTCAAAATCGGTTGAGAGAGCTGAACAAGCCGCTAGCCACTTACGTATAAATAGAAAAAACATCAAGAAAGAAAGTATTCAGCTTTCAACACTGAAAGCGAAAACATTTTAAAAAATGAGCTGCGTATTTATCTTGCTACTGGCACTAACATTTCCCAATGTTAGTGGAGTATTCTATACCAACGAAATTGATGAATGTATAGCCGGAGCTATGGATAAAAATGATGTCTTGGTTTTTTCACCTTTCGAAAGGACTATACGATATAAAGATGAAAATGGAAAAAACTGTGTGCGACTCTACCCTCCTGACTTATTATATTGTGGTTTTTTCATCCCTCAAAGCGCTTCTTGGATCTGCAAGGACACAACTTCTACAGATTCTGTGCCTTGTGATACTACAACAAAATACGTTTTGAATCAAGCGGAATGTGAAATGGGTATTACAAATAATACGGAAGGACTTACTCAAAATACAAAAGTATATCGAAATGGGGGTTTATGTGCATTTCAATACAACAGCAGACGTGTGATCTGTCCAATAAGAAGACAGTTTGAGACATTCAAATTTGCATGCATGCAACGCGCTCATTCCGATCATTCGATCAACAAGGAGCCTACAGATACCCTGACCTGCAATACACCAACAAAATACACTCTGAATCAGGAGGAATGCGCAATAGGGGTTAAAAATAATACGGAAGGTCTTACTCAAAATACAAAACTATTTTGGAATGATGAATTATGTGTATTTGAATACAACACCTCACGTTTGATTTGTCCACCAACAGAAGAGTTTGAGACAACCAACTTTGCATGTGTGGAATGCAATCGTTTGACCAACGAGGAGCCAAAAATAGCTACTATCATCACTAACATCAATGGTATTGAAGGTGTAAATTTGTCATTTTCGAGTTTTGAAAGTTTGAAGTCTGTTCAAAACAAGATTATCATCAGTATCACATGTCAAGGAGATACCAAAGACAAATGCAATCCCAAGGTTATATATATAGAGCTTTAGTTGAAGCATATTAACCAAAGACCACCGAAATGCAAGACAGTTAACTCTAGATGATGAAAGCATAAACTAGGTTAAAAGTCTCTCTCTCTGAATAAAAAAATGAGATATCGCATCTATCTCCTATTATTCCCAATCCTAAGCGGTTATTGTCTTGTAACAGAGATTAAACCATTCACTTTATCTCATAGAGCGTCTGGATGTTTTCGGGGAATTCTTAATATGGAAGCGGTTGATTCAGTAACTCGTATTTTAAGAAAAAACTTAAAATATCGTATGCTTAGACTCACATGTTTCATGGAACCTACTCTCCGACGTAGAAGCTGTGACACTTATGATATGTGGCCTCAACACTACTTTGTTTGCAAAACTGATGAAGCTTTAAATTACATCCGTTTATATGATGAGGGAATACTACCTACGATTCGAAGAATAACTTCAATAATCACCATAACTCCGCAGACAACGACAACAAAAACTACAAACCAGCCAGTAGTTCCAGCTTTATCACCATCAATTCCATCTCTTCCACAAGCTCTGGGTTTAGTCGATTTAATTTTGGAACAGCCAAGCCCTACAAACTCTACTATATACAATTCTGAAGAAATCGAAACTACTACTGATTGTGTGTGTGATAGATACATCATATGCGAAAACAATTCAGTATCAATTACAAATTCAACACCGTCGATTTATAGAGTTTTTATTTATAATGATTTGGAGGGTTTTTCAAAACTTTCTCTGTCTATATCGGAAAATAGTAAACTTAAGCTTGAAGAAAATCTTCTCATCATCATTGAACCTGAATGTGATGATATTTCTTGTAAAGTCATCAAATACTTTACAAATTAAAAAGTTTTTATAGACTTTAACTCTATATATTCAACTTATTACACTCTATTATGATATCTATTTTATTACATTCTCCTTTTTTGTAAATTTGTACAATTAGATGAAATTTAACCATTTAGAGAATGATTTCTTTTTGCAAAAAATTAATGAAAATTGAATGAAATGATAAAATATTTCACCAAATACCTCTTTTTTGTCAAAGAAAGGTGTAGAATAAAGAGCTCATTCAAAAATTGATTTCAATACAATGGACTACTGAATTATTATATCATTTTCAATCAGATATATGTAGATACATACAAACGGATGAAAATCTCTCATCATCCACTTTTTCATTTGAAATGATATTGGAACTATTTCAAGCTCACAATATTTAACATGTTCTCTTTATGTATCCCTACTTATTATACAATAAATGTATATATTCACATATTGTTTCATTTTTAATCATTGGATTTATTCAGTGTAGATGTATCTGTAGAATTATCAAAACTTAAATGTCATACATTCAAAATCTATATGCCATATAAGTTCAAAATAAGTAAAAAAATAATCAAAAACTCAAATGCCACTTAAATGCCACTCAAATGCCACTCGAATGCCCCTCAAATGAAATACCATAAAATACGATATAAACTCGGCGAATTCATTCAACGTCGTAACCCATTGCCTAAACCCCAAGGTGTAATCCTCAAAAAAACACTTGGTAGGGAGATCTGCTCATATATTACTACTCCCAGATAACAATTACAGCACATCAATGTCTTCTATTTAGCAGATAGTCACCCAGATAACAATTACAGCACACCAATGTCTTCTATCTAGCAGATAGTCACCCAGATAACAATTACAGCACATCAATGTCTTCTATCTAGCAGATAGTCACCCAGATAACAATTACAGCACATCAATGTCTTCTATCTAGCAGATAGTCACCCAGATAACAATTACAGCACACCAATGTCTTCTATCTAGCAGATAGTCACCCAGATAACAATTACAGCACATCAATGTCTTCTATCTAACAGATAGTCACCCAGATAACAATTACAGCACACCAATGTCTTCTATCTAGCAGATAGTCACCCAGATAACAATTACAGCACACCAATGTCTTCTATCTAGCAGATAGTCACCCAGATAACAATTACAGCACACCAATGTCTTCTATCTAGCAGATAGTCACCCAGATAACAATTACAGCACACCAATGTCTTCTATCTAGCAGATAGTCACCCAGATAACAATTACAGCACACCAATGTCTTCTATCTAGCAGATAGTCACCCAGATAACAATTACAGCACACCAATGTCTTCTATCTAGCAGATAGTCACCCAGATAACAATTACAGCACATCAATGTCTTCTATCTAGCAGATAGTCACCCAGATAACAATTACAGCACACCAATGTCTTCTATCTAGCAGATAGTCACCCAGATAACAATTACAGCACATCAATGTCTTCTATCTAGCAGATAGTCACCCAGATAACAAATTCATTGCAGGTAAACTAGCTACGGCACTTGAGCAAAAAAGTACAGACAAGCTGCAAAATACTAAGAGCTAATACTAAAGAGCCCATTTACCCTAATTTAATCTTATTTTGGTTCCAAGATGATCCCAGGTTTGGACTCCTGGTTATGTGCTGCCAAAACCCTAAACAAAGCTTCATACTCTCTCACAGCTCCACCGCATTTCCGGTTGCTACAACGCCATAAAATACCATGTTTAGATTTCCTCCTGATGTCGTAGGTAAAATCGTCATCTGCAACCAATAGTGGCTTCCCATGCTGACTTCCTGTTGGCAGCACTTAGTAACATACTGGAGTTTCCTGTTGTGCAGCAGTGACTGGTGGGTCGAAACTGATTCTAAAACACAACCATAACAAACACTATGAAAACGGAACCCATAGTCAAAGCTATCAATCTGAGGCTATGTACTGTTATGAGAAATGTATAATAATTAAATGGAAACTTTTTGTTGAAAAGCAAGCATTTCCAAGCTGGCAAGCGTTTTATTACCAGAGAAGTAGAAATGTTGATCTCTTTAGCGAAGTTACATTTTGAAGAAACTGTTGATGGTCAAGATCATTAATGAAAAGCCTAATATAACAAAAGAAATACAACTGTCGTAAGCTCCAAAAGAAAGACTTTTTGCTAATAAATGTTCGCATACTCTTGCTCGCAGATGATGTATGGAGCACTATAAGGAATCGAAACAGTGAAAGATTCATCTCCATCACCCTCACGTCTAGCGTAGTTGTGTTCTTCTGCTAGCATATGTCTGCAAGAGAAATCATTACGAAAAAACTGAGTTGCACTCACTTAATAATATTATTTCATTAGATGTAGCAAAAACTATACATTTAAAATAGATAGACCAGGTGAAAAAATTTGCCATGATTTTTGAGCTAGTACTTGTAGATACACAGTGTTGTTTAATCCCACACGAAAAAACAAGCAGCTGAAGAAAACAACTGACTGTTTTACAGTGAGCACTTCATTTTGATGTCTGCTGTCCACTTCTTGTTGGTTCACCTCATCACTGTCCATTACTGACTTGATCTCTGCCTCATCACTGTCCATTGCTGGCTTGATCTCTACCCCATCACTGTCTATTGTTGACCTGATCTCTACCCCATCACTGTCTATTGTTGACCTGATCTCTGCCTCATCACTGTCCATTGCTGGCTTGATCTCTGCCCCATCACTGTCCATTGCTGACCTGATCTCTACCCCATCACTGTCTATTGTTGACCTGATCTCTACCCCATCACTGTCTATTGTTGACCTGATCTCTGCCTCATCACTGTCCATTGCTGGCTTGATCTCTGCCCCATCACTGTCCATTGCTGGCTTGATCTCTACCCCATCACTGTCTATTGTTGACCTGATCTCTACCCCATCACTGTCTATTGTTGACCTGATCTCTGCCTCATCACTGTCCATTGCTGGCTTGATCTCTGCCCCATCACTGTCTATTGTTCACCTGATCTCTACCCCATCACTGTCTATTGTGGACCTGATCTCTACCCCATCACTGTCTATTGTTGACCTGATCTCTGCCCCATCACTGTCTATTGTTGACCTGATCTCTACCCCATCACTGTCCATTGCTGGCTTGATCTCTACCCCATCACTGTCCATTACTGACCTGATCTCTGCCCCATCACTGTCTATTGTTGACCTGATCTCTGCCTCATCACTGTCCATTGCTGGCTTGATCTCTGCCCCATCACTGTCTATTGTTCACCTGATCTCTACCCCATCACTGTCTATTGTGGACCTGATCTCTACCCCATCACTGTCTATTGTGGACCTGATCTCTACCCCATCACTGTCTATTGTTGACCTGATCTCTACCCCATCACTGTCTATTGTTGACCTGATCTCTGCCCCATCACTGTCTATTGTTGACCTGATCTCTACCCCATCACTGTCCATCGCTGACTTCACTTCACTCCCAAAACTTTCACTCGACAGATATTCTCTCCAAGAAGTTGGTGACATCCATCTCTCTCTTGCCATCCTGTACTCATAAGCCAACATAGGCTGACAAAAAATGAAACACCAATGATACAATTTATCATTAAATTATAAAATTTATAGGTTTATCAAGAACTTTAATGCTGATGAATGGATAAGGTGACCTTGTGTGTATCTTTATCACCACAATTAAGTATTTTTCTGAGTCAAAAATCTATTATTATGCAGTCTTGTAGTCATATAATTTTTGCTGTTGGTTACCACTATCTACTACATCCACAACAGTCCAAAGCCAATTTTTCAAAAATAAAAATGTTCAAAGCCTGCTAATGAAATGGAATCTAACTTGAAAGTAATTTTTTATTTGCATTCTAAAATAAAAGCCACTCATAACACATCATTCCTAGCAACCTTTTTAATGAGTTCATGTGACATGCAGACTTGCAATCGCAATAAACTCTTTTCACTAACTTTTTAGTGCTAAAAAGTTGTTCAATACTGCCTCTATTTTATAAGTAAGTTGCTTCAATGCATTATACTTACACAATAGCGAGCTACACTCAACCTTCCGCTCATTTCTTCATCAAGCAAGCTGATAAGTGCTGAGATAAAACTTGACACATAACTGACACCAACATTAGCTATGCAGTGTATCTGGCTTTTCCTAAAATGTTGTAGAAAAATAGATCAGAACTACATTTTGCTACAATGTGGAATATATAAAATACCATAACTTTGTAGTCTATATAAGGCTGCTGTTTATTTTATGCCAAATATTAGCTTGATACACCCAAACAGAATAAAATTCTAATTCCAAAAAGTGTTGACAAGAAATCGATGTTTAATGCAATTAAATACATGTCGGAAACAACAAAAACGGTGAGAAATTGCTACTATGGTTAACAAAAAGTTAGATCCCAGTTAAAGTAAAAAATAGACTAATACTTGAAATGAAATAGATTAAACTGGTGATTGTCTTTCATAAAAAGCACAATTGTAAATAATTGCTGCAACTTTCTCTTAAATTTTAAGTCAAGTTTCTTTGGTAAACTCTCATATGTACATACGCTATTGCAAAGTTAAAATCGATGGAAAAATTACTATAGATACATAGATTACAAGCCTAAAACAATTTTGCAATATAAAATTCTAACCTCTTCCAGCATCTACCGAAGGGAGTTATATACAAACAAGCATAATGTTTTGGTCATTTCTCATAAAAATCTCAAAAACATGCCTGTCATAATTTTATCTGTGTAGTGAATAAAAGTGAAATTATAAAGTGCTTGCCCTGAATTGCATTTACATTAGTTCTGTCTTTCAACTCAGTTAACTAAAGATCACAAATGGTCATTTTAGGATTAACATTATTTTATGAGATTATTTTATACAAAATTAATCTCATTTTGGAAATAATATTAATTACAAGTTTTTTTTTATAAATATTTATTAAATAATCTGTTATGGCTCCTTACACTTTAGGGAGAACTGTCATAATGTGAGCTCACTACAAACTGAAAAACTTGCAGAAAACAAATCGCTAGCAATGTTGTTTGGAAAAGTTTTGTAAGGGAAAATTATGCAATTGGCACTGTTTGCAGTGTCATATTCAAATACAATCACAGCTCAAAAACAATTTTTGTTATCATTAAAAAGTAAAGGCCAGTATTTTCCACTTATGAGAAATATTTCCAGCTAAAGGCACATAAAAGAGTGAAATGGGTTGTTCATAGAAATTGTATAACCCAAAATCTTGACCTGTTAATTGAAGATTAAAAAAATGTAGCAATGAAGATTAAACTGATTAACAATTGTCAGTGTGTGACAGCACTAATTTACATGCAAAATGGAATAAGACATGTGTAATTATTTTTCTGATAAATGTACTGCACCGAACAAATTCAAATGTGGTTGGTGTATTTAATAATTCCCAGACATGATCATCTACATTTGTCTGCACATCAAAATTTATTTTTTCAATATCTAAATACAACTTTAGATACTTCAGAACTACTAGAGTTACCTAATGTCAGAGAGCACCTCTCTAACAGAGGTATCTGTCGGAGCTTCCTTCACCGTCACACTGCTGCAACTTCCTCTCGCTTTAGACAACTTTTAAACCTGTATCAAATATGAATACAATACAATACAAGTTTTGGGACTTTCATTATTTCCAAAGCATCAAAGCTCCAGTACTTTTCAATTATTTTTTGTTTTAGAGAAACTAAAAATGTTCTAATAAACTATACCTACTGTAAACCTGTTGTAGACAAACCATTCACTGGCTCGTATTTCAACTCGGGCCTTCAATTTTTTTAGTGAAAATATAAATTTTCCATAAAAAATTTTCGTTTTCCTGTTTATTCAAAATCCACTCTACGATAAATTGAGCTAACTTGACCGATCATAAGAAAGAAATACGTTATCTAATCCAAATGAAAATTTGAAAACATTGTTATGTCTGATAATTCACAAAGATGACAAAATTTAGATGATTTAGGAATATGATTAGATTTCAAAAGTAGATTTAAATATATACAAAAATTATGGAAATGGTACTAGCATTACTTTTGTCAACTATTAATTAACGTTAAAAATTCAAAAAATTTTTATGAAATAAATACCATTAAGTACTCACCTGGCGCTCAGTGCATTTGAAGCAAAGACCATTCCATTTGCTCACTGTTGCTGTATATCACGCCAATCGTGTACCTACACAATTGATGTGAAACCTGTATGAATAATCATCACACTTCAACTTCGGCTTGTTTTTCACGAACAAGTCTCTCGCAATTCGCACATTTTGACATGACTTTGTTGGTCGCCATACTGATAATGAAAGATTTTTTCAAAAAACTTTCTCTAAATGCTAGTTTTGAACAACAACAGTATCAAAGCTGTAATATAGGTTGTTCTGTTTAAAATTGAAATAAGGGTTTATTGTATCTCACTCCATTGTATCTCACTCCATTGACTCCAAGTAACACCTTGGAGTCCTTCAGTGTAGAGTAGAGTTATTCAGCAGATTACAGAGAGGGATTGTCTCAAGCATTAAGCGGATGAGAAAGTTTGTCTCTCCATTTATTATGAAGTCTTTTGTGAAGAGCTGAGAATGAGAGTTTTGTCCAGTCTTGAAAACTTTGGTTGGTAACATGTTAGTTGTTAGTCTGTAGACAGACTGTCTTTCCTCATCAAAGAGATTTTAAGTAATTTTATAGAAACTGAATGACAGTCAGCCTTCTACTTTTAACTCTAATATTAATTGATACATGCTTGTTACATGGTGTGATATTGGTGATTTTAATTTATTACCCATATCGTCTTTTTACTGTTTTTTAAATTCTAAACATAGAAGTCACTTCACTTATTTGTACTACTATATTGTAAAAGTAAAATAATCAGGATAAAAACTGCTATTGTCGTTTTACTTCATCACTTATTCCTTTCCGTGTTGAGTTATTTGAAGCGTCCATGTCCATAAATAATGTGAAACAAGAAAATAGCCACATAACAATGTAGCTGTAATTGTTGTATTCAATATTTTTCCCACCATTTGCAAAACTTGACCTAAAAAATACTGGGAAAGTCCAATGATATAAACCACACCACTCATTCATTCATTATTTAGTAGTGTGTGATAGTGTAGTGTTTTTCTATCTTGATTTACACCACCGACACAACGGCTTCCATGTATTCCTTGTTAATACTAATAATGTCCAGACAATCGACAAGAATGTTCCTTGTTAATAATAATCTTTATTATTAACATTCTATTTAGCAAGACACAAGTATAATAATTACTCCACTATTACTGCAAGTCATGCATAGTAACTCCACAGTAATCCACAATAACTTCTGCCCTCCTGATCTCCAACAATGCCTTTTATAGGAGAGACCAGGAAGGCACACTCCCTTATTAGGGTAAACCAATATAACAGATCCTTATAAATTATCAACAAATCATCACAATCAATACATAAAATAAACAAAGACAATCAAATAGAAAAGTGCACACATGGCACATTGTTTACTAGCTCCAAGGCTCCTCCTCCTTAAGCTTGGGTCCCACTTCAAGGCTCTCTCTCTTGTATGACTTCAATAGGCTGTCATGCTTTCTTGTGCACTCAAGCTCATCCATTAGTGGCCATATATGCCCGGCTAATCTCCGAATGGTGGCCATATATGACCGAGTGAATCTCCGAATGACTCATCAGTGTAGTGGGTGGCTGGGCATGCATTATAAGTTAGTAGTTGCACAGCTTGATCTAGAAGCATCCATACAAACACCTAAGCTGTGCAAGGGAATGGGTTCTATTACACTCTTCTGGGGTGGCAAGGGTGCAGGGTAGGGGGGGGGGGGGTTGAGGGGGAAGGAAGGGGCTGGGGTCACTGATGTTACACAAATCTCCCACATACTCCGCTCCATTAGGGACACCGTCTCTAATTAATGAATCAACAACAAAGATTTGTGGGGTACTCTTTGTCTCTGTTTGCGTTCTAACGCCAGATCTACTCCGTGGGGGTGGTGTGAGATTCCTTCTGAGGGTGGTCCATCTATCCCGAGCCGGGGTAGTGCCGGGGTCACTGGGAAAAGGGGGATTTGGCTTGGGGGGTTTCTTTACACATTGACTGTAGCTATAATCAAGTTTTGTTGAAGGAATGATTGTAGTAGGGACCAGGGGGAGGTTAGTGGGTGGTCTTTTAGCTGGAGCAAGGGGTGGAAACTCGTCTAAGTTGGTTGGGGGGGGAAAGGCACAAGGGTGGTGAGAGCTAAAGGGTCACTGGCCGTAGCGTTCTCGAGTATCCATTTATCATAGGCGCGTTTCAATTCACCAGGTTGACTTGACGTGGCTGCTGGTAGCGTAGTGGGTGCTGACTCTCCTGTTATGCCTAGGAGCGGATCCTCGCTGTGGCTAGAGGGTGGCTGATTTTCAGCTAGATTAGCTTCGAGCAGGAGGTTGTCGTCGTCATCCTCGAGCTGTAAGCAGGCGGAAGTTTCGGTGTTCATACTTTGCAAGTAGTTCTGAAGGAGCTGTAGTAAGCAAGCGGACTGCTCAGTAAGCAAGTTAGCAGACAAACGGGCAATATTTTCTTGACTATTCAGCTGCAAACCGGTTTGCTCTGCCACTTGGGGGGTATGACTCCTGACAGAGGGGGAAAAGAGGGGTATCTTTGGGGGCTCCTGCAGGGGGGTTGAATGGAGAGAGCCAGCTGAAGTTTGGAGGGGGGGTAGGGGAGACCCTAGCGATTCTTTTGAGACTAAGCAAGGGAGGTTGTGGTCCTCAGGCTTAGTGGTGAATGCTTTAACTGTAGCCAATAACTTGGTTCTTTCTTCCTGTAGTGTATCACTTCTTGCAGTGACTTGGTGACACCAAGGTTGGCCATATCGTTGGGGTGGTCCTACATTTCGTCTAGGGCGGCCTGTAGGTGCTGGGGCTAAGGGAGGGGGGCGTACAACTGGCGGGGGGACAACCTCTTGGTTTGCCGTATGACCTACGGCTCGGCCAGTTCTCGTCCGATTGGATTGATTTTCGCTGGAGAGATTCGGCGAGCACTCTTCTACAGGTTGAGGTGCTCTGGGTGCTGCTCTCTCTATAGGTTGACTTGCTCTGGGCGCTGGCCTCTCTACAGGCGGAGAGATTGGAGAGGAGGGGGGCGCCGTATAAGGGGAAGGCATTGGGAGGTCCAGGAGTGGAAAGGGTATTTCTTGTAAAGGGGGAGGGGGTTGTGTTCTCCTGCGGGGAGCAGCGCCACGCATGTTGGGACGGCGGACGGGCTCTAAAGCTGCAGGGGCTTGTCCGTACGGCTCCAGGCATGCCCTATATGGTTTCAGGCGACTGCCGTTTTGCACTGACTGTTGGCCGTGTCGATTGATCAGGTATGTGTGGTTACTGTAGGTTTCCTCTATTATATAGGGGCCCACGAACTTGGGTTGGAGTTTGGGGTTCTCTCCCTTTCTTCTCCTCCGGTTCTCCAACCATACTTCATCTCCCGTTTTGAATAGAGACGGCTCCTCTCCTTCGTCTCCTCTTATCTGTTGCTGCTCCATTCGGAGAGTCTCATGAACCTCTTCAAGCCTTTCCTGTAGGGCTTGGGCGTATTCGTGTACGGGCACACACTCAACCAAGGGGGGGTGATAAGTTAGTTGGTCGGGGAGCCGTAATTCCCTTCCCATCATCAGGAAGTTTGGCGTTTCGCCTGTAGTAGAATGGGGGGTGGCACGGAACGCTCTCATTATTTGGGGGAGAATCAAGTCCCATTCGCCGGGCTGTCTCTTCAATAGGAGAGAGCGTAGGGCATCTCCTAATACCCTATTATTGCACTCTACTAAACCGTTGGATTGGGGGTGGTAGGGAGTGGTTCGAGTCTTTTTTACCCGCCAGAGAGTACAGAGTTCGTGCATGAGACTCGACTCAAACTGGGCACCCTGATCGGTGTGCATCTGCTCGGGTAGTCCGAAGTAGCAGAACACGTGTTCGTCAAGGGCAGTGGCAACAACAGGGGCAGTGGCATCAGGGAGGGGGAGGGCATCTTGCCAACGGGTAAAGTGGTCTGTTAAGACAAGTATCCACTTGTTTCCTCTATCGGTCTCAGGGAGGGGGCCCACCGGCGGCCGGCATACATTCGCTGCTGTGTGGGGTTGGGTTTTGTACCGCCATGTTTAGCCCGCTGACAGGTTTCACAACTGTTAATGGCTCTCCGTACATCCGCGGTCATACCTGGCCAGTACCATGTGAGGCCTACTCTCTTTAATGTCCGTTGTATGCCTTGGTGGGCCAAGACGTGTGTCTCCCACACTACTTTACTTCTCAGGCTGGGGGGGCACACAGCACACCAGTGGGCTCTATTCTGTCCGGCTTGGTGTACCTCTAGAATACCATCTGGGCGGATCTGCATAGAGTGTTGGCGTTTCTCCAGCTATCGGAGTTCATTACTTCCGAGTTTCAACTGCTGTGGGGGAATAGGGGTATGGTTCTTTACCGCCTGGTAGATGATGGCTACCGGGTGGCGGCCCGTTCTTTGAGCGTCCAGCAGGTCGGTGTCAGGGGGTGGGGGGCGAGTGATAGCTACCATTTGAGGGTGTGATGGGGTGGGGTCAGCTGGGGTGGATGGGGGAGGGGAGAAGGGGTGGGGCAAGGTTTGCAATATTTCTTTCTTCGTGGGTCCGCCGTCTCTGGCTTCAATGTGATTACATTGCTTACAATTGGAGGGACACGGTCTACTAAGGCCGTCAGCATTTCCATGCAAGTGTCCACTCCGGTGCTCGATGGTAAACTGGAACTCCGACAGAGTTTCGAGCCACCTGGCTACTTGGCTGGACGGCTCTTTACGCTTACATAACCACATGAGGGAAGCGTGGTCTGTTCGCACCCGAAAGGTTCGACCGTAAAGGTAGGGCTTGAAATGTTTTGTGGCTTTGACTACGGCCAGTAGTTCTCTGCGAGTGACACAATAGTTGCGTTCAGGGGGGCTCAGTGTTTTGCTATAATACGCTATCACTCTTTTTTCACCATTCTGTAGTTGGGAGAGGACAGCTCCAACACCATCATCGCTTGCATCGGTGTCCAAGATATACGGGCTATCGGCATCTGGGTAGCCGAGGATGGGGGCAGACAGCAGTCCAGCTTTAAGCTGTACAAAAGCTTCTCTCTGAGGGGTGGTCCATTCCCATGGAACGTCCTTGCAGGTTAACTTGGTCAGGGGTTTGGCCGTAGTGGAGAAGCGAGGGAGGTATTGTCGGTAATACCCGACTGTACCGAGGAATGCTTGGAGTTCTTTAAGGCAGGTGGGGGTGGGCCAGTCACGGACTACTGCGATCTTGTCGGGATCCGTGGAAACACCATGCTCACTGACGAGGTGTCCAAGATAGCGGACTTGTGACTGTAGCAGTTCGCACTTGCTGGGCTTTAACTTAAGTCCTGCTGCTTTGAGCCGCTGTAGCACTTCTGCCAGCCGGTGTAGGTGGGTGGGGAAGTCGGGACTGATGACAATAATGTCATCTTGGTATAGGAGGAGTGACTTCCAGTGAAGTCCATGTAGTACTCGTTTCATGAGTCTTTGGAAGGTGGCTGGGGCAGAAGTGAGGCCAAAGGGGAGGACCTTCCACTTGTATAGGCCTGAGCGAGTTGAAAAGGCAGATTTGTCGCTGGCGTCTGCATCGAGGGGCACTTGCCAATACCCGCTCACTAGGTCAAGGGTACTAAAATACCGACTTCCAGACAGCGCATCTAGGCTCTCGTCTATACGGGGGAGGGGGTAGGCGTCCTGTTGGGTTACCGCATTTAGACGCCGGTAATCAATACAGAAGCGCCAGGTGCCATCTTTCTTCTTCACCAATACTATGGGGGAACTCCAAGCGCCAGTGCTGGGTTCTATCAAACCCCGTTCAAGCAGCTTGGCTACTTGTTCTTCAGCCTCTCTCTCTTTATGAGGCCCTAGCCTGTGGGGATGTTGACGGATGGGTTGTGCGCCAGGTCTCAGGGGAATGCTGTGGGCTACTAGGTTGGTAAGGCCGACGTCGTGGTCACCTTTACTGAATACTTCTTCATACGAGTGCAAGAGTTGTGCCAATTTGAACGCCTCCTGGGGGGTGTGACAGTTGCCTAGTGCTTGGACATACAACTCTTTTAGATGTTCGGGGACGGGGGGAGGAATGGCAGTGGAGGGGGGGAAGTGGGCTCATCTTCTTTTACTGGTGATCCTACATCACCGTTGTGTACTCCAGTGTACCTTCCTATCGTTTTGCCAGCTTTCAAGTCCAGCGGTTGGTTGGTGGGGTTGAGACACCTCACTAATAGCTGATGCCGGTCATTCGGGGTATTAAGACTGGCAGCTAGGGGAGGGGAGTTGGGGATGCCTTCTACGATACCGAGGGGAAGGTGTATGGAGAGGGTAGTTCGGCACAGTATTGTTGCTTCGGTGTGGGGGGGGATCTGAGTGTCTCTAACCACCTGGACTCCGGTAGCCAGTACTCTGCCTTGCTGGTCTGTACACAGCAGTTCTTGGCCATTAACTTCTATCACTGACAGGTCGAACTTCATGCGACACTGATGAGAAGTGAGAAATGGCATGCCCAGAATGGCGTCCTCATTTATTTGGCCTACAACGAAAGTGGCTTCCGTTTTGACATCTCGCAGCCGAATGGGTAGGCGGATGGTGCCAAAGAAGGGGATGTGAGATCCGTCGGCTAACACACCGTGTGAATCACCTTCTTGCAGGGAGCTCTTAGTAGTTGGGGCCAGTCGATTGAACAGGTGTTGCGATAAGCGGTTGGTGGTGCATCCAGTATCGATGAGTACTGACACCGGTTTTCCCTCTATTCGACCTGGTAAGAAGTAGCTTGCCTTGTAAGGGCGCTCTGATGGGGGGTAAGTGAGGTCAGCGGGTTTAACTGCTGAGGGTTGGGGGGTAGGGGAGCGTCTATGTTGAGTACGAGAGGGTCGCTCAGTGGTCAACGGGGTTGAGGGGGGGAGTAGTTTCTTAGCCAAAGACTGACGAGGTGGGGGTGGCTCGGTGTCCTGTGTAGGGTGGCACACCAGGTGACCGTGGTCAGCAAGACTTTGTCTATGAGAAGGGGTGGGTTGGGTATACAGGTCGGTAGGGTAATAGTCCGACTCTGCTTCACTGGGTACCGGGGAGTAGGGTTCTTCGTCTCCTATTTCTTGGAGGGGGGTATACCGGTTGGTGGTGGGTAGTTGCCAGGGTTCTGAGATGGGTACTACACGCCGTCTCTCTCTCTGCCATGGGGGAATCTCTAGTACGGGGTTGTACTGTTCTACTCTAGCCAACTTTCTTTGATAACGCCGGGGTGCCCGGGGGCAGTGAGGGGCCGGTTTCCCTACTGCGGGCGGCGCCCGTTTTTTGACTGCTGGTTAGGGGGGGGCGGGGTAGATGGCCAGGGTTTGACCGGGAAACTTCTTTGTAAATGGCCGATAGTGCCACATCCCCAACACTGGAGGGGGGCGGATGTAGGGAGAGGGTGGGGGAGGGAGGGGGCAAGGGGTGGGTTGACTTGTTGTTGTAATTGTTGCAATGCGTCGGACTGGAGCTTAACTGCTTCGGTCAACGTCTGTAGGTTCTTCATCAAGGCACTGAGGGTGTCCTCTGGTAGGGTGGCCGTCTGTTGGACTTGGTTAGGGGGGGAGATTGGAGAGGGCCGGTCACTGGGTGGGGGTAAGTGTTCTTCCTCCTCTTCCACTATTCTCACTCTGGAGGGCCTGTCTTCGAATCCAACTTTGACTTGCAGGAATTCGTTTCCAGCTCTAATAGCCTCCTCAATCGTGTGTGGTTGGACTGCCAGCAGGTGCCGTTGTAGATAGGCATTACCAATAGTGCTGGCGAAAGTCTCTAGCACCATTCGGTCGACTCTTCGGGGGGGTAGGTCATCGTATGCCACACGAACTAATTTCTCCACTTCGTTGGCGTGTTGTTGTAGTGAGGCTTGGGCAGAACGATGCAACACAATTAACTTGGCCTGCGCCTCCTTTGGGGTGAGTCCGAAACGGGCTCGGAGGGCGGCGAAGATACCTTCTACGTGAGGGGGGCGTCCACACTCTAGTGCCTCGTCCTTCAGTGCTGCTCGGAGATGCATCAGGGCTGTAGCTTGGCCCCAGTCATTGGCATCTGCGACCTCGAGGAACCGAGTGACAAAATACTCGATGTCTCCCGTCCCGTCGTACTTTGGGGCCTTGAAGGGTGTCTGTATTGGTCCTCGGGGAGGCTGCACCAACATCTGCAGAGCTTCGGTGAGTTGCTCCAGCGCTATTGTAGGTTGTGCTCCGACAGGGTTTCTACCGGCACTCCTAGCTCTTTGGGTGGCCATGTTAGATACAATGGCAAGCTAGGGGGGGTTGAGTGACTGTTTTTGGCAAGAGTAAGCTGGTATACAGGGTATACAGGCTCGGTGTAGCTTCGGGGTAGGTAGTATATGGCTATACAGGCTCGGTATGACTTCTGGGGAGAGGGGGAAGGCGGTATACAGGGTATACAGGCTCGGTATAGCTTCGGGGTAGGTAGTATGTGGCTATACAGGCTCGGTGTGACTTCTGGGGAGGGGGGAAGGTGGTATACAGGGTATACAGACTCGGTATAGCTTCGGGGTAGGTAGTATATGGCTATACAGGCTCGGTGTGACTTCTGGGGAGGGGGGGAAGGTGGTATACAGGGTATACAGGCTCGGTATAGCTTCGGGGTAGGTAGTATATGGCTATACAGGCTCGGTGTGACTTCTGTGGAGGGGGGGGAGGTGGTATACAGGGTATACAGGCTCGGTATAGCTTCGGGGTAGGTAGTATATGGCTATACAGGCTCGGTGTAGCTTCGGGGTAGGTAGTATATGGCTATACAGGCTCGGTGTGACTTCGGGGTAGGTAGTATACAGAGGGATACTGACACAGAGTAGCTTCTGAAGAGGGGGAAGGTGGTATGCAAGAGATACAGGCTTGGTATAGCTCCTAGTTCTTCCTACCTTCTTCTCTCTCTAACTTCTTCTTTCCCTACCTTCTTCTCTTCCTATCCGTTGTGTCTCTCCTGTTCATAGAATCCCACCGCTGCCACCAATGTAGTGTTTTTCTATCTTGATTTACACCACCGACACAACGGCTTCCATGTATTCCTTGTTAATACTAATAATGTCCAGACAATCGACAAGAATGTTCCTTGTTAATAATAATCTTTATTATTAACATTCTATTTAGCAAGACACAAGTATAATAATTACTCCACTATTACTGCAAGTCATGCATAGTAACTCCACAGTAATCCACAATAACTTCTGCCCTCCTGATCTTCAACAATTCCTTTTATAGGAGAGACCAGGAAGGCACACTCCCTTATTAGGGTAAACCAATATAACAGATCCTTATAAATTATCAACAAATCATCACAATCAATACATAAAATAAACAAAGACAATCAAATAGAAAAGTGCACACATGGCACATTGTTTACTAGCTCCAAGGCTCCTCCTCCTTAAGCTTGGGTCCCACTTCAAGGCTCTCTCTCTTGTATGACTTCAATAGGCTGTCATGCTTTCTTGTGCACTCAAGCTCATCCATTAGTGGCCATATATGCCCGGCTAATCTCCGAATGGTGGCCATATATGACCGAGTGAATCTCCGAATGACTCATCAGTGTAGTGGGTGGCTGGGCATGCATTATAAGTTAGTAGTTGCACAGCTTGATCTAGAAGCATCCATACAAACACCTAAGCTGTGCAAGGGAATGGGTTCTATTACACTCTTCTGGGGTGGCAAGGGTGCAGGGTAGGGGGGGGGGGGTTGAGGGGGAAGGAAGGGGCTGGGGTCACTGATGTTACACAAATCTCCCACAATAGTAAGTAGGTAGTAGATAATGGACAGAGTAAATATGTTGCGCTATAGCACAGGTAACTCAGGTAACACAGGTAACAATGAGCTGTGCAAAATGTTACCAGCATGCTGAGATTTTTCAATATGCATGATTCATGGCTTCAATTGACATAAAATGAGTTTAGTAGAAGTTATGTTCTCTTTTAACAGTGTGTTTTTGGGGGCCAGTTGACTGGGGCTAGTTGACTGATATGGGGCGAGTTGACCGGACCACTTGACGGGTCCAGTTGCTGTCAGGGCGAGTCTACTCGAGGTAGAGTAGTGACCCTGTAGAGGGTCATTAGGATAGAGTAGAACATACATTGACACTGTATCCGGGCGCTCAAATGTGACGACAGGCTCCGCCTATTCTGGTGTATCATTGCAACTGCTTGTATTGTGTTTGTATTGAAATTAGACTTTGAGGGTCAATTTAACAAGATTTTCCCCAGACTGGCTACAGTTTTTTCAATCAAAGCTCTTACTCTGGTCAAGATTAGACACTCCTTGTCACCATTTTGTATTTTTTTGCGAAAATCGAAGCATTCAGTTGGTGTGTCTATCTATATTGGATCAAACTCTTGAGTGGATGTGTTGACATTTGCTATTAGGAAATGATGCTGTATGCTATATTATACTGCTAGTTAGTTATTTTTTATGCAACTGTTTTTTTGTAAAAAAAAAACATTAATCAATTGTTCCAACTCAATAAAACATAAAGTAATAACAAATTTTGCAATATGCATAATAATACACAATATCTGAACACTTTGACAAGTTCCATACCCGCTTCATATTGTAACAGAATTGCACAGTGCAGCTCCCTAATCTCAGCCGGTGCTACTATATACTCATCTGTTCTACCTAAAGACTACCCACTGATGGCTACGCCTGGATACACACAGAGTACAGTTGAACTGTCGCTAAGCTAACTGCCAAGCTAAGGTAAGGAAGGATTTCAGCCATTAGTGCTTCTTTTACATTTCCTCTATTACTCATTCTAAGTGTGCATGCTATTGCTTTTTGTGCCTCCCTGGGGGTCTTGTATATAATCAATCATGTTGTAAGGGAATTGCACAGAGCAGCCTTTCATCTTCAGCCGGTGCTGCACATGTATACTCAACTCAAGACCTAAGTGCAGAAACTTCTTCACTTAGCTCAAGACTACACTAGTGGACGCTTGGATGCTCTCAGAGTGCAGATGTACTGCCACTCTACTAAGCGAGCTTTCCGCTTCTAGTGACACTTTGTTTACATCTCTATTATGACTCATTATTTAGTGTGCCAGCTATTGTATTGCTTTTTTGTACCTCGCTAGAGGTAGCTATTTTATCCAATCATATATTTATACGCTTGCTTGATTTGTTAACGCGTATAAATAGGCTTGCATTGTGACCAGCAGAGCAGTTTTAGTTCTTAGTTCTTGGTTAGGGCTAGAGGAAGATGTTGAACACACAGAGACTCAGGAGAGATTAGCAAGTGGACTGTTAATCCTTGCTCATAGTCATACCGTTTATTCTGTACTTGTGCAAGTATTCAGTTATGTGCGTATAGTTGACGTTGTTGTATTGTGGAAGTAGCAATAAAATCATTATTGCCATCAACGTTGTGAGATCTGTGTGGCCGGTTGCCCTATACACAGTTGTGCCTGCTCTAGTAGCAGCATCCAATTTTATCCCGTATCAGGATAGATCAAACTGCCTTTCCATTTCTGTTGCCACGCTACCACGTAAAGGAGAGACAGGTCAACCTAAATAAGCACTCTTGCAAGTACCTGTAACCGTTAACCCTAGATACGGGGAAAACCATTACAATATGCATATGCTATTAGTTGATTTTTTAGCTCATATAAATACTCGTGCATTCCTCCCAGCTCATCAGTTCTAGAGAGGAGTTCATAGACAGCTCTTGGACAAGACGCATCGATAGTAGAAGACGTATGAAGGACTAGCAAGCAAACTGTTTTGACCAGTTATATTTTGAGTGTTCACTCGACCCTTGCCGTCAGTTACCACCGTTCTTTATCTTATACTTTGTGTCAATCATTCACTTTTGTGCATTGCAATTAGACATTGTTTGTTTTTGTTGGTAGTAATAAACCATTGTTACTTCCAACCTTGTGGTATCTGTGAGGCCGGTTGCCTGAACAAAGTTGTGCCTGCTCTATAGCAGCATTCGGTTATATCTAGCGTAAGAGATAAACCACCAAAGCTTTGCCATTCTACTGCTACGCTACCATTACAGTAGAAACAAAACTGAACAATATAGCTCTCCTTGTACGTACCAGTGCGGTCAACTCCATACGATTCCGCCATGATTCGAAACTGACGTTTCGAAAATGAACTGTTCGAAACTCTTAAACCTGAACCCCCCAACCCCAAATCCCACACCCCCATCCCCAAAGAGTTTCGAAGTGTCCATTTTCGAAACGTCAGTTTCGAATGGTCCGTACCCCACTCCATACACGGGGAAAACCATTACAATATCATTATGTATATAAACATAATGCATATCTGAATAGTAGAAAATGTTGTTCGCCATTATGTGAATATGTAGCAAACAGAAAAGTATTTGCTTTTTACTTGTCTTTCATGCTGAATGGCCAACGACGTTTCAAGGTTGAAGTATATTTCAGTATTTTATGCATAGATGTAGGGATCATTGACCTAGGGATAGAAATATTACGTGAAATATTAACTGTATTACAGGCATTAACATTGTTTTCGGTGCGCTCATGTGTGACCATAGGCTCCGCCTGTTCTGGTGTTTTATTGCCACTGTAGAGGGATCACAAGATGTCGGTGAAACGCTATTCTATTAAAACTATACTTCTATGAAAAATACAACCAACGATAATACATTTAGTATAATGTGTAATCCATAGACAGTAAAGATCGCAAAATCAGTCAAAAAACAATATTTATTCCCTATTTTCCAACACTTTTTTATAAAATAAAATTGTTATATCAAGTCATAAGTTGTAATTCTAGCAATTTATAGCCATAAAAGTTTAAGTTTTTCTGGTGACATTTTTTTATGCAAAATAATATAATTTTTTACAATTTTTCAATAACTTTTTATTAATTTTAGAAATACGTAATTATTACGAACTCTTTGTTAAACTTAAAAGTGAACTAACAACTGAATTAATATAGTTATGAAATTCATGCACAACTTCATAAAAATTAAAATGCAAGAATCTTGGAACCACTGAAATAGACATTCCAGGGGATGTTACAACTCATAGACATAGGTATACTACGTCCATGTTGCAACCCCACATAGAAGATTTCTACTTCTATTCTATGCAACCGCATTACTTCACTTATACCCCGTGTACTTCTACCGATTAGCTCCCGATTTGCCCTACTGATTGAGGATTTCCTTGTATGTGTTTCCGGTGTGACGTAAATAATCGGTAGCATTTTATTTTAGGCAATCGGCAGGTTTTGATACGAATGGAAAAATTGGTAGACAATTCGTGATTTGACCAATCATATCACTGTTCGCGTTTTCTATGTTTCCAACAAAACTGTTTCTCAAGTGCAATTATTTATAGATGAAGAGTTGTTTTTAGCGTTCCGATGTTGCGTAAGTATGGCAAATGGAGAAAAAAATACGAAAATACCCTGTCGTCATCTCCAATCGGTAAGAGCGAATCGGTAGATATACATGTAGCATTCTCCAGATGAGCTGCAGTCAGTAGCTGCTATCACACTCATTACATTTATACCAAACAAATGTACATGTAGCATGCTACATGTACATTTACCGATTACGTACCAATTCCCCCTATTCTTTTTCTCCATTTTCCATACTTACGCAATATCGGTGAAACTTGCTACATTTTTGCCATAATTAGCCATGAAGTGCTTCCAAACAACAAAGACGGGACGCTAAAAAACAACTCTTGATCAATAAATAGTTGCACTTGAGAAACAGTTTTGTTGGAAACATAGAAAACGCGAACAGTGATATGATTGGTCAAATCATGAATTGTCTATTAACTTTTTTATTCGTATCAAAACCTGCCGATTGTCTCAAATCAGACCTTACCAATCTTTTGGCGACTTATCCGGAAACAGAAGTTGCAAAATCACCCAATTGGTAAGGGCAAATCGGGAGCTAATTGGTAGATGTACATGGGGTATAAGTCCTGCTGGGAGCTAATCGGTGGATGTACATGGGGTATAAGTCCTGCTGGGAGCTAATCAGTAGATGTACATGGGGTATAAGTCCTGCTGAGAGCTAATCGGTGGATGTACATGGGGTATAAGTCCTGCTGGGAGCTAATCAGTAGATGTACATGGGGTATAAGTCCTGCTGAGAGCTAATCGGTGGATGTACATGGGGTATAAGTCCTGCTGGGAGCTAATCGGTGGATGTACATGGGGTATAAGTCCTGCTGGGAGCTAATCAGTAGATGTACATGGGGTATAAGTCCTGCTGAGAGCTAATCGGTGGATGTACATGGGGTATAAGGGGGGTATTAGTCGCAAAACACTCGATAACAGCAACAAATTAGCACATAAAACCCCGCCCACTAAACTGATCATCCGATGAAATCCATTCTAAAATTGCTAATATAACTAGGGGCACGCAACTCCCAATAAAAAACGTACAGCATATACTAAACAAAACACACATAATAATGCCTCAAATGTTGGCCTAAGACTAATAAATAAGGCTAATTGTGCCAATACAAGAAACCGTTATATGGACAACAATAGTATATAAGTATTGTACTATCATTAATGCAAAGAAAGGGCCAATGGTATGAAGTAATCTGCAGTAAAATATTTATGAGTTACAGTTTTCATATTTGTTTCAAATGAGAAAAGCTGTATGATGTTATATCGTATTTAGAAGAAACCAGTTCACCGTACAACAACATGTTATTCCAAAGCATGACACACAGAATTCATGGAACTCAACAAGCCACAAAGCACTGGCACTGACATAAGTTGAGGTTAAGTTTGAGGCGAACTCAATAGCAAATATGCAGGCATCCTGAGTGGAACTTCCCCACATATGCTGGTACCAGATCAGGCCATCAGCTGATTTTGCAGAGGACCTACAAAATACAAGAAACAGCTACGTACACATATACGACTAATGTATCAACTGTAGGATCTCAGGCTGCCCTTAAACGGAACACAACTACGTCAGCAAACTAGGTATCTACACTAGTATAAATACAGAGGCTTGACCGACAGTCATCCTCTTTCCACAACCTAGGATCACCACAGACGTGTGACGATTTGGACTGAGCCGGTTGCGACCGAGGTCAGGTGTTGTAAGACTTTATATTATATTTATTTTATAACTGTTGTAGTCTTTGTATAAGCACACTATCTATTATACATTCTTGAACATCAGAGTCAAATACACACCATTAGTAACTCACACTTTCCCCCCTTTATATTATTATTTGGCCATATTGCTACCATTACTTGATTGTTTTGCGCTGTAAGACGTCCATAGACTATTTGATCCTGCGACTGTTATAAGTGCATTTACCACTATAACAATGACAACTAATCCAGAACCTAATAGATATTTTGACAGCTCTTCAAAATATTTGACACTTATGTCTTTATGATGGCACAAAGTTAAAGCTGTCATAGAGCAAAAAACTGCTCAACGTACAGGCTCAAACACACTGGAAGCGGCAAACGCGAATTCTGCTAGCGAATCCGCCGCGGCATGCCGCTTGCCAAAAAATATATAGACGCTCAAGATATTAAACATGTTTGATATTTCGGTGCGGCAAACACGCTGATTGGTCAGTAACTTGCCAGCTTTTATGATAGTGAGCTAACTTTTTCGTTTTTGCATTTCCAAACAGTAGAGAAGTTGTTGCAGCTGTCCAAACGCAATAATAATAAAGATTATTGTTCATTAGAAAGAAAAAATAAACGACTATTATTAAACTAACTACTACTTATACTTCAATTCATAATGTGTAATATAAAATTATAATTAATAAATAATAATCAAAAAAATATATAAATGAAGTTCGCCAAAGACCCTTGCTTTTGTGATTTATCACACACAAATTATTATAAATTAAAAAAATAGTCAAAAATAGAATAGATATTTTTTGGCTTATTTTTATTTCACCTGACTTTATAGTGCAGCTATTGTAGTCAGAAATAGCTAGATACTTTTGCTCATTTTTATTTTTCATCTGCTTTTGTAGTGTAGATAGATGTCAACAAGTTATTTTCTCCTAGATTATTATATACTTTATTGCAAACCTCTCAAATATAAATAAATAATAATAAATGGAAACAGTGTTCATAAGCAAAAGTTATCTGCACTTTGGGAGCAGACAACTCTGACTGAAGTCGCTTGCGGCGTCCACCAGTGTGCTTTGGCACTGCCGCGGCAGGCGGCTTCGTTGGTGGTAAAAACTGCCGCGCCGCGCAGATTCGCTTTCAGTGTGTTTGGGCCTTACTATGGACACAAGCGACAGGTGGTTGATGAAGTCATAATATTGTTGTAAGTTGCCTCCCTTGATTACGAATTTTGGTGCTCATATGCTTTTCTATTCATCAAAATGTGTATCTCTTAACGTTAGTTAATGAAATATAAAATTAAAATTAATTTAATAATTATTTTTCAGATTAATGTTATCTTCACAGTATATAAAAAAATAATTACTTTAAAAGGCACTCAGTTAGTTTTTGAACTTTTAGTAATTTATTTTATGACAACGCTAGACGTTCCCAGCTACGGATGATAGCGCAACGAATTGGCCCATTCGTGTGACACTAAGTGTGACTCAAATCTGGATACAGCAGGTTTGACTTGATTTATTTTTGTTGCTGGAAGTTCGTCCAGCTCAACTAGGAAGTTATAAAATGGTGTGTGCCAGATTCAGGGATTGGCCAAATTCTCTGTAAACTTACAGGGTAACACATAGATAATGTGGACTTTGCAGATACATAAAAATTTGTTATGATTTATCCTTGTTTCCAGTAGTGCCTGGTTATCTGCAGTGCTCCGATCTATCAACCTTCATATATAAAATTCCAAGCTATGCTTTGTAACAGCGAGTTTGACAGGAATCGCTGAAGATGGAAGGTAGAAAACGTTGTGCAATGGGGTCCCGGCAGAGTAGATTCGCTTTAGCGATGCAACCGGGAGTAGCATAGTCGATCGTATAACTTATCATTAGAAATCACGACTTGCTTGTCTATTATTTAGATTTTAGACAGTTTAAGCCACTGATATGACAAAATTTTTGTCGTTGGGGAAGCTCAAGGAATCAATATAGCCGTTATAGTTTTTCTTTGAAAATATTTTGTTTTAGTCACAGGATAAAAATTAATGTAATATTATGCTCGTATGTAGAGTCATAGCTTTGTATTTCGCGGCTCATTGAGTTTGCTAACGCAAACTAATGAAAACGCACCCTTGAACGACTACCGTGGTTTGCTTTCACAGTGCCGTTGTAGTTTGACAATTTATGGCGATGATGCATCGTCAGTATTGTATACCCCAAACTTATCAGCCGCTGTGAATGAACTTTGAAGAAATGTTCCTTCAGTAATTTTTAAAATGAAGCGGGCTTCCAGTTCTCTAATAATAGCTCCGCACAAAAATCTGCTGGTACCCCATTCTGGGGAGAAATTTACCCTATCGCTAAGCAAAATCGCTAGCACGATCGGTATATGTACATGTACTTTTAAAATGGGCTGACATCCTGGCGAGAGAAGCCAGGATGTTGAGATACTGCACAAGTGGTTCTCAGTAATATGATTTGTTCTCTATGTGGAGTTGTGTCATCATTTCTAGTTTTACTGAATAACAAGTTGAACAAGAGAGTAAATCTTTTAATGGGCACACAACTTCAACATTGTCAGCGGAAAGGAATCTCTACACTGCTGCCCATTCACCTGAGTGAGATGTCAGATAGAATAAAAAGATAATATAATGCAAGATGGACATAGAAAATGTATGTACAAGCTGAGCAGTTCATTTACAAAATAGTGCTAAAGAAACGGTTGAATAGAGAAGGTCTAGATTTGTGTACTACGTAGGCAAGCAGTAGAGCTCCAGCTATTCCTGAACTAATCGCAAGTCCATACTTCAGGGAGCGTGACCAACGAGAGCTGCTGTTTGTTGCCTGTAATTACACATTATGACTATATAATACATACATCTAGGACTATATAATACATACATCTAGGACTATATAATACATACATCTAGGACTATATAATACATACATCTAGGACTATATAATACATACATCTAGGACTATATAATACATACATCTAGGACTATATAATACATACATCTAGGACTATATAATATCACATACATCTAGGACTATATAATACATACATCTAGGACTATATAATATCACATACATCTAGGACTATATAATATCACATACATCTAGGACTATATAATATCACATACATCTTGGACTATATAATATCACATACATCTAGGACTATATAATACATACATCTAAGACTATATAATACATACATCTAGGACTATATAATACATACATCTAGGACTATATAATACATACATCTAGGACTATATAATATCACATACATCTAGGACTATATAATACTCACGAGAATCCTCTGATAGGCTCCTTTGTCCAACAACAAAGTCACTTGACTGGTGGAACTTGTAAATAACTTGACAACCCTTTCATGTGTGTAGTTCTTGACCCACACGCCATTCACCTGCACAATTTTATCACCTACAGCCACACTGGCAGATCTGTCAGCTGGACTGCCTTCTCTGATGTTTGTAACAAACACTCCATTGTCATCGCTCAAGTATGGGTAATCGGAGCCGCCATGCAGGGTCAGTCCCACTAGATCTGTGCAAAGACAATGCTTTAGGAGTTTAAACAACTTGGGGAGATTTTTAAAAAAGTCAAATCCAACCTGACACCAGGTAGTAGTAGGTATTGTACCAGTGGAGCACGTTGCGCCGTACAGAAAGTACTTGCACTCTTCCCTGGGATACAGACGCAAAGAGTCACACGATTTTATTGGCTGGAAATACAAATAGTCCGAGTGCTTTTATTTGTTTCCAAGTATGACGCCCCCAACAACAAAGAAAGTAGCTCAGTGCAAATGTTGTTACCTCCAACCAACCTCATCGTTGACTCCGAAGATGACAAAGAGGATAAGCTACTCTCTTTGGCTACTATGTGACGGTGATGAAATCATCACTTTTTTTTTCAAAATCTCTTGTCATGCTATGTGGTTCCGCTTTTTAAGATGTACAAAAAATATTTTGGCTTCTGCATTATACCAACTGCTGATTTGAACCCTGTTACAGTTTGGTTTTAATTTTTATGTTGTATATAAATTATTTTCTTTCTTTCTCACGCGTTTCAATGCGAATAAATGGAGGTATAAAATATAACTCAGCAGCAAACTTGAGACATCGTTGTATATGATTCGATGCCATTACGCCGAGCGATTCACTGTTTCCGGTATTTGGAGCCAGGTGAGAAAGATTGTTGCCATTTCCATTCATCAAACAGCGTTGGAACTTGGCTAAAGTGATGCCTTTCACATATTGTCATGTTACATGTATATCATGTATTGTCAGGCATTGTCATGTGTTGCCATGTATGTCATGCATTGTCATGTATGTCATGCTTTGTCATGAATGTCATGCATTGTCATGTATTGTCATGCATTGTCATGTATTGTCATGCATTGTCATGTATGTCATGCATGTCATGCATTGTCACGTATGTCATGCATTGTCATGTATGTCATGCATGTCATGCATTGTCATGTATGTCGTGATTTGTCATGTATTGTCATTCATTGTCATGTATGTCATGCATGTCATGCATTGTCATGTATGTCATGCATTGTCATGTATTGTCATGTATTTCAAGTATTGCCATGGAGCCATGCCTGCTCCTGCCCCTCTGTAAAGGAATACCCTTCGCAGAGAAAAAATCAGAGTTGTGCTCTCACCAAATTTCACAGATAACTTTAGTCTCATTACCTGGTCCTCTCACCTCACCTGTCTCTTCTCTCACAGCAGATCCACAGGAGACTTCACTGAAGCATGCAAGCCCAAAAAATTAATTTTATAAAGAGAGTGCAACTCTACAATCAGGAGCTGTACGAGTCTTTCGACACACTGTGCAAAATATCTTTTAACTTTTTTGACAGAATGTCATGCAAGGTTTCAAGAATCTACGAAGCGGAGGATATACAGTCTCCATTATGCTGTCTCAAAACATTCTATAAATAAGTTAAGTCAAGGACTCAAATAAGGATCTAGCACTGCCACAGCTGATTGGATAATGCAAGTAGGCGGAGTTGGCAGAGAGAATGAGATCCTGGGTGTAATGGATTGTATACAAATATATAAAATCGATTTATGAACACGCTTAGTTGATGAGACAGATTACAGAGACCTGTCATGAGCGGTTAGTAGAGAGTATGCAGTCACAAGATGCGTGTTCAGCTGTTTAATGGCGTACACTGCAGGTCTGTACACCAACATATCCCACCATACAACTACAATCAGTGTCCCAAAATCAATTTCAACTCCTCGCGTGCTCTTTTTCTGATTCAATTTCTCAACACTTATTTGTAAAATGACACTGACAATGCAGTTTAAACCCGCATGTTATGTCAACTGCGTAAATAATGTTGATGTTGACAAAGTCAGTTGGACAGGAGTGATGTTTGGAATGCCTCAAATACTTGATGATCGCATTCAAAAAGGCAGAAATTCATCAACAACAAAAACATACCATTAGAGTTCTTCTCCAACCGCACATGTACAAAAGGGGGCTGACCATTTATATCGCTGCCTTCTGCAAAAGCCATCATCTGCTGGGTAACAAGTCTCGCTGTATTGTCAAACTCAACCAAATATTTCAGGTATTGCGGAATTCAAACAATGAGCTGCTTTGAATTCTCTCATCAAACGTAGAACTATTCACCTTGAATAGACTCTGTGATAACTTGATTGAGCATGGTCACATTGGCAACCATAGAATGTTAAAGATGACGACCCGACAGGAAATAGCAGTGCAGTGACATGACACCTTGACATTGTACAATGTTATATAGAATATGTTTTTCTACCATCCAAAAATTCCAAATTGTTCCATTTGGTTACAACTCGCTTCAATGTTTGCTACTTCTAATCTTCTGCCATCCTCTAGCGATACAGATCAACAGCTAGGTGTGAATTATGTTGGGAGGGAAAACTTTTGTGACATATAAAAGTTGATTCGCTAGAAGTGAATGCCATTTCCGTCATTTTAAATTGTCCCTAATGTATGCTATGTATAAATCTATAATAGACCCCAATGTATGCTATGTATATATCTATAATATACCCCAATGTATGCTATGTATATATCTGTAATAGTCCCCAATGTATGCTATGTATATATCTATAATAGACCCCAATGTATGCTATGTATATATCTATAATAGACCCCAATGTATGCTATGTATATATCTATAATAGACCCCAATGTATGCTATGTATATATCTATAATAGTCCCCAATGTATGCTATGTATATATCTATAATAGTCCCCAATGTATGCTATGTATATATCTATAATAGACCCCAATGTATGCTATGTATATATCTATAATAGACCCCAATGTATGCTATGTATATATCTATAATAGTCCCCAATGTATGCTATGTATATATCTATAATAGACCCCAATGTATGCTATGTATATATCTATAATAGACCCCAATGTATGCTATGTATATATCTATAATAGTCCCCAATGTATGCTATGTATATATCTATAATAGACCCCAATGTATGCTATGTATATATCTATAATAGACCCCAATGTATGCTATGTATATATCTATAATAGACCCCAATGTATGCTATGTATATATCTATAATAGACCCCAATGTATGCTATGTATATATCTATAATAGACCCCAATGTATGCTATGTATATATCTATAATAGACCCCAATGTATGCTATGTATATATCTATAATAGACCCCAATGTATGCTATGTATATATCTATAATAGACCCCAATGTATGCTATGTATATATCTATAATAGTCCCTAATGTATGCTATGTATATATCTATAATAGTCCCCAATGTATGCTATGTATATATCTATAATAGTCCCCAATGTATGCTATGTATATATCTATAATAGACCCCAATGTATGCTATGTATATATCTATAATAGTCCCCAATGTATGCTATGTATATATCTATAATAGACCCCAATGTATGCTATGTATATATCTATAATAGTCCCCAATGTATGCTATGTATATATCTGTAATAGTCCCCAATGTATGCTATGTATATATCTATAATAGACCCCAATGTATGCTATGTATATATCTATAATAGACCCCAATGTATGCTATGTGTATATCTATAATAGACCCCAATGTATGCTATGTATATATCTATAATAGACCCCAATGTATGCTATGTATATATCTATAATAGTCCCCAATGTATGCTATGTATATATCTGTAATAGTCCCCAATGTATGCTATGTATATATCTATAATAGACCCCAATGTATGCTATGTATATATCTATAATAGACCCCAATGTATGCTATGTATATATCTATAATAGACCCCAATGTATGCTATGTATATATCTATAATAGACCCCAATGTATGCTATGTATATATCTATAATAGACCCCAATGTATGCTATGTATATATCTATAATAGACCCCAATGTATGCTATGTATATATCTATAATAGACCCCAATGTATGCTATGTATATATCTATAATAGTCCCCAATGTATGCTATGTATATATCTATAATAGACCCCAATGTATGCTATGTATATATCTATAATAGACCCCAATGTATGCTATGTATATATCTGTAATAGTCCCCAATGTATGCTATGTATATATCTATAATAGACCCCAATGTATGCTATGTATATATCTATAATAGACCCCAATGTATGCTATGTATATATCTATAATAGTCCCCAATGTATGCTATGTATATATCTATAATAGACCCCAATGTATGCTATGTATATATCTACAATAGACCCCAATGTATGCTATGTATATATCTATAATAGACCCCAATGTATGCTATGTATATATCTATAATAGACCCCAATGTATGCTATGTATATATCTACAATAGACCCCAATGTATGCTATGTATATATCTATAATAGTCCCCAATGTATGCTATGTATATATCTACAATAGACCCCAATGTATGCTATGTATATATCTATAATAGTCCCCAATGTATGCTATGTATATATCTATAATAGACCCCAATGTATGCTATGTATATATCTATAATAGACCCCAATGTATGCTATGTATATATCTATAATAGACCCCAATGTATGCTATGTATATATCTATAATAGTCCCCAATGTATGCTATGTATATATCTATAATAGACCCCAATGTATGCTATGTATATATCTGTAATAGTCCCCAATATATGCTATGTATATATCTACAATAGACCCCAATGTATGCTATGTATATATCTATAATAGTCCCTAATGTATGCTATGTATATATCTATAATAGACCCCAATGTATGCTATGTATATATCTATAATAGACCCCAATGTATGCTATGTATATATCTATAATAGACCCCAATGTATGCTATGTATATATCTATAATAGACCCCAATGTATGCTATGTATATATCTATAATAGACCCCAATGTATGCTATGTATATATCTATAATAGACCCCAATGTATGCTATGTATATATCTATAATAGTCCCCAATGTATGCTATGTATATATCTATAATAGACCCCAATGTATGCTATGTATATATCTGTAATAGTCCCCAATGTATGCTATGTATATATCTGTAATAGACCCCAATGTATGCTATGTATATATCTACAATAGACTTCAATGTATCACTTTTTGATATGCATCAATGTGCAACTTTAGAATACAGATCTATAGATCACTCCACAGTACATATCTATAGACATCTATGTATCACTCCACAGTACATATCTATAGACATCTATAGATCACTCCACAGTACATATCTATAGACATCTATGTATCACTCCACAGTACATATCTATAGACATCTATGTATCACTCCACAGTACATATCTATAGACATCTATGTATCACTCCACAGTACATATCTATAGACATCTATGTATCACTCCACAGTACATATCTATAGACATATATGTATCACTCTATGATACATATCTATAGACATCAATGTACCACTCTACGGTACATATCCATAGATATCAACGGTACACATCTATGAACAAACGAGCTTGTCGTTTCACGGTTGACCAAAACCTTTATTATCAACCAACTAAAGAAGTTTCATAAAAAAATATAGTATTAATGTGTTTATGCGAGGAAAACAATAAATATAATAAAAAAGAGGATGAGAACACCAAATATCTTGACCATGAGCCATCTGTTGCTCGTCACCGACTGGAAGTACTGCAGTATCTGTGAGTGCGCGGCCTCCACGTTCAGGTGGGCGTCTTCTACATTAGAGTCAATTCTACAACAGATTAAACAAGCACATGTCAGCCAGAGTCATGTGACTAGTATCACACTACTAGGTGTCACATGACTAGGTGTCACATGACCAGTGTCACATGACCAGTGTCACATGACTAGGTGTCACACTACTAGGTGTCACATGACTAGGTGTCACATGACCAGTGTCACATGACTAGTGTCACATGACTAATGCCGATGATTAAACAGACAGGATATGAAACTGACATTGCAGAAAAATTTGACTATGTGCAAAAGTGGACATTTTTCGCAAACAACTTTGAGAAAGAAATGCCGAATTTGGCACATAGCCAATGACTTGCAAAGGAGGGGCGTAACTTGCCTGTTAGTTTTGTACAACTGAGTTGCGTATCATAGTATAAACTACCGTTGCTCAAACCAGCTAGGGTCACATGACACCGATCATGTGACCAAACATAAGACTGTTAATTTGGCAAAAGAGTGAGAATTAAAACATTGTTATGGAAAGTTTGGTTGGCTTGGCAGCAACTGAAGTACCTCACGCGTGAGTGTGAATAAAAGGATTTGCCATCAAGCCTAAATGTAGAGTTTTGGAACTGGGCGGAGAAATCGAGTTAGCAGTGACATAACTCCGCCCTCAACCAATGGGACATCCGTGAAGGCATTTTATTGAAAATCAAACAAAATCGAATGATATTCACGTTTTTTTTTAAAACTCATAAAAGTCCTCGACCGAGCATTGCTCGTGATTTGGGTCATGTGACCAAAAGTCCTTTCACGAGCAACGGCCGTGATTTATTTTGTCCGGTTTTCGGAACTGATTGTAGAAGTTTGTGTAGACTGATATAAATAATTTTTATACCATCGTGTAGAGCAGAGAATTGCCTATTTTCTGGTTTTTGTTTGAATACTGTACGACATTCTAAACGGAAACAGTTCCAAATATCCTTGACCCATCACTTCCTGTTTCAAATTTCGGATTTTTTTTTGATAATGATGGGCAAATTTTTTCTGGAAAGGAGCAAGCACATTGTTTTCTTCTTCTGATTTAGTTAGTTTAGTAATATCTTAGCTTGTTTGAGCTCTCTGATAATGGAACTGAAGGTTAGTAAGCTAGTAATTAATTATTTAGATACGGCATTGACAATAAATAATTAATTTTAATTTTTTTTTTATTATTTTTGTAAAGTTGTTGATTGATGTTGTTCTTTACATCAAAATGTAGCTCTAAATGTTTCTAGTTCATTCGTGCACCAATGAGGGCTTTATTTTTGCCTGTAATAAAAATAATAATTATTTTCAGAAAAAAAAATTTCCGAAATTTTCGGCCATTTGTGCAACTAGTGCTAGATTGTTGTTGCAGTGTTCTAACACTTTTCTTGCATATTTTTGCTTCAAATTTGGCTAGTCTTATCAAAACTTTGTCCTCTTATCAGCTGTGCTATCAGTTTCACGTTTAGTGTTATTTTTTTTGTAACTGGTTGATCTGTTGAGGTCATTACTAAAAAATGGTCTCCGAACTAAAAAAATAATGAAAATAGTTTAGACTGGTGGAATCAATATGTTATTAATTTTCCTGAGAGAAGAAAGAATGCTGATTCATATGAGCATAAAGCTGTTACTATATCATGTATACATGAATTTTAATAAAATTTTGAAAATCGAACTTTTTTTGCAAAAAGCGGGTGAATGCTGAGGTAAGTTATTGGTCAAAGCGATTGAAATTCAAAGAGTTAAAAGACTATTACTAATAAAACTGCCGCCTTACTATTTTCAAACAAATACTTGATCACCATTTATAAACACCACAAGACTGACAGTCTACTAGTTTTAAATTACACTTTACTCGCTCAACTAACGGCCATTTTGTCAGCTGCTAAAAACCTCATATTCACTGGCAATGTTTAGTGAGAAGAAAATATGTGAGCGAAATTAATGCGTTCACTTACTAGTAGAAAGAGCCAGGGAGTTACTAAAGAATAAATATAGATTCATCTCCGAAATAAAGTGGGAATTCAAGATGTCGAACTCGATAATATCTTTTCACGTTGCAAAGGATAATTAAAGCGAACACGGCATCAGTAACTGATGAATCATGGGTAAACATAAATGGCAATAGTAATTTGATAGTATGGAAGCGGCAGTATTATGTAATGCCTATTTTGGTAGAATCATCTTTTCAATTAGAGCAGTTAAAGATCGCTTGCTGTTGTCAAATAATAATCAACCAAAATAAAAAAATTGAGTTCGATCCGCAGAAAATGTGGTTTTACCGCTGATACTTGTGTGGACAGGGAAGATACATCTGTGGCAGTCACACTCATCAAATTTTCCCCAACTACATTTTAACACCCACTCTTTCTGCTGGGTTAATAAACTCCAAGTGTTAGCTCAGGCTTTTGTGTACAACTAAAGCTGTATGTACACAGGACGACTTCAAAATCTCACACTACGGACAAATAAAAAGAACCTCTGAATGCATAGAGAACTACTACCTGGTAGAAAACCATTAATAATTAAATCTCAACTCATCAACCCAACTTCTTGAGTAGGAATGCACTTAAATTATATTAGCTGTGATGGTTGGACAACTCCAAAATTGTACATATACGCCCCATCCGTGCAAAGGCGACTTGCAACTGCGTCTGCGACCATCAAACAAGACAGAGATGCAGTCGCTCTTTTGTAAATGCAGCTGAAGTGAACTGAGCAGAACAAATGAATGTTTATGACTCATTTGTTGTGCCATCAGCCAAATCAAAGAGAGGACAATAAACGACCAGCAGTAATCTGTGTGAGACGTACCTCTGCACCATTTCCTCCTGTTCTTTAACCATATGCGCCAGCTGGCTGAATATTCCACCCAACTCCACTATGGTGCTTTCTATATTCTTCATTGTGTCTGCTCTGCTCTGTATATACGTATCCTAGCAACGACACAACTGCACTCTTAACCTCACAGCTTCGCAATCTAATTTGCTGTACAGTTTGCACACATTTTGCCATCTTTCAACTCAAACGGAAGTTCATATGAAATAATACTGGGCGCAGAAGCCCTAAAAAACAGCGTTTATTTCAAGCTCATCTGTCCTTTAACACAAATGAGACAAGCTATTACATAATTGTACACAAATAGACATCTACACACTGTACCTGATCATCTATCAATTGCAGCTGGTCTTGCTGGAAATGAGCACCAGCCCCTCCTATGTCTATGCTGACTTCACTGCTGCCTCTGGCATTCATCTCGTCCTGCCATAACACTGAGCCAGCTCCCCTGTCTATACACCAATATGATATAACATAACACAGAGCTCCCCTGTCTATACACCAATATGATATAACATAACACTGAGCTCCCCTGTCTATACACCAATATGATATAACATAACACTGAGCTCCCCTGTCTATACACCAATATGATATAACATAACACTGAGCTCCCCTGTCTATACACCAATATGATATAACATAACACTGAGCTCCCCTGTCTATACACCAATATGATATAACATAACACAGAGCTCCCCTGTCTATATAACAATATGATATAACATAACACAGAGCTCCCCTGTCTATACACCAATATGATATAACATAACATGGACAGTATAACACACACACAATAGCTATGCAATATATATCTATATATATATATAATACATGTGCCCCCTGTATATACTATATAATGTATATGACAACCTGGTGCAGGTATATACTATATAATGCATATGACAACCTGGTGCAGGTATATACTATATAATGTATATGACAACCTGGTGCAGGTATATACTATATAATGCATATGACAACCTGGTGCAGGTATATACTATATAATGCATATGACAACCTGGTGCAGGTATATACTATATAATGTATATGACAACCTGGTGCAGGTATATACTATATAATGCATATGACAACCTGGTGCAGGTATATACTATATAATGTATATGACAACCTGGTGCAGGTATATACTATATAATGTATATGACAACCTGGTACAGGTATATACTATATAATGTATATGACAACCTGGTGCAGGTATATACTATATAATGTATATGACAACCTGGTGCAGGTATATACTATATAATGCATATGACAACCTGGTGCAGGTATATACTATATAATGTATATGACAACCTGGTGCAGGTATATACTATATAATGCATATGACAACCTGGTGCAGGTATATACTATATAATGTATATGACAACCTGGTGCAGGTATATACTATATAATGTATATGGCAACCTGGTGCAGGTATATACTATATAATGTATATGACAACCTGGTACAGGTATATACTATATAATGTATATGACAACCTGGTGCAGGTATATACTATATAATGCATATGACAACCTGGTGCAGGTATATACTATATAATATATATGACAACCTGGTGCAGGTATATACTATATAATGTATATGACAACCTGGTGCAGGTATATACTATATAATATATATGACAACCTGGTGCAGGTATATACTATATAATGTATATGACAACCTGGTGCAGGTATATACTATATAATGTATATGACAACCTGGTGCAGGTATATACTATATAATGTATATGACAACCTGGTGCAGGTATATACTATATAATGCATATGACAACCTGGTGCAGGTATATACTATATAATGTATATGACAACCTGGTGCAGGTATATACTATATAATGCATATGACAACCTGGTGCAGGTATATACTATATAATGTATATGACAACCTGGTGCAGGTATATACTATATAATGTATATGACAACCTGGTGCAGGTATATACTATATAATGTATATGACAACCTGGTGCAGGTATATACTATATAATGTATATGACAACCTGGTGCAGGTATATACTATATAATGTGTATGACAACCTGGTGCAGGTATATACTATATAATGTATATGACAACCTGGTGCAGGTATATACTATATAATGTATATGACAACCTGGTGCAGGTATATACTATATAATGTATATGACAACCTGGTGCAGGTATATACTATATAATGTATATGACAACCTGGTGCAGGTATATACTATATAATGTATATGACAACCTGGTGCAGGTATATACTATATAATGTATATGACAACCTGGTGCAGGTATATACTATATAATGTATATGACAACCTGGTGCAGGTATATACTATATAATGTATATGACAACCTGGTGCAGGTATATACTATATAATGTATATGACAACCTGGTGCAGGTATATACTATATAATGTATATGACAACCTGGTGCAGGTAAATACTATATAATGCATATGACAACCTGGTGCAGGTATATACTATATAATGCATATGACAACCTGGTGCAGGTATATACTATATAATGTATATGAGAACCTGGTACAGGTATATACTATATAATGTATATGACAACCTGGTGCAGGTATATACTATATAATGTATATGACAACCTGGTACAGGTATATACTATATAATGCATATGACAACCTGGTGCAGGTATATACTATATAATGTATATGACAACCTGGTGCAGGTATATACTATATAATGTATATGACAACCTGGTGCAGGTATATACTATATAATGTATATGACAACCTGGTGCAGGTATATACTATATAATGCATATGACAACCTGGTGCAGGTATATACTATGTAATGTATATGACAACCTGGTGCAGGTATATACTATATAATACATATGACAACCTGGTGCAGGTATATACTATATAATGTATATGACAACCTGGTGCAGGTATATACTATATAATGTATATGACAACCTGGTGCAGGTATATACTATATAATGTATATGACAACCTGGTACAGGTATATACTATATAATGTATATGACAACCTGGTGCAGGTATATACTATATAATGTATATGACAACCTGGTGCAGGTATATACTATATAATGTATATGACAACCTGGTGCAGGTATATACTATATAATGCATATGACAACCTGGTGCAGGTATATACTATATAATGTATATGACAACCTGGTGCAGGTATATACTATATAATGCATATGACAACCTGGTGCAGGTATATACTATATAATGTATATGACAACCTGGTGCAGGTAAATACTATATAATGCATATGACAACCTGGTGCAGGTATATACTATATAATGTATATGACAACCTGGTGCAGGTATATAATATATAATGTATATGACAACCTGGTACAGGTATATACTATATAATGTATATGACAACCTGGTGCAGGTATATACTATATAATGTATATGACAACCTGGTGCAGGTATATACTATATAATGCATATGACAACCTGGTGCAGGTATATACTATATAATGTATATGACAACCTGGTGCAGGTATATACTATATAATGCATATGACAACCTGGTGCGGGTATATACTATATAATGTATATGACAACCTGGTGCAGGTATATACTATATAATGTATATGACAACCTGGTGCAGGTATATACTATATAATGTATATGACAACCTGGTACAGGTATATACTATATAATGTATATGACAACCTGGTGCAGGTATATACTATATAATGTATATGACAACCTGGTGCAGGTATATACTATATAATGTATATGACAACCTGGTGCAGGTATATACTATATAATGCATATGACAACCTGGTGCAGGTATATACTATATAATGTATATGACAACCTGGTGCAGGTATATACTATATAATGCATATGACAACCTGGTGCAGGTATATACTATATAATGTATATGACAACCTGGTGCAGGTATATACTATATAATGCATATGACAACCTGGTGCAGGTATATACTATATAATGTATATGACAACCTGGTGCAGGTATATAATATATAATGTATATGACAACCTGGTGCAGGTATATACTATATAATGTATATGACAACCTGGTGTAGGTATATACTATATAATGTATATGACAACCTGGTGCAGGTATATACTATATAATGCATATGACAACCTGGTGCAGGTATATACTATATAATGTATATGACAACCTGGTGCAGGTATATAATACATAATGTATATGACAACCTGGTGCAGGTATATACTATATAATGCATATGACAACCTGGTGCAGGTATATACTATATAATGCATATGACAACCTGGTGCAGGTATATACTATATAATGTATATGACAACCTGGTGTAGGTATATACTATATAATGTATATGACAACCTGGTGCAGGTATATACTATATAACGCATATGACAACCTGGTGCAGGTGCTGAAGCATGGAGTTGTGTATCAGTAAACTGCTCTCTCCTTGACTTCTCATGTTTCATGTTCTGAGTTCTCTCCTCTAATACAGTCTTGAAGTTGTTAGACATACTTGCTAGCTGGGACTGTAACAAACAGTAGCAGTAGAAACTGCAGTGGAGCATCAGCTAGGGCAGTGGATATACGAGACGTTTGTAAGGTGACGTTTGTTTCCAAGCAGTTCATTTAGGTCTTGAATGAAATAGAGTAGATAACTCCATACATATATTTGCTATACATTAATTTATATTATTACTACGTGCTTTGATTATTAAACAAAATGAATCTGCTTTCATATTGTCAGAATGGTCAGTTTATTTACAATAACACTGTTATCGCACATGTTTATGATATTTATTATATAATGATTGATTATTATTGTTAATTAATTGTTATTGTTAATTAATTGTTATTGTTAGTTAATTGTTATTGTTAATTAATTGTTATTGTTAATTAATTATTATGGTTAATTAATTACTATTGTTAATTAATTGTTATTTTTAATTAATTGTTATTGTTAATTAATTACTATTGTTAATTAATTGTTATTGTTAATTAATTGTTATTGTTAATTAATTGTTAATGTTAATTAATTGTTATAGTGAAATTGTTATGCCACATGAGTGTCATGTTCCCAATAACAATACATGTCATTTATATAATGTGTAGAAAAATATAAATTATACTATAATACTGCTGCAACTACATAGATAACTGCCTGATAGTAACAATACAATAAACTAACCGTAGATAATACATAGATATGGAGTTATTTCCCCTTTTCCATCCAAAATATAAATGAACTGCTTTGAAATGAAAGTTACAGATGAGTAGAGATAGAGTAGACTGAGTACCTGCAGTGAAAGGACAACACTGTTGGAATGAGATTGTTGATGTCTACCAGACGTGCCTCTCTGTTGTTTAGCTAGTTGCTGTAACTGGGCTATCTGTCCATTCAGGCTGTTTATGTCTTGTTTTATTATATAAGTTAGCTCTTGTATCTCAGCTTGCTTGTTGTCAAACAGAGACTTCTTCCTGCACACTAAATGTAGTATTGGATACGTATAGTACATAGTCGTATAGTACATAGTCGTATAGTACATAGTCGTATAGTAAGTAGTCGTATAGTACATAGTCGTATAGTACATAGTCGTATAGTACATAGTCGTATAGTACATAGTCGTATAGTACATAGTCGTATAGTACATAGTCGTATAGTACATAGTCGTATAGTACATAGTAGTATAGTTATATAGTCACATACCACAGTACAAAGCTGTAAATCATAGCCTAGACCAGATGTGCTCAACGTGAGGCCTTCAAGGCCTCGGTGGCTCTTTCAGCCATTTTTTGTGGGCTTTTAACTTGAACACAAAATTTTATTTGCTAACAGAGTCATCACTGCTATTAGAGAAAAACGCGCAGCCTATGCAAAAGATTTATTACTGGGGAATCCCAAAAAATAATTATTGCGGGCTTATATAAAACAATGGACAAATTCTGGAAATCCCCCCCGTAATAAATTGGGGGTTCCCCACTGTTTGAAAACTTTCACAGTCCGCGCGTTTTTCTCTATTGTGGAACGTTTAATTAGCACTGCATTATTTCTTTTACTAATGTTCTGGATCTGCAATAGGTAAAAACGCGCAACCTGAGCACAACTTTTATTACTGGGGAAACCCAAAAAAATGATTATTGCGGGCATATATAAAACAACGGTTGGGGTCTCTCCACTGTTACAAAACTTTCTCAGGTTGGCCGTTTTTCCTTAGTAGTTTTCCGAACTTTGTCCATTGTTTTATATAAGCCAACAATCATTATTTTTTGGGTTTCCTAGCAATAAAACAATTGTTCACGCTTGAGTGTTTTTACCTAATAAAGAAAAACGCGCAACCTGAGAAAGTTTTCAAACAGTGGGGAATATCCAACTAATTACGAGTATTTCCGGATTTTGTCCGTTGTTTTATATAAGCCCGCAACAACTATTTATAAGCCCGCAATAGAGAAAAACGCGCAGCCTGCGCAAAAAAATTATTACTGGGGAATCCCAAAATATAACTATTGCGGGTTTATATAAAACAAAGGACAAAATCCGCAAACCCCCGTAACTAATTGAGTATTCCGCAGTGTTTGAAAACTTTCCCAGGTCGCGTGTTTTTCAATAATAAACGAGTTGACCTTGTTTAATAAGTATCGATTGGTTTAATTTTCAAAATCATTGTCAATTAATGTAATGCTTCATCAATTAATAGCAAAGATCATTAAAAAAGTACCAACAATAGTTACTAATTTACCGTGTTTAGACGGCATTGATGTTATTATCATTGGTTGATAGCCGATAGATAGCCTTAGATCTTTGCTACATTCCAAGATTGAACACATATCAGTAATAAAAAACGCACGACTTGAAGTTGCTCAGGCATGTAGTGAACGCATTTAAAAAATCCTTGTCAGTCACAAGAGGAGATAACTCTTGGGTCATGTGAATTCAATAGCATGCGATACGATAGACAGTTGACAAAAACTTCTGCTATTCATTGCAATGGACCAATTTATGTCGGAAAACTCAGGGCTTCGCCCAGGGCTTCGCCCAGGGCTTCGCCCAAAGCTTCGCCCAAAGCTTCGCCCAAAGCTTCGCCCAAAGATTCGCCCAAAGCTTCGCCCAAAGCTTCGCTCAAAGCTTCGCTCAAAGCTTTGAGGAATCGTCCGTAAAATCTAGATATGAAAACTAAAAATATGAAAATTTCCCGATCGAACTAGAGATGACAATATCGACTTTTGTGAAGCCATTTTCAAAAGCTAAAAGTTAGGACCTTGACTGTGACAATAGAGAAAAACGCGCGGACTGCTAAAGCTTTCAAACAGTGGGGAAACCCCAATTTATTACGTGGATTTCCAGAATTTGTCCATTGTTTTATATAAGCCTGCAATAATTTTTTGGGATTTCCCAGTAATAAATCTTTTGCACAGGCTGCGCGTTTTTCTTTATTGAATAACTCAGTTTATTAATTTTTACGGGGTCGATTTATGCGGGTTTCACTACAGTACAAAGACATACACAGCGCGTATATATATTTACAAGTTCACAGATAACGAATTGCATAGACACGGAGTTGGCATAGAAATATACAATATGTAGAAATATATGCTGTACTCACAGGCAGTGAGCGCATCCAATTTGGTGAAAGTATTCCCCAGATCTTTACCGATATGTCTGCCAAATACAAACAAAAATAATGATGTGGATTAGAAGGTATTTGGTGAAGAAATACCACAAGGATGTTTGTTATGTAACTCTTTATCAAAAAAGGACTTGATTTTCACTCACAATTTATTGATAATCACTCCAATACTGTATACTACTATATACTACTGTATACTATTATACACTACTGTATACTATTATACACTACTGTATACTATTATATACTACTGTATACTATTATATACTACTATATACTATTATATACTACTGTATACTATTATATACTACTATATACTATTATATACTACTGTATACTATTATACACTACTGTATACTATTATACACTACTGTATACTATTATATACTACTGTATACTATTATATACTACTGTATACTATTATATACTACATACTACTATATACTACTGTATACTACTATATACTACTGTATACTATTATATACTACTGTATACTATTATATACTACAGTATACTATTATATACTACTGTATACTACTATATACTACTGTATACTATTATATACTACTGTATACTACTATATACTACTGTATACTACTATATACTACTGTATACTATTATATACTACTGTATACTATTATATACTACTGTATACTACTATATACTACTGTATACTATTATATACTACTGTATACTACTATACACTACTGTATACTACTATATACTACTGTATACTATTATACACTACTGTATACTATTATATACTACTGTATACTATTATATACTATTGTATACTATTATATACTACTGTATACTATTATATACTACTGTATACTATTATATACTACTATATACTATTATATACTACTGTATACTATTATATACTACTGTATACTATTATATACTACTGTATACTATTATATACTACTGTATACTATTATATACTACTATATACTAATGTATACTACTATATACTACTATATACTACTGTATACTATTATATACTACTGTATACTATTATATACTACTATATACTATTATATACTACTATATACTATTATATACTACTGTATACTATTATATACTACTGTATACTATTATATACTACTGTATACTATTATATACTACTGTATACTATTATACACTACTGTATACTATATATACTACTGTATACTATTATATACTACTGTATACTATTATATACTACTGTATACTATTATATACTACTGTATACTATTATACACTACTGTATACTATTATATACTACTGTATACTATTATATACTACTGTATACTATTATATACTACTGTATACTATCACACAACTGTATCATGTACAATCATACTTAGCAATCTTCATAAACTGGGTGTTGTGATGAAGAGCGGTAGATCTGGGAGTTGGAGCACCGTTTCTCTACAAACAAGATGGAATTATCATCCCTTGCTAGCTACACTAATGGAATGGGAGGATGTCAACTCGAATGAGAACAAATGATGTAGCCGTGTTTGATTATAACATTAATGCTTTTGCATTCATAAGCGTCTGAACACAATTTAAAACAGAACTAGTGCTATTGCAAATAAAAACCAAACTTCAGGATTGCGCAGTGCCATGAGATAAAACTGCGTTTCCTGTCAACTACCGCGGACATTTCTTAAATCCTCCAGTTGCTTTGCAAATCATACAGCGCTCCGAAATGATCCTGATGATTTTGAAAAGTATCAAAACTTTAGAATTAGCACGATTTACTTCCAAAATTTAGGTACAATTTCGAGAGGGTATAATGGCAGGAAGTGGGAGTTATATGGGCGGAGTTTAATTGCAATCAACAATAATACTTATATATAACATGCTTATATAATACTTATATATAACATGCTTATATAATACTTATATATAACATGCTTATATAATACTTATATATAACATGCTTATATAATATTTATATATAACATGCTTATATAATACTTATATATAACATGCTTATATAATACTTATATATAACATGCTTATATAATACTTATATATAACATGCTTATATAATACTTATATATAACATGCTTATATAATACTTATATATAACATGCTTATATAATATTTATATATATAACATGCTTATATAATACTTATATATAACATGCTTATATAATATTTATATATAACATGCTTATATAATATTTATATATATAACATGCTTATATAATACTTATATATAACATGCTTATATAATATTTATATATAACATGCTGATATAATACTTATATATAACATGCTTATATAATACTTATATATATAACATGCTTATATAATACTCGCTACTATGTGAAGTGTTATTGTAAGTAAATTACACAACCCTCCATGTAATCTCTTTCTGATTGTTGCTTTGAAAATTAAGCGTGTTTGCAATGATGGAATTTGAAATTGATTTTTTTTTTAACAAAAAATGCTTATTTGGTATGTTCAGTAACTTTGGCTATTTTTCACAATAATTCATTAATTCTTGGTTCTTTATTTATATATTCAAAGAAAATCCAATAAAACAAACGAAGATGCAATGTTAAACAACAATAACAATAATACTTGATTTATTAATATTAATGATGGACCAGTGGTCCAAGGCCACTCATTTTGTCCCGAGTGGGTTAACGGGCTAAACGAGTGAAACAGAGGAAGTATTCAAGGCCATAATCAGTCGCCCTTATTTACTTGATCACCCCTACGTAAACTGTCTATCGTACACATAATGATAAATAAACAAAGTAAATTATCCGACCGTATGAACAGTTATTAGACACAATCTCACAGCCCGAACTACAAAAATGAGAAAATTAATTTTAAAGTAAAAAAAATTAATGAGTAAAGTTAGTTTATTTCAAATTTTAGAGATAAGAACTAATAGCCGTGAATGAAGCGCCCTGGCTGAAACAAAGATTATTGCGATAATGTTTTGAAGTATTTACTTAACGCCTTTTTATGGTCATATTTTCTTAACTGACCACCCTTGTACTGCATTTTAATCTAACTTTGATTGAGCAACAGTGTCCACATGTTTTGGGAGTTATCGGTACCACATCTTAGAGAGAAGATAACTCCTAGCTAGTGCAAGTATATGTATACTAAAACAATGCCATTATTTATTTCACAGAAATATACTAGCAACAAATAAGGAATGCCCGTAATACAAAAGCGCGAAATGGAATGCGGTACAATAGCGCCAAAAACGGATGATAATAATAAATAATAGCACATAAATATTATTATAAAACGTTCACTACTTGCTCATAGTCACTGCAGCAATGTAGGTATGTGGGTACTAGCAAAACGACGCCATAAAACGTTATGAAAGTGTAAGAGCTGCAAACTAGAAACACAAATTGACCAATCGCAGCTAACACTGAGCCTGAGAAATAGTCTCCTGCAACTACTGTTTGCTAAACAATACGGAGTCTTCCCTGCAATCAATGAAACATACCTGTGGAGAATGCAGACTGTGTACCGCAGACATAAACTCTGATGTCCTATCCCGACCAGACATCTTGCCGGGTAGAACAGTTGGAGGAGGGGTTGGTGAGTCACTGCGACTGTTGCTTTCAATTATAACAGGAGGCGATGAAAACCCAGAGGATCCGGCGAAACGGTTCCTTGTACCACTATTCATCACAGCCAAAGTCTGCCGAGTTGAATGCCCCCCAGTTATTCTTGGTTTCCAGGATTGCAGTTACCTGACAATACGAGACCAGACAAATACAATAATAAAAGTGAGATACCACGAAACTTTCTTTTCTCTTGTAGCACCTTAACATAACATCGTAAAATGCTGACAATAACTGCATATCGATATCCAGAAAAAGAAGCTAATAGACAATGCTTTAACTTGAGAAGCCATGAACCAAAAATTGGGCATAAAACTATTTTATAAAAAAGATAACTCATAAAAATCTAACAGAGTGCAAAGATTCATGCACCAAAAGTGACTTTTTTTTAAAGAAGAAACTTGGTCGAGTGATTTAAAATGTTCTTTTAGGTATTTTCGGCATTTATTGAGAGGGCAAAACTAAAATGCAAATGGAGTGTCCACACTTTCTTGCATTTTGTTTATAATGTAACAAAATGCATTTTTGAATAACTTTCTACCACAACGCATTCTGTCACTCATTATACATGGCTTATTAATGTGATCAAGGTTGATTGATAACAATGATGATAATAAAAACACTAAAAATTAGTGATAATTAAACAATGTCTGGAATAATAGTATTTTTTTTTGTTATTAACTACTAATAAATATATTTCGTTATTATTAATACCATTATTAAAACAAAATTAATAATTATTACTATTACCATCATTCATTCTTATCATTACCATTCATTTTTTTTCAAAATTATAATAATAATTATCATTAATTCTTATTATTTTTATCATCAATCACCATGACTATCGTCATTATATGAGATTATTTTTTTTAAATAAATTATTATATTAAATATTATTACTAAAAATAGTTCATTATTATATCATCAGTTACAAATTTTATTATCATTTATTAATATTAATAGTCAGTCGCTTGAATACTGGGATGTCGACAATTTGGATCGCGACAAAAATTGGATCGGTGGGCGACAAAGCAAGTTTAGTTGGCAAAAACTTTGACCAGTTGGTCGACTAGCTCACCTCGACGACAGAGTAACTCTGGACAATCATTATTTTTTTAGCGACAATTTCTGACTTCAACCTCTACAGTAGAGGACAACTCACATTTTTCAGTCCAATAAGCTTCTTTCTTTTCAATCAATTCATTAATATGAGAAGAACTTCAGTCAATCAATCTCAACTACTGTAAATATGCTCACAGATGCTCCATGCGGATATTGCATATGATATGCAAACATATTACATAATACACATATTATAAGAAAATCGTGATCTATATAAAGTAAACAGTATGGTGGTGAGTTGTGGGCAGGGCTCTGGTGATACCACGAGTGTCCATGACAATCATAATTAGAAAATCATCTCTTGAGTGCCATGAAGTTGTCTAGACTGCACAGTAATTAATATATTTGTGAAATTACGACAAATTGACACATGATGAAGAAGAAGCAATCTTCTGCTGCCCAATAGATTTTTGATCATCAGCTAACAAAATGTGACTGGGTCAATCGATGGAACAATTTTTACCATTGTGATTGCAGTGTGATAGAGTGGATCATAGCACGTTTGTTTGATTCCCTGCTAATATTGTTTATTTTTTGCTAAGGAAAAAGTGCTGTGCGATTTTTTGACATTCGTTTTACTTTTATAGATTTAAAAGCCCACTTTGCCTCCTGCCCCAACATTGTGGCAGCTACTCCTCCAATTACAGGCTTGAAGAAAAATCGCGGTTAAAAATTTTGTATCACTACACAACTGCATATATGGCATAGCCACAGATCAAATAATGTAAATGACAATCAAAAAGACTGAAAGTGGTAGTTGTCTGCTTTTATTAATGAAAACAACTCCCAATGTCATAAACAAAGGCAGTAATAATATTTATTGCTCACAAAAAGTAATGAATGAGAGAGTAACACAAAATGCTCGAAAATTAGAATACATGTTTAAGTAACTCTTTTCTATGATTTATTTCCCTCTTTGACAATAGAGTATTTCTAGATGAAGTAATCCAGGTGTGGCCAACTGCCCTTGTCACATGACCCTCTGGAGCCAAATGCTTGAGTGGCTACGCGATAACTTATAAAAAAAGCTCATTTCCAACAGCTCATAATGATTCAAATTGACATAATAAGGCTTTAAACAACCATTCATCTAAAAACTAAAACTGTCTCCTAGCTCTAGGGGAATTTTAAACAAACAGTTATAATTTGTAGAAAAGTAATAAGGGCCGAAATACAGTGGTTATATTACTACTTGCATTATAAAAAATATGAATTATAAACTATTTTTCTTGTATTATTAAAATTTCATGTAAAATTTTGAATAACAAACAGCTTATAAATATAAATAATAGCCAACAATTAATTTTAGAAAAATAATATCGTAATAGTCCAAATAATAATAACATTAATATTCCCAAAAGTAATTATTTTTTTAGATACCAAGGAAATCAATCAATTCTTGCAAAATGCCCGTACTATTCATTTGACATTATTCATACTTCACTCTAGAGTAGCCTATCGTGGAATTTTGTTATTCAGTCAGCTGTTTATGAAAAAAGAAAAATAATAAATAAATAGTATGTAAAATCAATAACTAAGCAAATAGGTTTGTTTGTTTACTTCAAATTATGCATTGCTGATTCACATCAGCAGCAACACACTAACAACAAACACCGATTTCAAAGAGTAAACACTACACTTTAAATAATATTAGTTATGAGTGTCTCAGTAGGATTATTCTACTTAGTTTATTATTATTTTGTTTTTGCTACAAATTCACGTGGCACATCAATATTTCGGGTGTCTGCCATCTATAAGCTAACTAACGGACGGTGCGGCCTGTATAAAATTACAAAAGGTCACATAAAGTCACTGGGATCAAAGTTAACATTTTTTGCAGTACGGGCACGTATTCTTTAGTGAATGTATCAGCAAACCTCTCTACGTCCGGTACTGCTCAATAGAGAGTTATCCATCCAAAGTGGAGATGACTCTTTGTTTATTCATGGCTCCAATGACGTTTAAAAAATTTTGCTGCAAAATTCAGCTCGATAAAATAAAAATTTATGCCAGATTAAAACAAAAGATACTCACACAGGTATTACCGCAAAAAAGTTCATGTTATGAAACAAATATTGAATACATGCATAAAAACTATTTCAGCCAATGCCGACTTATATGAACTTTTGTGGTATTCAACTCCGGGGAAGTTGTCCTTACATAAAATAGCGCTGCAAACGGCTGACCACACTTAGATTACTTCATTTCGGAATATTTTATTTGCAAAAAGGCAAACCAAAACATAGTTGAAAAGTAGTATACGGTGTAATCAACTATTGTTGGTGTAATAATTCCTGCTTTGTCGACATCCAATCCACCAATCTAGGCTAGTCGACGATCTGGTCAAAATAGTCAACAAACAAGCAAACCAACTTTTTTTCGCCATTCATTCAGGTTGTCGACATCCCGCCATTCGACAACCAGTCCAGTTAAACAGCAGTGGCTTATTAGTTGTTAGTTAGTGAGGAAGGTTTATTATTCTTATTATTATAAAATTAATAATAATAATGAATTAATCATCGTCTATTATTATTTATTTATTATTAATACTTATTTCTTCAATCAATAAACAAATAACTATAAGTTATTATTATAATTATCAATAGACTCAGGACGCTTTCGGATACCCTACGCGCAGGGCTTAACGATGGGATTAAACGAGACCATTCGGGAACCCGTCGTTGAGGGCAGAAAAAACATGGCGGCAATGGGCAATTTGGGCTCAACGATGGAAGTGACAAGCGAGGTAGGTAGCGTCGTTGACTGACCTTGACTCCACCTAGCCAACAGTTTTAACGAGTCAACTTTTATCAATCACTGTTCCTCCCCGTTTCAAGTCGTGACAATGCATTATAATGTATATAGAAAATACATCAGACGATAAAATCATCGTAATTCTTTTTTGTTTGTAAAGAAACTAAAGTGGGCTCGCTCCAGCTATACAGTTTTCACAGACGTTGATGAAAATAAATATGTCTATGGTTTATGCTTAAACAACTTCCGTTAAACGACAGTCATCGTTGAGCCCTCAACGAGTGTTCAACGACTGCCCTATGCATAGGGTATCCGAAAGCACGCTCAGTAGTAGTGAAGTAATAATAATATAATAATAAATAAATAATAATATTAATTGCTCTTTATTATATTATTATAATAATTATTATTATAATTATTAAATTACAATAAAATAATGATACATATATTATTTTACATACATAATAATTATATTAATAATAATTATTAATTATTATTATTTTTTAGTAATTCAAGTGAGTATGAAAAAAAAAGTGAATAAAGAATACAACAACAACAGCTGCAGTAGTAGTATTATTATATTATTAAATTATTAGTAATTATCATTATTATTATTTTATCATAATTATTTTATTATTATTAATTAATTATTACCATCCATGATGATGATGATAATAATAATCATCTAATAATAATACTATTACATAATAATAATAATAAAATTAAATAAATTATAATAATAATTCTATACATACATAATACATACATTATTATGTATTACATAATTATAATAGTAGTGATAGTACATACATACACATACATTACATACATACAACATCATACATACAACATCATACATACAATACATACATAATAATAATACTACTACTATTACTACTAAGACTACTACTACGTACATAATAATTTAATAATAATAATACATACATACATAATACTACAATGTGTATGTATTATGTATGTATTATTAAATTATGTAGTAGTAGTCTTCGTAATAGTTAGTAGTAGTATTATTATTATTATTATTTGGTATTGTATGTATGTATGTATCATACATACATACTACATAATACTAATAATACAGGTGATGATGATGATGATGATGATTGAGTAAGGGAAAATTACAAATTATTGCTGCCAGTTAAGCAATTATAAAAAAAACAGACAGTGACATTCAAAAGAGCAAAAAATTCAACATTCACAATCGTTTTTTATTTTGATAATAATAATAAAGTAATAATGATATATAATAAAACTTTACTATAATAATAATTATTGGAGTTCTCCTTATTTACAAACTGCCATGTTTTAACCGGAAACGGCAAGTGGAACGCGGCGATGGTCATGTGATCAAAGTTAAGGCTTCGCGATTCCACTTTGATTTATTCTTCTATGACAGACTAAGCTTTGTATTTCCCAGTGAAAGTAGATCAACTTCTTCTGAATTAAACAATATGCAATAAAATAACATTGCTTTCCCAAGACTTTCCGAAATACGAATGAACTAGAGACAACCGCTAAAATAGAAGAGCTTTTTATCATTAGTTTTATGATAATGTAGCTATATTTTTTCCCCAACTTAATCTATTATTATTTTTTTATCACTCATCAGCATCATCATCATCGATTGACATTACCACTACTACCTACTACACTACACACACCACTACATATTATAATTATTATTACTACTTCCTACGTAACTTTTACTACTACTGTCACTTTTTACTATCATTATTTATCATATAAATTTGCTGCTACTACTTACTACCAAACTGAAACTACCCCCCCTACTACCACTATCACTCACTAAAAAGTCGTAAGTAGGTGGGAGGTGTTTTTACTACTTTTACTTTACTACTTTTTTACTACTTACTTTCTAGTACTACTAAAAACTGGTAGTACTACAACTGCTATTATCATCATTGTTGCTATTAATAATTAAAATACTAGTATTTATCTCATAAGTAAGCTAGAATCATCATTGATTATTAATTGTTGATTTTGATTCCTGTTCTTTGTGTTTTTTTTTTAACAACAAGTATAACAACACATTGATTATTATTTTTAATTTCCATCCGAAACAGTCAAATATGTTTGCGAACAACTTAGTTATACTACTACTGGTCACATACCATCAAATATTGACTGCCAATGCCAAAGAATTAAGTGGAAAACTAACTGGGGAAATCTTGTTGACAAAAAGTGACAGCCCTCATACCATCACTGGAAATGTTGTTGTTGAGCCTCAGGCTGTTCTTGAAATACAATCTGGAGCAGAGTTGAGATTTCAAAATGGAGTTGGCCTAAAGGTTCACGGACAATTAATTGCCAAGGTGAGTTTTATTATTGGATATTGGAATTGAGGTGGACAAAAATGATTGAGATTGACAAGGTAAGAAGCAGTAAAACAAGAAGAAAGAATCTAGTAAGTAATGGATCACTCAAAAATCTCTCAAGTCAATGTTGAAAAAAAATTACTCTTTGGTTTATTCTTCTGGAGTTTATTAATAGTCATTTCTGGCAGTATAAAGAGTGCCATTTCGGCATCTGCTCCAGCTGTGTCAACATATTGTTTAAATAAATGATACCTGAAAAAGCTGCTAAGTTATATTTGATGTGTTGTTGGGTATGAATGTCAACAGTTACTGAAATTACTCTTCCTCTGGTTTTGGCACATCTTGCTTCGTTGATTGTATACATGTATCTCCGGTGATATTCCTGTCTGCATTGGTTCTAACTTAATAATTTATTACATGGTAATATTGGGTAATAAACACTCGTTATTAATTATCATTTGTTGATATGTCGAAGTAGGTTTTTATGTTGTTTTTTGTGCGAAGCGCTAAACGGTATAATATTGTGTTTAATAACTTAGCACATTCCTTTGGCATGTTATGTAAAAGTGGTAAGCGACTTTGTATCGTTTTTATGAAAGGAATGGGTTACTTTAACTTGAAAAAATATTATATGTTTGATAAATAAGTTCAAGTTTAAAATTGTGTTGAGTTTTTTTCATCCATAAATGGTTAAAATATCTTCTCATCTGACTTGTGCTACCACCTGCCCAGGGTACTGCAGCTGAAAGGGTCACTTTCACTAATTGGGATGGAGGTTCAGCGGCAGACAGTCCCCCGCAGTGGCCCGCTGACATCAGGCTGGCTAATGGCAGCGACATACAAGAAGGTGTAGTACAAGTGATGTTTAAAGGGCAATGGAGAGGTATCTGCGCCAATTCTGCCAAGTGAGTGAATAACTTTAACCTATTTTGTCAGTGATAATAAATGAAGTGATTAGCTATGCAGTGTATTAATCAACATGTACCATGCCAATCAATTTGTGGTGTGTCAATCAACTTGTAGCATGTCAATCAACTTGTAGCATGTCAATCAAACTGTAGCATGTCAACACTAGACCTAAGCTACAGCATTTTTTAACGTAAAAAATGTTGAAGGAAGATTATGGAGTTCTAATTATGCTAATTTTAATGCATTATATTATGTAATCATCCAGTGATATTATATAATCATCTATTGATATTGAGAGTTAATAATTAATTCAGGTAATGCGCGCAGTGGGTTTGCCAACCTTACACACCGAGAAATCGAGAATCGATGTAGTTGTCTTTTCTAGACAAAAAGCATATCCGACTTTAGCCATGTCAAAGATTACCACCCAGTAGGCCACACTCGCTACAAACTGTTAGAATAAAATATGGAACTAATACTTTTAATTGAAGTGCAAATTAACTTTGTGAATTCCCTTTCTAGTTTTCCGTTTCTTACATTCACCTCTTTTATGGCATTGTCAATAATTGATACAACAGCTAGATACTGCAATCATACAAGTGCGTCTTCTTACTACCTGTCTGAAATGAGTTTCTGAATTTTATTATTGATGGTGCTGTGTAACCCTTTGGAGTTGTGCTCCACTTTCATTGTTTTGGGAAGGAGGAGATAACTTTAAGTTCAATGTTTTTCGTTGCCATTTGATTCAATTTTCATTACTGTCAGCAGGGTATTGTTTGAATGGTTTTAGAGATTGAACTGTCAACAATCCAACACTTGTGTCCTTGAATAAGTTGATTCAGTCTTCTCTCTTTGTAAATAACTCTATGTATTGTACCACTCTATAGCTTCCTGTATGTAACTCTTTGGTTTGTACCACTCTATAGCTACCTGTATGTAACTGTATCGTGCCACTATATAGCTACCTGTGTGTAACTATGGTTTGTACCACTCTATATAGACTTGTATTTAACTCTATGTATTGTACCACTCTACAGCTTCCTGTATGTAACTCTTTGGTTTGTACCACTCTATAGCTACCTGTGTGTAACTCTATGTATCGTACCACTCTATAGCTACCTGTGTGTAACTCTATGTATTGTACCACTCTATAGCTACCTGTGTGTAACTCTATGTATTGTACCACTCTATAGCTACCTGTGTGTAACTCTATGTATTGTAGTTGGACAGCCCAGGACGCACTAGTAGTGTGTAGACAACTAGGATTTGACTCCCCTGTAAATGACTACTTCACCTACAACTTCACCGCCACAGACTACCACAGCTACATAGCCATCAGTCACCCCAACTGTACGGGCAGTGAAAGTGGGCTGCTACAGTGTGCAGGATCTAAGGCTCCTATGTACAGCAGTCAAATATGTAGTATGTACTTCCAGCCTCTGCGTTTGAGCTATCGACTTGTTTTGTTACAAAGTGTTAGTGGAAGTTGTTTACCCAATGAGAAGACAACTTTAGCGTATAAGAACAATCGATACCAGAAATGACGTGATGATAGCTAACTTGACCCTTAATACATTTGTGTATCTGTGTGGTGTTAGGTTTTACTAAAAGTTAGACTGTGTTCTGTAGGAGACCAAAGGAGCCTGTACTTGAAGTGTCAAGGAGTAAGGTCAGACTTGGTACAAAGGCACTGGGCTGGTATACAGTTCTACAACACTTCATTCGCTAGAGCTGTTATTGGTGAAGACTCACTCAATGAATCTACCAGCATTCTACAGTACACAGATGTCCTCTATGCCGGTCTGTATCCTCACTTCCTGTCTCACCAGACTATCTCGTCTGTGAAGCTACATCTCCCTTTACAGCCAAACCTTTTCCCTGTCATATGCCATTAGACATAAATTAGTTAATACGCGCATATTTTAGTATCAATCTACATGTCTATTGTGTATTTAGGGGTGACCAATGAAAATCTACCGACAGCAGCCATCTCAGCCTCCCCCTACGTGCCAAAGTTACTCAATGTACGGGTGATGTACAGTGCATATGATGGCATCAACTTCACAGACATCAACACAACCACCATCATCAATGACTGTGAGGTGGCTCACAATAGAGGTCTGTGCGCTTTAATCTTGTTAGTGTTTGTGCTAAGATTGAGACTTATATGTGGTTTGCTCATTGGTTGTCAATGGCCAGATTGACCAATCACAGACAACACAACTGCCAGGTTACAGCTTTCATTTTGGTTTTTGTGTAAAAAAAAAACCCATTTTCGTTTTCCACCACCAAGTTTTACTTGTATTATATGTATTATATCTCACAAACCAGCTTCCTTCACACAAGGTGAGCACTCCACACAGTTTCTCTGACAACTGATATCACTACTAGTAAATGTAATGGAAGACGTACATGTTACTATATACAGGCCATGGACTCAACGTAACTACCAGCTTTGGTAGAGTGAGGATCTCCAACTCAAGGTTTCACAGTAACAGAGGCAATGGACTGTATGTAAGGACTGTAGACAAGATCTATCGCAGGTGGGAGTGGAGAACGGGAGATTTCTGTGTCGACCCTATTGTATCAGCATTTCCCCAGCTCTACACTGGAGTTGCCCCCTCTGGCAGCAAACAGTGCCCCAAGGTACACTTGGTCAGTCAGCCTGTCTGAAAGCATCAACTGGTCTGCACTTTTATATGACAGAGTAGTTATTGTGTGCCTAGTTCTATGCGCAGCCAATGATAGATCAGTTCTGATTGCACTAGTAGTTCTATGTCTAGCAATAATACTTACGCTTTGGCTATATGAACTTGGTTCTGAGTTTAACGAATTTGGTGGTTAGTTTTGATATGGCAGCTACACATTGGTTATGTAACGCCTATTCTAAGTCTTATTTAGACAATTTTCTCAAAATTTGAATTTAGTTTATTACTTATTTCTGTTAATTTCATATTAAATTAAATTTAGAACTTCAAATCAAAAACTTTCATCTGAAATAGTTCACTCTCACTTCACCTCACTTCTGTAGAAATACTACCGTTGTGTAATTTGTAGCTACCACAGCTCAACCAATAATTATCACGTGATGCGGTAAAAGGATTCATATAAGAATTTGTCCCCACGCATATTTTTCAAAGTGACCAATTAAAGTTTTGGCAATAACTTTGTAACTAATCCACCAATCAGAAAGAACTTTTTTCTCCAAGCAGCCAATAAAATTTTGTCTCTGATTGTCTGTCAATAGATTTCTGAAATGCGCTCTACTCACTAATAACTAGTCATAAAAGTTACACAACTTTGGCGCACCTGTGGGAGTTCCCCGAACATTTTAATAATTTTTGACAATTACAAACGAAACACCAATGTCTTATTTACTCACTGACATATTTTTTTCTGATTTTCTGATTTTCTAATTAATTAGAATTTATCTCCAAAGCTTACTAATAATTTGTGAGCTGTTTATAAATAGGCGACAACGTAGCTCAAAAACTTATTCAATAATTGCGGGTGCCATCACATACTACCCAATGTTTCAGCCAAATAAAATTGCGGCTTTTCTTAGGCTATCATTTGTGGTAAATGCATTAAAAAAACAAACCGCAATTGCGTCTATTTCTTTTTTATTATTAAAATGTAAATTTAGGCATCTAAAAAATAATTTTTACTTATAAATTTTATACCATTGTGATAAACACCTCCGGCTCTACAAGTTGGTACCAAATTTATTCACTGAAATTCAAGTTGGAAAATTGAACTTCTCTACCTATAATTTGTGTATAATATATGTGCAGATATGGCACCAGCTGTGGATCTACTTGTAAGTATGTTACTTACACTGTACATGCATATAGTATGTTACTTACGCTGTACGTACATATAAGTATGTTACTTACGCTGTACGTACATATAAGTATGTTACTTACACTGTACGTACATATAAGTATGTTACTTACCCTGTATGTACATATTAGTATGTTACTTACACTGTACGTACATATTTGTATGTTACTTACACTGTACGTACATATAAGTATGTTACTTACACTGTACGTACATATGTATGCATGTTTAAGAATGCTACCCAATTGCATGTCGTGTGCTTGCATCGTCCATAAGCTGGTCTGCTGTATCAATGCTGTAATGTAGATAGAATCTCAGTCTATAAATACCGCATAGACATGTAGGTCTAGTGTTTATTCTGTTGGTGTACCTTTTTAGGTGTTTGAGACAGGACGTGGTAAGTTTCTGACAATCTCTGTGTTGGAGATGGAGAAGGACCCCATTGTTGGTAGTGCCAAGCTGAATCTCTACAACGGAGATTGCTCTACTAGAAAGTGTGGGGGAGAAGACGTGCCTCTACTACAGACATGGGAGATAGAGAACTTGGGTAATTATTTACATACTGTCATTGAGGCTGTATGCTTGCTCAAAGCTGAAATGTTGTGAGGTACTAACTATGTCTACTTGTGTTATCTCAGAGTCTGGTAAGTAAATATTCATAGCCCAGGCTACAGCTCATTAAATGCGTACTCACTGCTAGAATTTGCATCGCTGTGTAGGTACATTTCTCACGCTAGTAGCTCTAGTTCTCCTACCTCGGCAGACATCTATACTTCCGCTAATCCATTCGCTATGCTTCGTCTGCTAGAAGTTTGCTTGCTAGTTTAGAGGTTTTTCTTCTAGTATCTTAGACCGAATTGTCATCTTATTATGTGTATTGTATATACCTGACATACTACTCCAGGTACTGTATATACCTGACATACTACTGTAGGTACTATATATACCTGACATACTACTGTAGGTACTATATATAACTGACACACTACTGCAGGTATTGTATATACCTGACATACTACTGTAGGTACTGTATATACCTGACATACTACTGTAGGTACTATATATACCTGACATACTACTGTAGGTACTGTATATACCTGACACACTACTGTAGGTACTGTATATATCTGACATACTACGGTAGGTACTGTATATAACTGATACACTACTGCAGGTACTATATATAACTGACATCCTACTGCAGGTACTATAGGACTGCCGCAATCAGAAGTGACCACCCAAAGGTTCCTCACGGTTGTATTCACACTCGATTCCATATACAACAGACAAAACCAATGCTTGAAGGTTGCGGGCTGTGTCAGATTTGTCCTACTTGTCTCCAGTTCTGATGGTAAGGAAACTAGTCTTTTTAACCCAGTTGCACATACAGTTAAAGAATGCCTCCGGTCAGTTCTATGTTTATCTGATATGTCATTGATATGTCCTCATGAAGTGCTTCAAATACCAACTTCGTCAAAATTCAATTGAGTTCCATATTTTCTTAACACAATTAATAATAAGCATGTTATGAGTGTTGTCTCCCCATTTCAACACCTTGGAAATATTTTGGGAAAACCTATGACGTGCGAACGAACGCTAAGCTTTTGTTTTATATTTTGATTGGACAATTTTTGGATCATGAAATCACTGAAGCATAACAAATAACAGTACAGTGACCTAGGTCATTGATTGGTATAGCTAGTAAGTAGTACTAGCGGCACATGTGGTTAGTAGTAGTAGAACCAAAAGTTTAGCATTCGCTAAAACACTTGCGCACGTCATAGATGTTGAAATGAGGAGACAACACTCATAACATGCTTATTATTAATGGTGTTAAGAAAATATAGAACTCAATTGAATTTTGACAAAGTTGGTATTTGAAGCACCTCATAAGGACATATCAATGACACATCAGATAAATATAGAACTGACCGGAGGCATTCTTTAACGCAAAGAGATGGGCATCTGGGAGTTGTGTGCGCTCATTGTGTACCTATATGTAACAGCCAGTGCCTCTGGGAGTTGTGTGCACTCATTGTGTACCTATATGTAACAGGCAGTGCCTCTGGGAGTTATGTACTCTCGTTGTGTGCCACTATATATAACAGCCAGTGCTTCTGGGAGTTGTGTGCTCTCATTGTGTACCACTATATATAACAGACAATGCCTCTGGGAGTTGTGTGCTCTCATTGTGTACCACTATATAACAGGCAGTGCCTCTGGAAGTTGTGTGCTCTCATTGTGTATCACTATATGTAACAGGCAGTGCCTCTGGGAGTTGTGCGCTCTCATTGCGTACCACTATATATAACAAGCAGTGGTTCTGGGAGTTGTGCGCTCTCATTGTGTACCACTATATATAACAGGCAGTGCCTCTGGGAGTTGTGTGCTCTCACTGTGTACCACTATATGTAACAGGCAGTGCCTCTGGGAGTTGTGTGCTCTCACTGTGTACCACTATATATAACAGGCAATGCCTCTTGGAGTTGTGTGCTCTCATTGTGTACCATTATATGTAACAGGCAGTGCCTCTGAGGATGTCATATTGAATGGAGTCGTAGCTAATGACAACAACCTGCATGGAGCCCTCATTGAGAACCCCAGGAGTTACATAAAGGTAGGGAATGCTCTAAGGCTGTTACATGTTTGGTTGGTGTTTGATAAGAAAAGCACCCTGAGGCTTTCTTACCTCTGCTATAGTCTATATGAGTCGTACTGTGTTAGGTTGTCGCTTTTAACATCGCTGAGTTTTGTCTGTGCTGATAGTGTAATGGGTTTTGTCTGTTTTTATGAGGCACACAATTAGATTGCCTGTAAAAAAATTGTTGGCATTGTTGGCAAGAGAGGACAACCCCTGGTTATAAGTAGTTGAGTTTTGTCTTTTGTGGATGGTTTGAAAAGTAATGTGCGTGGTTGAGGGTTGATTGAAAGGTGTGAGATCGGTGCGGGTGCAATAAATGGGGTGAAGTTTGAGGCGCAGACAACTCCAAAATCTTGCGGTTATTTTCAGTACAAGTACATTTCCAGGCTGCTGCTGCTTGCAAAAAGTGTAACTACTTGAGCCACGTTTACACTAGGCGACTGCGTCTCCGTTTCTATTGATGGTCGCAGGCGAAGACGCATGTTGCCTTTACACTGCTGCGACACCCGAAATTTTTGAGTTTACAACTTTGGAGTTGCCCAATCATCTTAGCTAAAATAATTTATTGCGTTTCTGCTCACGCAGTTTGATTGATGGAGTTGTCATTTAATTGTTTCCAGTTTTCTACCAGGCAGTAGGTCTCTATGGACTGTAACATAAAATTTCAACTCATCTATAAATAATAATAACGCTTACTAAAATTAAGTTATAATTTCAAGAAAATCTAAAGTTATTTTCGGGTTTGCATCCAAAATAATAATAACTACTCCGAATATGAATTATTTATTATTTTTAAACATACATAGTTTGATTCTTTTGATAAGAAAAATAATAAACACACATGTCAACAATGCTGGTAATAATTAATTATTTAATAATAACCTTACGATCTTGTAACAATCATTGTTTACATTATATTCAGGCTAAAATAAACAAAATATTGGAGCCGCTATATAGAGCAACTCAATTGGTTAAACTGTGTCACGTGGCTATGAAGTCGCTGCAACTTGACCCTCGGACCCGACACTGCTGGGTTGCTGCGTCTCATCCTGCGACAATCCTGCATCTTCACCGCAAGCTGTGCCAGTCTCGTGCTTTAAGACACAATCGGCAAACTTCAAAGATGTAGCCACAGTCGCCTAGTGTAAACGCGGATTTAGGGAGGAAATGGTGTTCTGAAGAAAAATGGAGGTGGGGGGTGGGTAATGGGTGGAGGTAGGTAATGGGTGGGGTAGGTAATGGGTGGAGGTAGGTAATGGGTGGGGCAGTGCACAAAAAGGGTGAGTTAGTCTAGAACGGATGGAAAACAGAATTGCAACAAGGTCAACAATGCAAATCCATCTCAATTTTGTTTGTAATTGGTTTGTAATTGGTTTGGCAATTAAATCAGTGAAACAGTTTATTTGGTTCAATCAGCTTTTGATTGAGGAAGTAATTAACAGATGAAGAACTGGAGCTGATTGCCAAGTTAGCTGTCATTACTGAAGAAACAGAGACATGTATAAAGTATCGGTTGATCTCTGTTCGTTTGATAAATAGCAGCAAATACTGATATTGTTGAACTGGTAATAATTATTATTATTTATCATACAATCCAAGTAAAGGCATAACCTTGAGTTGCCGGCTTTATCTCTCTATGATACCGTTCAAGCCTGAAGTAAGAGTAATAACACATCAATATCCATATTGATGTGCTTTCTTCTCAACGACAACCAACGTTGACATGATATTTATCGTTGCTTAGCAAAAACAAATGTAGACATTATTGCCAATCATGCTGCATACTTGATGCAACATTTGCGGTGAATTGCATTTTACAAAGCAGTGTAGCATTCTAGTTATTGCTACACTACCTCTGTCTAGCGTTGTAGTGGAGACAACTCCTCAATCAGCGCAGGGGAGTGTGACAACCTACTAAAGTGGCATTCCACCTTCTACTTGTATATTATATGTTTGACAAATAACACGATTGTTTGTTACAAATCGTGTCAAAGTTGTAGTTTAAGCACGATAAATACATCGTTGTACTGGAGTCTAATACTGTGGCTTGTTGACTCGTAATATTTAAAAAAGTTACACACGGTTTTACAGACAGTTTTGTACATCAGTAGAGTAGGGGTGGAGAAAGAGGGGGTGGAGAAAGTGGGGTGGAGAAAGTGGGGGTGGAGAAAAAGGGGGTGGACAAAGAGGGGGTGGACAAAGATGGGGTGGACAAAGAGGGGGTGGAAAAAGAGGGGGTGGAGAAAGTGGGGGGTGGAGAAAGTTGGGATGGAGAAAGAGGGGGTAGAGAAAGAGGGGGTGGAGAAAGTGGGGGTGGAGAAAGTGGAGGTGGAGAAAGAGGGGTGGAGAAAGAGGGGGTGGAAAAAGTGGGGGTGGAGAAAGTGGGGGTAGGGAAAGAGGGGGTGGGCGTGTCTAACCACAGTTTATGATTCTTCAGGCAGCTCCTCATTAGCATGTGCGTGCGTCTGCTATTCAGGTCACAGGAAGTGAGTTCTCCCGGAATGCATATGGAGCAGGGTTTAGAATAAGAGGCGGTGCGGCGGACGTACACATGAGTGATACCAACATGGATGACAACTCCAACTCTGGTCTCAACATCACCTACTCTGGGGGTCGTCGCATCATGTCTAATGTGAGGGCTCGGCGCAACGATGGCATTGGTGAGATAACTCCTTATTGCGTAGTGTTGTACCATTAGTGAACTACTTCTACATTATGTACTGGATTATATTACACTGGATTATATTATATTGTACCTGCAGGCATGTACATAGACTACATACACAAGCATAAGACTAGAGTGGAACGCCATCAGAAGACTGAGTTTATATCTGCAATAATAGAAGTATGTGCTATTTCTATGTATATGAGCATAGTATGTCTATTGTACCCATGTAACACCACCCCTAGCTGTCACTGTCCATTGTACCCATGTAACACCACCCCTAGCTGTCACTGTCCATTGTACCCATGTAACACCACCCCTAGCTGTCACTGTCTAGTGTACCAATGTCACTCCACTCCTAGCTGTCACTGTCCATTGTACCCATGTAACACCACCCCTAGCTGTCACTGTCCACTGTACCCATGTAACACCACCCTAACTGTCCCTGTCCAGTGTACCCATGTAGCACCACCCCTAGCTGTCCCTGTCCAGTGTACCCATGTAACACCAGTACTATCCATTGCCGTAGGACAATGCAGGCATTGGATTGAGGGTGGGCAACTACTGCGGTGACTCCGTGCTTTCTCTCAACCAATCATCAGATATCTCGAGGAACGGAGCTGAGGGCATCCATCTTATATCCTGCTACGGTGACACTGATAGTGAGTATATTATGTTTTCTTTATTTTGATCTGTTTAATCAAGAGTTAACTTACTTTTTCAGGCATCGACTGTTTGTTGGAGTTTTGTTGTGTCAGAGTGTAGCTTATGATGTACAAACCAAACAAAGCCAAATCACCATTTGATAAGCGCACAACATTTCTTTGGTATAACTTTGTAAAGCCGTGGCTACACACACCAAAGTTTCGTAGAAATACGACGAGAATTACGTTTCGTAGCGTCGCTCTTGTGGCCACACAGATAATTGATCACCACAACGCTATGGAGTGTCCAGTGAGGCAAAGAGGACATAATTATTAAAAATAGTCATTATAGTAACTATTTTCAATATAAATTATTATAATTAATTAATTATGATGTTTGTTTATAATACTAGATAAATAGTTTATTATCTATAATAAATAATTAACATTTATTAATAATAATTAGTTTTTTATAAATAAAAAGTACCCTCTTTGATAGAAGTAACAAATGGTCCGTTGGCCAATCAGTAATGACCAGGTCAAGGTTGAAATATAAAAAAGTTCACTGGAGTCGTCAAACTTTGTCATTATATTTCATCCAATCAAAAGTGGTTGTTTAATAACAATTGTCCAATCACCGAAGCATCAGGCAAAAAAAGTTTTTGTAGACCAACATGTTGGTCTACGAAATTGAACGTCTTTTTGTAAAAAAACCATCTCTTGCAAAGAAAAAAACGCATTTTCACCGCATATCGACAAAACGTAGGTGTGTGTAGCCACCCCTTAAAAGATCTAAGCCGAATTACAAGCTTTGTAGCTGGGGACATCCTCGGTGTTCGCTTCCACTTGCACATTTGGAGTGCACACAGGCTACATTTCTCCTCGCACACTCCTGTTTACTGCCTTCTCTCCCTTGTCTAGAGCTGACAAACTTCACTATGAGAGACAGCTATCTGACTGGCAATGGCTACCAGGCGATCAAGGTCAGCCCTATGCTCAGTATGATTGGTCTAATCAAGAAGGTTGAGTTCAGATCCCACAGCAGAGGAGTGCTGCTTGTGGACAATACCGCTGACTTGCAGAGAAATAGAGCGTTTCTAAACAAAGTGGTCAACTACGTCATCGATGACAACAAGTTTGTATATCTCTTATATATCTGTTATATATCTGTTATATATCTGTACATCTGATATATATCTGTATATCTGTTATATATCTATACTTCTGCACCAATGTTCACTTGTACACACTTGCTGTTAGTCAAGCTCAGTTGCTACAATATTGTTAGAGTAAAATTACACCTTCTTTGCTTATTGATGCTTCTGTAAGAGACTCGTTCTGTTCTCTACAACCTTTGAGCCTAATTCGCAATTTGCCTTCAGTGATTTTTGTATTACTTCAATGTTGTCTCTCTTGTCATGCCATTGCCAAGGACAGACAACTCCAACTATCTCCCACCAAGCAAGCATGCATGTCTGTTGGCAGGTTCATCAATAACTCTGGTCCATACGTAGCTAACATGAGATTGACTGAGTCTCGGGAGCAGAAGCTTGCATTTCAGCTCAACAGGTTGACTGGCAACCAAATATCACTGAGTGAGACTATACTGAAACCCCGCAGCAGAGCCCGCGCTGTCATCGTTGTGTCATCAAGGTACTGAGGCTATTGTAGTGGCTGTCAATAAAACTCATTATAGTTCGGCTTTTTACAGTTTTTTAAACTTCAATTTGTTGTCAGGATATTTCTCCCTTCTATAAACTGACTTATCATTAAGGAACAGATGAAACCCCCAATAATAGACAGAGCTTACTGAAGTCGATATAGATCTGAGTTGACTTTGTCTGTCTATAGAAACCCCCAATAATAGACAGAGTTTACTGAAGTCAATATAGATCTGAGTTGACTTTGTCTGTCTATAGAAACCCCCCAATAACAGACAGCTTACTGAAGTCAATATAGATCTGAGTTGACTTTGTCTGTCTATAGAAACCCCCCAATAATAGACAGAGCTTACTGAAGTCAATATAGATCTGAGTTGACTTTGTCTGTCTATAGAAACACTCAGTAATAGCCAGAGTTTACTGAAGTTAATATAGATCTGAGTTGACTTTGTCTGTCTATAGAAACCCCCAATAATAGACAGAGTTTACTGAAGTCAATATAGATCTGAGTTAACTTTGTCTGTCTATAGAAACCCCCCAATAATAGACAGAGCTTACTGAAGTCAATATAGATCTGAGTTGACTTTGTCTGTCTATAGAAACCCCCCAATAATAGACAGAGCTTACTGAAGTCAATATAGATCTGAGTTGACTTTGTCTGTCTATAGAAACACTCAGTAATAGCCAGAGTTTACTGAAGTTAATATAGATCTGAGTTGACTTTGTCTGTCTATAGAAACCCCCAATAATAGACAGAGTTTACTGAAGTCAATATAGATCTGAGTTGACTTTGTCTGTCTATAGAAACCCCCCAATAACAGACAGCTTACTGAAGTCAATATAGATCTGAGTTAACTTTGTCTGTCTATAGAAACCCCCCAATAATAGACAGAGCTTACTGAAGTCAATATAGATCTGAGTTGACTTTGTCTGTCTATAGAAACCCCCCAATAATAGACAGAGCTTACTGAAGTCAATATAGATCTGAGTTGACTTTGTCTGTCTATAGAAACACTCAGTAATAGCCAGAGCTTACTGAAGTTAATATAGATCTGAGTTAACTTTGTCTGTCTATAGAAATTCCCCAGTAATAGCCAGATCTTACTGAAGTCAATATAGATGTGAGTTGACTTTGTCTGTCTATAGAAACACTCAGTAATAGCCAGAGCTTACTGAAGTCAATATAGATCTGAGTTGACTTTTTTTGTCTATAGAAACACGTTCCGTAGCTCTATGACTCGACCCAACTTAGTGTGCCAACTTCCGTTGTCTCTACTCTATACTATCTGTTCAACCAGTCGAGTCTTTTAGCCTGAAAATTAAATGGAAAACAGCAGCAACCTACTAAATCCGCCGCTAACGAGTGTTTTTGGTGGAAAGAATATGGTGTTGGGACGAGTAGACAACTTCAAATAACCAACTATGTTTTTCCTATCTGAGCAGCTTTTTAGGACACAGCTCAAAACTGAGGGCTTTACATACAAAGGCATTTAGGCTATTTTTCGTCGGTCATCTCTCGTATTCTGATGTTTGTCACTGCACAATGCATAGCCTTGGTTCCATACTCACTTGTTGTTTACAGCAATGTCTTAGTAAACCGTAATGAGCTTGTAAACCCAGACTCGAACCTGGAGATATGTACACACAGTACAGACAATGCTATAACTGTCAATGTTACTATGAACTGGTGGGGTCACACTGGAGGCAGCGGCTCCCTTGATCTCGACAAATACTACAAGCATATAGTTGGTATGTTATATCAATGCCTGTGAGATTTTCTTTCAATCATGTGTATGCCTGGTTTGTGTATAAAATAGTTCCGTCTATGTCATGGAAGTGCATTTTTAGAATGTGATATGACTTTGACTTGTATTTGTTTCAGGTAAAATAATAGACCAAGAAACCAGGTACAACTTAGCCTCAGTAAATTATTTCCCCGCACTCGTATCAGACAATCTTGAAGGGTATCCAGATTCAAGAGGGGGAATTGAAGATCCTCGAAAGTTTTCTAGAAACATCAACGGTAAGTTAAATGTGACTGTTCACAGTGAGAGAGCTTGGCACCTGCTGCTCTTCCTACTAAGCCATGTTTATGCTAGCTATGAAAGAACTTATGTTATTTGGGTTTGGTATAAAACGAACTCCATTGTTCTGAAGCAACTGTATTATGTAGACCGTCCATATTTCAGGTTGTATATTTTTGTTTGTTGCATTTACTCCTAGTCTGTGGCCGGTAACCAAGTAAATTGTTGTCAAAGATAGAGGTGTGGTTTAGGTGCCAGATGATTGTGTTGTTGTCTATCTACCAAACTAACACGGCAATTGGGGACAACTTTTGATTTCAATAGTGGCCAACAGGGAGTAAGTTCTAGTAAGAGTATTGGGGAAACGACTCCTACCTACAGATTAATCCTTCACAATTAGCTCTTAATTAAATATGCAGTGATTGCCCAGGCCTTCGCCTTCCTCTGGGGTGTGTTCCGGTTGGTTGTTCTGTTGCTATGTTGCTATGGACTCCATCTTGTCAACAGACTGTTGTTCTGTTGCTATGGACTCCATTTTGTCAGCGTACTGTTGTTCTGTTGCTATGGACTCCATCTTGTCAGCAGATTGTTGTTCTATTGCTATGGACTCCATTTGGTCAGCGTACTGCTGTTCTGTTAATATGGACCCATTTTGTCAGCGGACTGTTGTTCTGTTGCTATGGACTCTAGTTTGTAGTTTTGTTGCTATGGACTCCATCTTGTCACAGACTGTTGTTCAATTTATATTCGTCAATTAATGAAATAATACTTACTTGCATGTTTGTTATTGGATCTAGTTCCATGTTCATTTGGTTCTATGTTTTGGTAGGTCCATGTTTTTGTGGCTCCACACGTTGGTGAGTCCACACGCTGGTCGGTCCACATGTCGGTCGGTCCACACGCTGGTCGGTCCACACGCTGGTCGGTCCACACGTTGGTTGGTCCACATGCTGGTCGGTCCACACATTGGTCGGTCTATGTTTTTGGGATTTTTGTTGTGTACTTCGGAAAATTATTCTCTAAAGAATTCTTACTACGGAGCCTCATTAAAAAGTGAGAATAGTTTCTATGGTTATTTTTTGTCCATTTATTTCATAATCAATTATATTTTTATTATGATTCAAAGTAGTCGGCTTCTTTCTGTATAGTCATACAATCCTATCATCAACTTAGTTTCAACTTGACTACAAAATTAGTTTTTAAACACTTTAACAACATCCTAATTGAGTGCGAAAACTCCAAAATAGTCTGTTTCGATGGAAAATAATTCACTGGAACAAAGAGCCAAAATAACCTAAACACAAACCCAGCGAGACATGGACCCAGTGAGACATAAACCTAGTGAGACATAGACCCAGTGAGATATAGACCCAGTGAGACATAGACCCAGTGAGACATAAACCCAGTGAGACATCGACCCAGTGAGACATAGACCCAGTGAGACATAGACCTAGTGAGACATAGACCCAGGGAAACATAGACCCAGTGAGACATAGACCCAGTGAGACATAAACCCAGCGAGACATAGACCCAGTGAGACATAGACCTAGTGAGATATAGACCTAGTGAGACATAAACCCAGCGAGACATAGACCCAGTGAGGCATAGACCCAGTGAGACATAAACCCAGCGAGACATAGACCCAGTGAGACATAGACCTAGTGAGACATAGACCTAGTGAGACATAAACCCAGCGAGACATAGACCCAGTGAGACATAGACCTAGTGAGACATAGACCCAGTGAGACATAGACCCAGTGAGACATAGACCCAGTGAGACATAGACCTAGTGAGACATAGACCCAGGGAAACATAGACCCAGCGAGACCTAGACCCATTGGGAAATAGAACATTCCTTAGCTGTGTTACATGCTAATCAAAGTGGTTATTTAATAAAATTATCTTTCATTGTCCGACAATCATTTAAGAGTTTGTAAGATGAAGTAATGGCCACCATTGGATTGTATTGTAACAAACCACCAGCTATGACTGACTGGCAATGCTAGCCTCAGTCCCACTGTTTTCTACACTTCTCTTTTTGTGCACAATACTTGAAAACACCCTCTTTGTCTAGGGGACTGTAATGTTCTATGGATCTATCCTTGTTTTATTCTCGGGCTTTTTTGTCACTTTCTTATTATACGCTTGTTTGAATGTTTCACTTATTTTTGTTGGTCTGCTGTTATATTTATTATTATTTATTTTTTGTTACTTGTAACCTCGTCTTGTGACACAAGACGTAACGGCCATGTTATTTGGCGATGAAATGAGATGGCTAATTTTATCATTTTATGTTAGTCTTTTATTCGCTTTGTGTTCGATACTCAAGATGCTGAAACAGAATGCTCTCAATTCTTCTTTCTCTCTCTTTGTGGTAGTCGTATGCAAATGTGTAGAAGTCCCTAGCTTCTTCATAGGCCCTTCCATGGATATACCCTGTATACCCGCAGGCCGTGCCTTTGTACAAGTTAACACTTGCTCTCCACGTCTTGTAGTTGTCTTCTCTGAGCAGATAACTCTTAATTCCATACATACATTAGCAATTGTTGAAGCAACTTGGTAAACAAAATATGCTCAAAAGAGTTTGCAGTGATGTTTTGTTGTTGAAATTTAACTCTGGTAGAGAAAGTACAAGTTATTCATGTGTGGCGTTGCAGGGGAGCTGCACCTGGGTGGGCAGATGAAAGCTGACTTTACCACTGCTGCCAATACCAGATATATTGTGGACTCGGACATCAACATTGCACCTTCCAAACAGTTGATACTCTCTCCAGGTTGGTATTTTGTGGTTTTTTTTGTAATATGATTGGCTAATATGGTCATTGCTGTGATCTGATTGGCTTATGCGATCCATGCTATCAGATCATTGTTTATGTGGTCTATACAGTGATCTGATTGGTTTAGGTAATCCCTGCTAACACATCATTGGTTAATATGATTTATATTGTGATCTGATTGGTTTATGTAGTCCATGCTGTTGTCTGATCAATTTGTCCAGCTGTCAGGAGTCGTTGATTGGTTTATACAAGCATGTGATATTATTACAGGCACAGAGCTACAGTTTGACAACACTGTAGGGGTGTTAGTGAGGGGTAAGATGTATGCAGTGGGGACGTCACAGCGGCCCATCGTGTTGAAGCGGAGGGTTGAAGAGAACCCTCATGCTAACATAACGTGGATACGATTCAGAGGGGGAGAAGATGAGCTGGAGGGAGTGCTGGAGCTGAACATTACAGGAGAGTGGGCGACCGTGTGTAACAAGGTGTGTTATCTATTGCTGTTGTGGGCGACTGTGTGTAACAAGGTGTGTTATCTATTGTTGTTGTGGGCGACCGTGTGTAACAAGGTGTGTTATCTATTGTTGTTGTGGGTGACTGTGTGTAACAAGGTGTGTTGTCTATTATTGTTGTGGGCGACCGTGTGTAACAAGGTGTGTTATCTACTGTTGTTGTGGGCGACCGTGTGTAACAAGGTGTGTTATCTATTGTTGTTGTGGGCGACGGTGTGTAACAAGGTGTGTTATCTATTGTTGTTGTGGGCGACTGTGTGTAACAAGGTGTGTTGTCTATTGTTGTTGTGGGCGACCGTGTGTAACAAGGTGTGTTATCTATTGTTGTTGTGGGCGACTGTGTGTAACAAGGTGTGTTGTCTATTGTTGTTGTGGGCGACCGTGTGTAACAAGGTGTGTTATCTATTGTTGCTGGTGTATTGGAACAATGTGCATTGTTGATTGTTATATATTATACATAACATATATAACAATATATGTTATCTCTTGTATATTAACTGTACCGATTTTAATATCATTTGAAATTCTTGACCCTACTTCTCAGCTCTCGTTCATAACTGTGCATGGAGTTCTTGTGAAATGCAGTAGATACATTCACTAGGTGCAGACAACTTCTCAATGTACTTGAACTGCCAGATTTACGCAATGCTTCAGTTATCCAGCTGCTCAGACAGAACTTAGACCAGCTACCAACTGTTGCTACCCATCTCATATAGAACTGAGCTATTCACCACCAGTCTCTCACTGAGATTGTCAAGTTGTCTCCCCATGTTATTGACTATAGTGAGAAGGAGACAACTTCTCTAACATCACAATTGTCTACTGCCCAGTATAAAAATATAGCTTATGTCAGTTTCTTTCTCTTTTAGGGTTGGACTATGCGGGAGGCGTCTGTTGTTTGCCAACATTTTGGCTTCACTCTGCAACCAGAGTCTTGGACTATGTCACGGCCCAGAGACTTTGATAAGAGTCAACCAATCATTTATAACTATGTGAAGTGAGTAGCCAATAGTGTTGCAGCACTGCTTTATATGACATTACTTGCCTGGTTGTTTGTTGAACTGCTGAGAGCTTCTTGGTTCCCGTACGGTCTGCAGAGTGTGAGTGTACCTCAGCACACATGATATGTATTGGCCTACGCATGATATGTATTTGTCTTCACATGATATGTAGTTGTCTTCACATGATATGTATTTGCCTACGCATGATATGTATTTGCCTACACATGATATGTAGTCTTCACATGATATGTAGTTGTCTTCACATGGTATGTAGTTGTCTTCACATGATACGTAGTTGACTACACATGACACGTATTTCTTTACGTATGACTAGAGGTGCTCCGATTCAAAAAATTTTCACCGATCTGATTCAATCCCAATCCAACCTATGCGATTTACAAAGGAAATTGAGAATAACTTTTTAACATTAGTCCCGAGTACTTATTCATCTAAATACAACTAAATCACAGAACAAACCTCTTATAGTTCTTAGGATTACAAGCTAGTTACAAAGCATATTATGGTTTCCCTCATCGGTTACTAAATGGCATTGCTATTTTATGAGGCGAATGCAGTAACTACTTGGGTAATTGAAGCCAATTTTCTCGATATTTATTGTTGGTGAAAAGATCTGTAAACCACAATGCAACAAACCGATTCAGATTTTTTGCTGACTCAGTGAATAATTGTTAAAATCTGCCGATTCCGATTCAGTGAATCTGAATCGGAGAATTTCTACACATGACATGAAGTTGTGGCATGTTTTTGTCCACCCATGTCATGTGGTTGTCTACGCATGACATGAAGTTGTCTGCACATCATATGTAGTTGTCTACCTTTGGCATGTCGTTGCAGGTGTCTGCACTCTGTCAGTAACATCCTGAAGTGCATTCATGATGAGGAGACTGAGTTCAATGACTGCACGCACGAGGATGATGTAACCATGAGATGTGTGCCACCTACCTGGGCTGGTATGTTCCTCTCCCGGTTCATGTGTGATTGTCTCATCCATGATCATGTGGGGTGTGATCATGTGGGGTGCTACCATGTGGTATGTAGATATATAGATGATCTGTTATTTCAGGAGTGAAACTAGTGGCTTCATCTAGCAAGTCAGAGTTTCGTCATGTGACCATTGAGGAGGCGGGGCTACTGGATTACTTCACCAATGAGTTTGTGCCAGCGCTGGAAGTGGACAAGAACTATCACTACTTTTCTGACCTACATATTTCTAGGTCATCATCTACAGGTAGTTACTGCTGTCCTCCTTACTGTTTCAAAGCCCAATAATATTTGAAACTGTAGTTTTTAGAACTGCTGAACAAGTGAAATGGTTTTTGTCTGCATTTTTATTTTAATTATTTCCACTAGAGGGATATGTCTTCTTTAAAGCCCTTGAGCTAAATGCTGATCAAGTTTTTGATTTGGTTAATTTTCACATCATCGATAGAACTAAGGGTAATGATTATACATGCCAAATTGTAATGCTGTAAGAGCAGTCATTCTGAAGATACAGCTGTTCAAAGATGATATCAATACTTTGTGTGTGATGTCATTGCTGTGACATCACAGGGGTATCACTTTGCTATTTCCTCATCAGCTTTCAATGGAGAAAGCTCAGTGAAGTGCCATTAACTCGCTGCCAACACCAGCTATCAAGTCATCAAAACCTGAATTTAAAGCTCTTTTCTGGCTCTTTCAGCTGATAATCGGAAGGAATTGTATTTTTAGCAACCGCCGTGACATAGCAGCTCAAAACCTGGTTCAAGTGTTGACTGTGCACATAGTTTGAGCACTTCCTGTCGCTCTAAGCTAATCAAATGCAATGAACAGTTTCACTAGTTTAAATAAAATATTGGTTGTTCTGCCCACAATACATGATCAGTGGCGCACAATGCAGTTCACTCATAAATAATCAGTTGTACTAAAGCGCCGACCACAGAAAACTTGGCACGGAACTGATTTTCCTTTTATTTAAACTATTTTCAACTAAATAGCTGAGCACAGACCAGTGTTTCAGCTACGAAAAAATTTTCTCATTAAAATTTGTCCAAAGAATAAACTTGGTGAAATAAAAATTTGATTTGGAAAAAACATTGTCGTAGTTGCATTTTCTACATTGTTGTTGCCAACTACGACAATCAAACTATGAATCTGATTAGCAGGCTTTTTACTATAAAAAACTGATAATGCATAAAATAATCAAATTTTTTCAAATAAAGATAGAGAATACTCAAAAACTAGTTAATAACTTTTTCGAGTTTATTTGACATTGTCTATATGGCACTTTTCACAGCAAGAAATTTTTTTAAGTAGACAACTCCAAAAAATAATAAAGTATGTATGTACCTTTTTTGGTAATCATCACAAATTTTTTCATTTTTGGAGCTATCCACTTGTAAAAATTTCTTTCTGTGAAAGGTGCCATATAGTCAATGACAAATAAATTCAAAAAAGTTATTAATTAGCTGCTGATTACTTTTTATTTTCAATGAGTATTTTTTAATTATTTTAATTTTTTGCGTTATAATTTTTTTCTAATAAAAAGCCTGCTGATCGGAATTATTGTTTGATTGTTGTTGTTGACAACAAAAATGCCCGAAATGCAACTGTGACAATGGAGAAAAACGCGCAACCTGTACAAAAAATTTATTACTGGGGGAACCCAAAAAATAATTATTGCGGGCTTATATAAAACAATGAACAAAATCTGGAAATCCCTGTAACTAATTGGGTATTCCCCGCTGTTTGAAAACTTTCTCAGGTTGCGCGTTTTTCTTTATTATAAAAGACCATCGATTTATTGCCTGGTATTTTTTACTAGTTACCGACTTCTGTTTGGATTTTATCCATCGTTTTTTCCTTTTTTTATCCTTCTCCTTGAACTAAGTGGTTAGCAGTCCGCTCTGTGAATGTAGCATTATTTAACAAATGATGGACATCGTATCATTATTTTGTGACAATAGCTGATGAGAATCAGACTGGATCGCAGATAATTATTAATTGTTATTAAAATAGTTGTTTTTAACTTCATTAATTTTAGAAAATAATATTTGAATAGTTCATAAAAATAATTATAATGGTTTTTAAAAATGTGCAAACTTCCTTGTAATATATATTTGTTTTGTTTGTCAAAACGGTAATAAATATTACATAAATTAATACTATTATGGTATAAATAATTATTGTTATTATAGCCTACATGGTAGCAGTTAGTGTATGGATAAGCGTTGACATAAATTATTATCGGGATGATAACAAGATGTGGCGATGCAGAAAAATTAATTTCACTGGTTTTGTTGTTCCATAGATTATAGTTGTTGCTAATGTAAGACATTGTATTGACATCCAATTTGGTTTCCAAATATTTTGCCATAAAAATATCAATCTTGTCTATGTCTATGAATGTTTGCAGGAATGAGTATTGCGTACAGTGAACCATGGATCTTATCTATGTCTATGAATGTTTGCAGGAATGAGTATTGTGTACAGTGAACCATGGATCTTATCTATGTCTATGAATGTTTGCAGGAATGAGTATCGTGTACAGTGAGCCATGGATCTTATCTATGTCTATGAATGTTTGCAGGAATGAGTATCGTGTACAGTGAACCATGGATCTTATCTATGTCTATGAATGTTTGCAGGAATGAGTATCGTGTACAGTGAACCATTTGGTATTGACACTCCAGACATAACTACTATCAACAGCATATCTCGCTCTACCTTCTCTGACAACCTTGGTAGGTATCTGTTGGCACTCTAATGTGACTTACGCTCAAATCATGTGACCTATGTTGGTAACATGTGACCCATGTTGGTAGGATATAAGGTATAGGTTTAGGGTATAGGATATAAGGTATAGGGTATAGGATATAAGGTATAGGTTAAGGGTATAGGATATAAGGTATAGGGTATAGGATATAAGGTATAGGTTAAGGGTATAGGATATAAGGTATAGGGTATAGGATATAAGGTTTAGGGTATAAGATATAAGGTATAGATATAGGATATAAGGAAGAGAACAAACAAAATACGAAGTACCACCTACTATAAGAGCAGTATCACTGGTGACCCCAATTAAAGTAATGGAGTTAGAATGGTGTACATTTGACCAAATATCGGTATTTGCTCATTCCATCGCTCGCTGCTGACTATCCACCCAACTATCCGCTGACTAACACGACCCCATTCAATAGAGCTATAGTGTACACTGTGGCATAACCTCACCAGTATTGCTTCTCTCTCAGGGGATGGCCTAAGCACCAAGAGTAGTTATCTCTCATTGGAGGATTGTGTATTCACCCGAAATGGACGCTCAGGCTTCTCATATAATCCTAAGTTACCTCTACTGACTGCCTTCAACATCCGTAAGGCCATTCCTGCTACAGAGGTCATGGACATCAGCATTAATATGACCACTAAGATTAAGGTATGTCTTACTTGTGATGTCTAACCTTGTCCTACTTGTGATGTCTTACCTTGTCTGACTTGTGATGTCATACCTTGTCTTACTTGTGACGTCTTACCTTGTCTTACTTGTGATGTCTTACCTTGTCTTACTTGTGATGTCATACCTTGTCCTACTTGTGATGTCATACCTTGTCTTACTTGTGATGTCATACCTTGTCTTACTTGTGATGTCATACCTTGTCTTACTTGTGATGTCATACCTTGTCTTACTTGTGATGTCATACCTTGTCTGACTTGTGATGTCTTACCTTGTCCTACTTGTGATGTCTTACCTTGTCCTACTTGTGATGTCATACATTGCCGGACTTGTATGGCAAGGTATGACATCACTATGGGGCTATGGCCTCCTGTGTTGAATCTGTGTAATCGATTAACCTATAATGTTATAGTAGTTGTGCTCCCTTGCATTTCCATAGAGGTGTGAGAGATGATAACTAACAAAAGTTGATTTTTGCCTCGTGGCATTCGGTTGAATGTGCCTTTTTCTGACTGTATAGGTCCCACCTTCCTGCACATGTCTAATAAAAGTGACCTAGTGCGCTCACTGTTGCGCAAATGTTTAATCAGCCGACAAATAGAGATTTTTAGGTCAGTGATATACTGCATGCTGTTATGTAGTTGGCTGAGCGGGGAGTTGTCAAGTACCTGCAGGCCAAGGACACCGGCAGAGAGGAACAGTTTAGTGTTATATTTGAAATAGAGGCTAAAGACTCCGCACAACGAGTTACTTTACAAGTTCTAGATTATTCCCCTGAGACTTACATAGAACGCCTTGTTATATACGACAGCAATAGAGCAAAGTAAGTTATATATGGCAGCAATAGAGCAAAGTAAGTTATATATGACAGCAATAGAGCAAAGTAAGTTATATATGGCAGCAATAGAGCAAAGTAAGTTATATATGACAGCAATAGAGCAAAGTAAGTTATATACGGCAGCAATAGAGCAAAGTAAGTTATATACGGCAGCAATAGAGCAAAGTAAGTTATATACGGCAGCAATAGAGCGAAGTAAGTTATATACGGCAGCAATAGAGCAAAGTAAGTTATATACGGCAGCAATAGAGCAAAGTAAGTTATATACGGCAGCAATAGAGCAAAGTAAGTTATATACGGCAGCAATAGAGCAAAGTAAGTTATATACGGCAGCAATAGAGCAAAGTAAGTTATATACGGCAGCAATAGAGCGAAGTAAGTTATATACGGCAGCAATAGAGCGAAGTAAGTTATATACGGCAGCAATAGAGCAAGGTAAGTTATATACGGCAGCAATAGAGCAAGGTAAGTTATATACGGCAGCAATAGAGCAAGGTAAGTTATATACGGCAGCAATAGAGCAAAGTAAGTTATATACGGCAGCAATAGAGCAAAGTAAGTTATATACGGCAGCAATAGAGCAAAGTAAGTTATATATGGCAGCAATAGAGCAAGGTAAGTTATATATGGCAGCAATAGAGCAAAGTAAGTTATATATGGCAGCAATAGAGCAAAGTAAGTTATATATGGCAGCAATAGAGCAAGGTAAGTTATATACGGCAGCAATAGAGCAAGGTAAGTTATATATGGCAGCAATAGAGCAAAGTAAGTTATATATGGCAGCAATAGAGCAAAGTAAGTTATATATGGCAGCAATAGAGCAAGGTAAGTTATATATGGCAGCAATAGAGCAAGGTAAGTTATATATGGCAGCAATAGAGCAAAGTAAGTTATATATGGCAGCAATAGAGCAAAGTAAGTTATATATGGCAGCAATAGAGCAAAGTAAGTTATATATGGCAGCAATAGAGCAAGGTAAGTTATATATGGCAGCAATAGAGCGAAGTAAGTTATATACGGCAGCAATAGAGCAAGGTAAGTTATATATGGCAGCAATAGAGCGAAGTAAGTTATATACGGCAGCAATAGAGCAAGGTAAGTTATATACGGCAGCAATAGAGCAAAGTAAGTTATATACGGCAGCAATAGAGCAAAGTAAGTTATATACGGCAGCAATAGAGCGAAGTAAGTTATATACGGCAGCAATAGAGCAAGGTAAGTTATATACGGCAGCAATAGAGCAAGGTAAGTTATATATGGCAGCAATAGAGCGAAGTAAGTTATATACGGCAGCAATAGAGCAAGGTAAGTTATATACGGCAGCAATAGAGCAAGGTAAGTTATAGATGGCAGCAATAGAGCGAAGTAAGTTATATATGGCAGCAATAGAGCAAAGTAAGTTATATATGGCAGCAATAGAGCGAAGTAAGTTATATACGGCAGCAATAGAGCAAGGTAAGTTATATATGGCAGCAATAGAGCAAGGTAAGTTATATATGGCAGCAATAGAGCGAAGTAAGTTATATACGGCCGCAATAGAGCAAGGTAAGTTATATACGGCAGCAATAGAGCAAGGTAAGTTATATATGGCAGCAATAGAGCGAAGTAGGTTATATATGGCAGCAATAGAGCAATGTAAGTCTTTGGTATCGCTAGTTTCTCACTATTTTATTGTCAACATAATGTTTAGCAATAATTATTGTTCTAAATTGGGTATTACTGTACAACCCCTACCACATACGTACTGATGCCTTGATGCTTAGTTTAAACGGCTGTTTTATGCAGTCGTGTGTTCTCAATACGGCACCAAATTTGACCGAATGAAGCAGTGACATTTTAGTGGAATTTCCAGCCGTAAGTACGGCAACGATTGCCGTAACTCCGACACAGAAATGGCCAGTCGTATTTTCAGGCGCGTATAGAGCGAGATTTCATGAGACTACAGAACAAACAACATTGACTGCATGACAGCCCACGAGGTGATGATTTTCTGTATTTATGAATGCCATCCAACCATGTAGTAGTAGCGGTTGTTCTTGTCATTGATTGATGAGAGACAGCGAGCCAATCAATCGAGTGATAACAATTCGCTTACGATGTCAAGTGGTCGTGGTAGGCTTGATAATAAATAATAATAAAGATAATAATAAATTATAAGAACAATGATTATAATAATAAATTACTGTAATTATTTTTGCAATCAATATAATAATAAATAATAATAAAACACTGCCAAGAGACCTGATGGTTTAAACCAGGAGTGCTTTGCAGCCGAATCCCAAAACAGATTATCCGATCCACCTCAACTCCTGCTGATTAAACCGGTCAGAGGTGCAGTCGGTTCTCAGCCAGATTCATAACACGACTGCATAATACGGTGGATATCCGGCCGTTTAAACTAAGCATGACTCCTGTACATCAATGCTTTACATACAGTTACTGTACAATCCCTACTTTGCAGCATGGCTCAGGCGCAGCAGACAGCTATAGATGAAGACAACGTGGACCTGCCCCTTGTCTCCTCCAGTAGCTCTCTCACCTTCCTATACACCATCAACGGCACCAAGTCTGGTCGTCTCATGCTCTCCATCTCCTCCAGTAAGCACATCCACCATACGCTCTATTCTTGCTTGTGGTTGACAAGTCTATTATATACTCCTGTTCACTCTAATGTTGACAACTCTTTGAGAATACCATCTTGTTGGGTGCTAAGTTTATGTACTGTGCCTTGCAGTGGCCCTGGCTGATGTACCAGACATGGTTGGGTCCATACCCACCCAGATTAGAGCCACTATTAGACTGAGGAACTGTGAGCTAACCAACAACAAAAGAGGGCTACTGCTCACCCACTACAACAACCCCTCCAATGAACACATGGATATATTTGTTAGAACTAAGTAGGTGCATCTTAACATGTCTATTGAATAGTGTTTAAATCTGTTGTACTTATTTTGGAGTTGTCACCTTGTGCAAAATTTTCCTGTTGAGTTGCGCTTCCTTGACTCTGTGGGAAAAAAACTCACGAAAATTATTTAAATTATCAAAGCACTTTTTTGTATTTGAGACATCAGATATGTGTGGTTTAGTGAGACGTCAGTGTGTGGTTTAGTGAGACATCAGTGTGTGGTTTAGTGAGACATCAGTGTGTGGTTTAGTGAGACATCAGATATGTGTGGTTTAGTGAGACATCAGTGTGTGGTTTAGTGAGACATCAGATATGTGTGGTTTAGTGAGACATCAGTGCGTGGTTTAGTGAGACATCAGTGTGTGGTTTAGTGAGACATCAGATATGTGTGGTTTAGTGCGATCAAGCGTGACTCTCAATCCTCAGCGACCTTTTACAGTTATTCAATTCTCAACCTCTGCTAGTCTCTCTGTTGCGTATGAAACTGCACGTAGAGCAGATCATGTAATCCGCCGGTTGGTTCTCCTCAAGCTCGGTTCCCACTTAGCCAATTTTGTTGTGCGGCAAGCATACACACGGCAACCGCTCAGGTGTGAACCATATATCGTGGTAGCCGAGTGGCTGGCCAAGACAAGTTGAAAGTTTTCAACTTTGCTGTGGCTCTTGCAGTACCCGTGTGAGTGTGAACCAATTTGTGGCAAGACCACGGCTACTTTTAGGGAATGAAGTTTGCCATTTGTATTTGACAATTAGCAGCATCGAGTTATGTTTTGTAACGTTTGGTTACTACCTCTCGGGTGAATTATCAATAATATCCTTTGATAGCAGTGCAGCTTACTCTTTATAGCTCACCTCAGCCGTGTATTGTTATCTCCACCTAATTGTAATAGCTGACATTATTATTAACAATTTATTTATCATACAAATAATTATAATAATAATAAATGAAAAATTAAGAAAGCACTTGCTCATTATTATTATTGTTGCATATTATTATTATTATTATTTTTGCTAATTATATCAAACTAAAATAATATAATTATTACTTATTATTTATTCATTATGGTTGTAACTTGTTAACAATTGAGTGAATTATTATTATTATGTTTATTGGTTTATATCGAAAGCATGCCATTTTTCATGCTGACAAGTTGTTGCCATGTAGAATAAGTTGTTTGTTTAGAAAAATAATTCATGTTGAAGACAGGTTAAATAGAATAGTATGTAAGACAAAAGCAACTTTTTTAAACAGTGAACAGAGCTCAACGCTTTTAAACCCAGTCATCGTCATAGAAAAAGAAATAAGTTTCAAAAGGGGTAAAATTTGTTGTATTATACTCAATGCATTGCTGTGTATTATACTCAATCCTACTGTTGACGATAACAAATACTCCTGGACCCCCTAAAGTACAGGTAACTTTATACCTTATCTGCAGGTACGAGCAGGTGATACTGCACAATGTTACAATAACAGGAAACAGTGAAGAGGCCATGTTGGTGCCGAGCGTGACCAAGTACAATGAGGTCTACATGCCAGACATTCAGACTCTGGAGGCCGATCATAGAATGGCCAATATCACTTACTACATCAACGACTGCAGGTTTTCTAGCAATGGTGAGATTTTTTGTTTTAGCCATTCTTAGATCTCAATCATGTACCCAATAAGAGTGCTCGATGGAACATGATTTGGAATTGAATTAGTGAGTGAGTGAATACACAGATGGGGTAAAATTTTGTTTGTGTAATAAATTAACCAAATGGAATTGTCTCCTTTTGTGTAGCTCAACTTGTGGCTTGCTCGTCTTTCCAACAAATAAGTTGAACTATTAGATAATCAAACGCTCTACCCTGTACAACTTACTAGTCTAGTCGACTACTTGGTTGAGATATTCAATGCAGGTAAATTATGTTGAGCAGGTAAAGGTATCGTAGCTGAACACAATCATGTGGACTACTCCAATAACATGTGGAGGTGGAAGTATCACAACAATGAGCTCTCCAGTAACCTGGCAGGAGGTCTACAGATAGAACTGCCTCTTATACTTGACCCCTACAACAATGGCAACCATAGCATCGAGGTCAACAACAGCAGGTCATCCATCTCATGTTTTGTCTTTTATTTGTGTGAAGTTTGTGTGGCACATGTGTGACACTTGTGTGACACTCGTGTGACACTCGTTTGACACTCGTGTGACACTCGTGTGAAACTTGTCGGTCATTTCCTTTAGTGTAGTATTTCTATGTTTTTATAATTGTCTCATTTAATGGGGCCAAAACAAGTTGTATTAAAGGGGTAACTGTCAGTGATCTTTGCTGGATTACATTATAATATACCACTACCTGTTGGTATATCCAGATACCTGTTGGTATATCCAGATACCTGTTGGTATATCCAGATACCTGTTGGTATATCCAGATACCTGTTGGTATATCCAGATACCTGTTGGTATATCCAGATACCTGTTGGTATATCCAGATACCTGTTGGTATATCCAGATACCTGTTGGTATATCCAGATACCTGTTGGTATATACAGATACCTTTTGGTATATCCAGACACCTGTTGGTATATCCAGATACCTGTTGGTATATCCAGATACCTGTTGGTATATACAGATACCTGTTGGTATATCCAGATACCTGTTGGTATATCCAGACACCTGTTGGTATATCCAGATACCTGTCGGTATATCCAGATACCTGTCAGTATATCCAGATACCTGTTGGTATATACAGATACCTGTTGGTATATCCAGATACCTGTTGGTATATCCAGATACCTGTTGGTATATACAGATACCTTTTGGTATATCCAGACACCTGTTGGTATATCCAGATACCTGTTGGTATATCCAGATACCTGTTGGTATATACAGATACCTGTTGGTATATCCAGATACCTGTTGGTATATCCAGATACCTGTTGGTATATACAGATACCTGTTGGTATATCCAGATACCTGTTGGTATATCCAGATACCTGTTGGTATATACAGATACCTGTTGGTATATCCAGATACCTGTTGGTATATCCAGATACCTGTTGGTATATCCAGATACCTGTTGGTATATACAGACACCTGTTGGTATATCCAGATACCTGTCAGTATATCCAGATACCTGTTGTTATATACAGATACCTGTTGGTATATCCAGATACCTGTTGGTATATCCAGATACCTGTTGGTATATACAGATACCTGTTGGTATATCCAGATACCTGTTGGTATATACAGATACCTGTTGGTATATCCAGATACCTGTTGGTATACCCAGGTACCTGTTGGTATATCCAGATACCTGTTGGTATATCCAGATACCTGTTGGTATATCGAGATACCTGTTGGTATATCCAGATACCTGTTGGTATATCCAGATACCTGTTGGTATATCCAGATACCTGTTGGTATATCCAGATACCTGTTGGTATATACAGATACCTGTTGGTATATCCAGATACCTGTTGGTATACCCAGGTACCTGTTGGTATATCCAGATACCTGTTGGTATATCCAGATACCTGTTGGTATATCGAGATACCTGTTGGTATATCCAGATACCTGTTGGTATATCGAGATACCTGTTGGTATATCCAGATACCTGTTGGTATATCCAGATACCTGTTGGTATATCCAGATACCTGTTGGTATATCCAGATACCTGTTGGTATATACAGATACCTGTTGGTATATCCAGACACCTGTCAGTATATACAGATACCTGTTGGTATATCCAGATACCTGTTGGTATATCCAGATACCTGTCGGTATATCCAGATACCTGTCAGTATATCCAGATACCTGTTGGTATATACAGATACCTGTTGGTATATCCAGATACCTGTTGGTATATCCAGATACCTGTTGGTATATACAGATACCTTTTGGTATATCCAGACACCTGTTGGTATATCCAGATACCTGTTGGTATATCCAGATACCTGTTGGTATATACAGATACCTGTTGGTATATCCAGATACCTGTTGGTATATCCAGATACCTGTTGGTATATACAGATACCTGTTGGTATATCCAGATACCTGTTGGTATATCCAGATACCTGTTGGTATATACAGATACCTGTTGGTATATCCAGATACCTGTTGGTATATCCAGATACCTGTTGGTATATCCAGATACCTGTTGGTATATACAGACACCTGTTGGTATATCCAGATACCTGTCAGTATATCCAGATACCTGTTGGTATATACAGATACCTGTTGGTATATCCAGATACCTGTTGGTATATCCAGATACCTGTTGGTATATACAGATACCTGTTGGTATATCCAGATACCTGTTGGTATATACAGATACCTGTTGGTATATCCAGATACCTGTTGGTATACCCAGGTACCTGTTGGTATATCCAGATACCTGTTGGTATATCCAGATACCTGTTGGTATATCGAGATACCTGTTGGTATATCCAGATACCTGTTGGTATATCCAGATACCTGTTGGTATATCCAGATACCTGTTGGTATATCCAGATACCTGTTGGTATATACAGATACCTGTTGGTATATCCAGATACCTGTTGGTATACCCAGGTACCTGTTGGTATATCCAGATACCTGTTGGTATATCCAGATACCTGTTGGTATATCGAGATACCTGTTGGTATATCCAGATACCTGTTGGTATATCGAGATACCTGTTGGTATATCCAGATACCTGTTGGTATATCCAGATACCTGTTGGTATATCCAGATACCTGTTGGTATATCCAGATACCTGTTGGTATATACAGATACCTGTTGGTATATCCAGACACCTGTCAGTATATACAGATACCTGTTGGTATATCCAGATACCTGTTGGTATATCCAGATACCTGTTGGTATATCCAGATACCTGTTGGTATATCCAGACACCTGTCAGTATATACAGATACCTGTCAGTATACCCAGATACCTGTTGGTATATCCAGATACCTGTCGGTATATCCAGATACCTGTCAGTATATCCAGATACCTGTTGGTATATCCAGATACCTGTTGGTATATCTAGATACCTGTTGGTATATCCAGATACCTGTTGGTATATCCAGATACCTGTTGGTATATCCAGATATCTGTTGGTATATCGAGATACCTGTTGGTATATCCAGATACCTGTCAGTATACCCAGATACCTGTTGGTATATCCAGATATCTGTTGGTATATCCAGATACCTGTTGGTATATCCAGATACCTGTCGGTATATCCAGATACCTGTCAGTATACCCAGATACCTGTCAGTATATCCAGATACCTGTTGGTATATCTAGATACCTGTTGGTATATCCAGATACCTGTTGGTATATCCAGATACCTGTTGGTATATCCAGATATCTGTTGGTATATCGAGATACCTGTTGGTATATCCAGATACCTGTTGGTATACCCAGGTACCTGTTGGTATATCCAGATACCTGTTGGTATATCCAGATACCTGTTGGTATATCGAGATACCTGTTGGTATATCCAGATACCTGTTGGTATATCCAGATACCTGTTGGTATATCCAGATACCTGTTGGTATATCCAGATACCTGTTGGTATATACAGATACCTGTTGGTATATCCAGACACCTGTCAGTATATACAGATACCTGTTGGTATATCCAGATACCTGTTGGTATATCCAGATACCTGTTGGTATATCCAGATACCTGTTGGTATATCCAGATACCTGTCGGTATATCCAGATACCTGTCAGTATACCCAGATACCTGTCAGTATATCCAGATACCTGTTGGTATATCTAGATACCTGTTGGTATATCCAGATACCTGTTGGTATATCCAGATACCTGTTGGTATATCCAGATATCTGTTGGTATATCCAGATACCTGTTGGTATATCCAGATACCTGTTGGTATACCCAGGTACCTGTTGGTATATCCAGATACCTGTTGGTATATCCAGATACCTGTTGGTATATCGAGATACCTGTTGGTATATCCAGATACCTGTTGGTATATCGAGATACCTGTTGGTATATCCAGATACCTGTTGGTATATACAGATACCTGTTGGTATATCCAGATACCTGTTGGTATATACAGATACCTGTTGGTATATCCAGATACCTGTTGGTATATACAGATACCTGTTGGTATATCCAGATACCTGTTGGTATACCCAGGTACCTGTTGGTATATCCAGATACCTGTTGGTATATCCAGATACCTGTTGGTATATCGAGATACCTGTTGGTATATCCAGATACCTGTTGGTATATCGAGATACCTGTTGGTATATCCAGATACCTGTTGGTATATCCAGATACCTGTTGGTATATACAGATACCTGTTGGTATATCCAGATACCTGTTGGTATACCCAGGTACCTGTTGGTATATCCAGATACCTGTTGGTATATCCAGATACCTGTTGGTATATCCAGATACCTGTTGGTATATCCAGATACCTGTCGGTATATCCAGATACCTGTCAGTATACCCAGATACCTGTTGGTATATCCAGATACCTGTTGGTATATCCAGATACCTGTTGGTATATCCAGATACCTGTCGGTATATCCAGATACCTGTCAGTATACCCAGATACCTGTCAGTATATCCAGATACCTGTTGGTATATCTAGATACCTGTTGGTATATCCAGATACCTGTTGGTATATCCAGATACCTGTTGGTATATCCAGATATCTGTTGGTATATCGAGATACCTGTTGGTATATCCAGATACCTGTCAGTATACCCAGATACCTGTTGGTATATCCAGATATCTGTTGGTATATCCAGATACCTGTTGGTATATCCAGATACCTGTCGGTATATCCAGATACCTGTCAGTATACCCAGATACCTGTCAGTATATCCAGATACCTGTTGGTATATCTAGATACCTGTTGGTATATCCAGATACCTGTTGGTATATCCAGATACCTGTTGGTATATCCAGATATCTGTTGGTATATCGAGATACCTGTTGGTATATCCAGATACCTGTTGGTATATCCAGACACCTGTCAGTATATACAGATACCTGTCAGTATACCCAGATACCTGTTGGTATATCCAGATACCTGTCGGTATATCCAGATACCTGTCAGTATATCCAGATACCTGTTGGTATATCCAGATACCTGTTGGTATACCCAGGTACCTGTTGGTATATCCAGATACCTGTTGGTATATCCAGATACCTGTCGGTATATCGAGATACCTGTTGGTATATCCAGATACCTGTTGGTATATCCAGATACCTGTTGGTATATCCAGATACCTGTTGGTATATCCAGATACCTGTTGGTATATACAGATACCTGTTGGTATATCCAGACACCTGTCAGTATATACAGATACCTGTTGGTATATCCAGATACCTGTTGGTATATCTAGATACCTGTTGGTATATCCAGATACCTGTTGGTATATCCAGATACCTGTCGGTATATCCAGATACCTGTCAGTATACCCAGATACCTGTCAGTATATCCAGATACCTGTTGGTATATCTAGATACCTGTTGGTATATCCAGATACCTGTTGGTATATCCAGATACCTGTTGGTATATATAGATACCTGTTGGTATATACAGATATCTGTTGGTATATACAGATATCTGTTGGTATATACAGATACCTGTTGGTATATCTAGATACCTGTTGGTATATCCAGATACCAGTTGGTATATCCAGATACCTGTTGGTATATCCAGATACCTGTTGGTATATCCACATACCTGTTGGTATATACAGATACCTGTTGGTATATACAGATATCTGTTGGTATATACAGATACCTGTTGGTATATACAGATACCTGTTGGTATATACAGATACCTGTTGGTATATCCAGATATCTGTTGGTATATACAGATACCTGTTGGTATATGCAGATACCTGTTGGTATATACAGATACCTGTTGGTGTATCCAGATACCTTTTGGTATATCCAGATACCTGTTGGTATATACAGATACCTGTTGGTGTATCCAGATACCTTTTGGTATATCCAGATACCTGTTGGTATATACAGATACCTGTTGGTATATCCAGATACCTGTTGGTATATCTAGATACCTTTTGGTATATCTAGATACCTGTTGGTATATCCAGATACCTGTTGGTATATACAGATACCTGTTGGTATATACAGATACCTGTTGGTATATACAGATACCTGTTGGTATACCCAGATACCTGTTGGTATATCCAGATACCTGTTGGTATATCCAGATACCTGTTGGTATATCCAGATACCTGTTGGTATATACAGATACCTGTTGGTATATCCAGATACCTGTTGGTATATCCAGATACCTGTTGGTATATACAGATACCTGTTGGTATATACAGATACCTGTTGGTATATACAGATACCTGTTGGTATACCCAGATACCTGCTGGTATATCCAGATACCTGTTGGTATATCCAGATACCTGTTGGTATATCCAGATACCTGTTGGTATATCCAGATACCTGTTGGTATATTCAGATACCTTTTGGTATATCCAGATACCTTTTGGTATACCCAGATACCTGTTGGTATATCCAGATATCTGTTGGTATATCCAGATACCTGTTGGTATATCCAGATACCTGTTGGTATATACAGATATCTGTTGGTATATACAGATACCTGTTGGTATATCCAGATACCTGTTGGTATATACAGATACCATGTAGTCATGAAAAAGTGAGTCAGCCACATGAATTGTCTCCAACAAAAAGTGAGAAAATTAATTTGACTCTTGTGTGAGTTCCGTCAGATGTGATTGGTTACATAAACCCTGAGTTAAGGGCAGGTGGCGAGCTGGAAAAGGAGGGGGGGGGGTGAAGCCTCGTGTGTGTTGTAAGATATTTAGCTGTGGTTGCATTTTAGATTCAAAGACAACGCAGCATTCGAGTTTGCCATAACTGGAGGGTTCGCCAATCTCTCTCTGTTCCAGAATGTATTCCAGAGAAACATCGCGAAAATAGGTGCGTTGTGGAACTGTATCTACACATAGTATAAGCACCTATTGATTAATGTTATTGATAGATACATTGATTGGTTATTGGTTGATATACTGATTGGTTATTGGTTGATATACTGATTGGTTATTGGTTGATATACTGATTGGTTATTGGTTGATATGCTGATTGGTTATTGGCTGACATACTGAATTGTTATTGGTTGATATGCTGATTGGTTATTGGCTGACATACTGAATTGTTATTGGTTGATATACTGATTGGTTAATGTGGACAGGTTTGATAGAGTTGAGTGGAATGGAGAAGGACATGTTTGTATCAGAGAATGAGATAATAGACAACAGAGGGAAGTATATGATGGACATAGACATGTCTAGCCACAGGTAAAGTCCTCATTTCTATCTTTTTATTTGACTATTGGCTGATTAGCCTTTCTACATAATCAGGTTTCAATGAGATCAGCTAAAATACCTTGTTGTATTGTTAAATATTTTGTGTTAGTTGGTTATATCCAGCATTTATCGACTATTAAATGGTGGTATAGTAGTAGTAGAGAGTTTGTTATACATGAGTAGAGTTTGTTATACATGAGTAGAAGGTTTCTTATACATGAGTAGAGAGTTTGTTATACATGAGTAGAGTTTGTTATACATGAGTAGAGAGTTTGTTATACATGAGTACAGGGTTTGTTATACATGAGTAGAGAGTTTGTTATACATGAGTAGAGTTTGTTATACATGAGTACAGGGTTTGTTATATATGAGTAGAGAGTTTGTTATACATGAGTAGGGAGTTTGTTATACATGAGTAGAGTTTGTTATACATGAGTAGAAAGTTTGTTATACATGAGTAGAGAGTTTGTTATATATGAGTAGAGTTTGTTGTGCATGAGTAGAGGGTTTGTTATACATGAGTAGAGTTTGATATACATGAGTAGAGAGTTTGTTATACATGAGTAGAGTTTGTTATACATGAGTAGAGGGTTTGTTATACATGAGTAGAGAGTTTGTTATACATGAGTAGAGTTTGTTATACATGAGTAGAAAGTTTGTTATACATGAGTAGATTTGTTATATATGAGTAGAGATTTTATTATACATGAGTAGGGAGTTTGTCATTCATGAGTAAAGAGTTTGTTATACATGAATAGAGAGTTTGTTATACATGAGTAGAGTTTGTTATACATGAGTAGATAGTTTGTTATATATGAGTAGAGAGTTTGTTATGTATGAGTAGAGAGTTTGTTATATATGAGTAGAGTTTGTTATACATGGGTAGATAGTTTGTTATATATGAGTAGAGAGTTTGTTATATATGAGTAGAGAGTTCTTTATATATGAGTAGAGAGTTTGTTATATATGAGTAGAGTTTGTTATACATGAGTAGATAGGTTGTTATACATGAGTAGAGAGTTAGTTATACATGAGTAGAGAGTTTGTTACACATGAGTAGAGTTTGTTATACATGAGTAGAGAGTTTGTTATATAAGAGTAGAGAGTTTGTTATACCTGAGTAGAGAGTTTGTTATATATGAGTAGAGAGTTTGTTATACGTGAGTAGAGAGTTTGTTATACGTGAGTAGAGAGTTTGTTATATATGAGTAAAGAGCTTGTTATATATGGGTAGAGAGTTTGTTATACATGAGTAGAGAGTTTGTTATATATGAGTAGAGAGTTTTGTTATATTATATGTGTAGAGAGTTTGTTATATATGAGTAGAGAGTTTGTTATACATGAGTAGAGAGTTTGTTATATATGAGTAGAGAGTTTTGTTATATTATATGAGTAGAGAGTTTGTTATACATGAGTAGAGAGTTTGTTATATATGAGTAGAGAGTTACAACTATCACCTGTACTTGTAGTGAGTTTGGTGTCAACCAGCCAGCAGTTGTCTACAAGAACACATTCAGAGACAACAGTATGGTGGTCAGCAGCGGCGCTGGCAGCAGAGGTGAAGAGGTCGCGGTCACTGGCTACACTCTAGCACTGAGGGGTGTGCAGAAGGTAACAGCTGCTCCTGTCCGTCTGCATTATACCTGTCCTTGTACCAGCCCTAGTATATACCTGTCCTTGTACCAGCCCTAGTATGTACCTTGTACCAGCCCTAGTATATACCTGTCCTTGTACCAACCCTAGTATATACCTGTCCTTGTACCAGCCCTTGTATATACCTGTCCTTGTACCAGCCCTAGTATATACCTGTCCTTGTACCAGCCCTAGTATATACCTGTCCTTGTACCAGCCCTAGTATATACCTGTCCTTGTACCAGCCCTAGTATCTACCTTGTACCAACCCTAGTATATACCGTGTACCAGCCCTAGTATATACCTGTCCTTGTACCAACCCTAGTATATACCTGTCCTTGTACCAGCCCTAGTATATACCTTGTACCAGCCCTAGTATATACCTGTCTTTGTACCAGCCCTAGTATATACCTTGTACCAGCCCTAGTATACACCTGTCTTTGTACCAGCCCTAGTATATACCTGTCCTTGTACCAGCCCTAGTATATACCTGTCCTTGTACCAACCCTAGTATATACCTGTCCTTGTACCAGCCCTAGTATATACCTGTCCTTGTACCAGTCCTAGTATATACCTGTCCTTGTACCAGCCCTAGTATATACCTTGTACCAACCCTAGTATATACCTGTCCTTGTACCAGCCCTAGTATATACCTGTCCTTGTACCAGCCCTAGTATATACCTTGTACCAACCCTAGTATATACCTGTCCTTGTACCAGCCCTAGTATATACCTCTCTTTGTACCAACCCTAGTATATACCTGTCCTTGTACCAGCCCTAGTATATACCTGTCCTTGTACCAGCCGTAGTATATACCTGTCCTTGTACCACCCCTAGTATCTACCTTGTACCAGCCCTAGTATCTACCTTGTACCAGCCCTAGTATATACCTGTCCTTGTACCAACCCTAGTATATACCTGTCCTTGTACCAGCCCTAGTATATACCTGTCCTTGTACCAGCCCTAGTATATACCTTGTACCAGCCCTAGTATATACCTGTCCTTGTACCAGCCCTAGTATATACCTGTCCTTGTACCAGCCCTAGTATATACCTGTCCTTGTACCAGCCCTAGTATATACCTGTCCTTGTACCAACCCTAGTATATACCTTGTACCAACCCTAGTATATACCTTGTACCAGCCCTAGTATATACCTGTCCTTGTACCAGCCCTAGTATATACCTGTCCTTGTACCAGCCCTAGTATATACCTGTCTTTGTACCAGCCCTAGTATATACCTGTCTTTGTACCAGCCCTAGTATATACCTGTCCTTGTACCAACCCTAGTATATACCTGTCCTTGTACCAGCCCTAGTATATACCTGTCTTTGTACCAGCCCTAGTATATACCTGTCTTTGTACCAGCCCTAGTATATACCTGTTCTTGTACCAACCCTAGTATATACCTTGTACCAGCCCTAGTATATACCTGTCCTTGTACCAGCCCTAGTATATACCTGTCCTTGTACCAACCCTAGTATATACCTGTCCTTGTACCAACCCTAGTATATACCTGTCCTTGTACCAGCCCTAGTATATACCTGTCCATGTACCAGCCCTAGTATATACCTGTCCTTGTACCAGCCCTAGTATATACCTGTCCTTGTACCAGCCCTAGTATATACCTGTCCTTGTACCAGCCCTAGTATATACCTTGTACCAGCCCTAGTATATACCTGTCTTTGTACCAGCCCTGGTATATACCTTGTACCAGCCCTAGTATATACCTGTCCTTGTACCAGCCCTAGTATATACCTGTCCTTGTACCAGCCCTAGTATATACCTGTCCTTGTACCAGCCCTAGTATATACCTGTCCTTGTACCAGCCCTAGTATCTACCTTGTACCAGCCCTAGTATATACCTGTCCTTGTACCAGCCCTAGTATATACCTGTCCTTGTACCAGCCTTAGTATATACCTTGTACCAGCCCTAGTATATACCTGTCCTTGTACCAGCCCTGGTATATACCTGTCCTTGTACCAGCCCTAGTATATACCTTGTACCAGCCCTAGTATATACCTGTCCTTGTACCAACCCTAGTATATACCTGTCCTTGTACCAGCCCTAGTATATACCTTGTACCAGCCCTAGTATATACCTGTCCTTGTACCAGCCCTAGTATATACCTGTCCTTGTACCAGCCGTAGTATATACCTGTCCTTGTACCAGCCCTAGTATACACCTGTCCTTGTACCAGCCCTAGTATATACCTGTCCTTGTACCAGCCCTAGTATATACCTGTCCTTGTACCAGCCCTAGTATATACCTGTCCTTGTACCAGCCCTAGTATATACCTGTCCTTGTACCAGCCCTAGTATACACCTGTCCTTGTACCAGCCCTAGTATATACCTGTCCTTGTACCAGCCCTAGTATATACCTGTCCTTGTACCAGCCCTAGTATATACCTGTCCTTGTACCAACCCTAGTATATACCTGTCCTTGTACCAGCCCTAGTATATACCTTGTACCAGCCCTAGTATATACCTGTCCTTGTACCAGCCCTAGTATATACCTGTCCTTGTACCAGCCCCAGTATATACCTGTCCTTGTACCAGCCCTAGTATATACCTTGTACCAGCCCTAGTATATACCTGTCCTTGTACCAGCCCTAGTATATACCTGTCCTTGTACCAACCCTAGTATATACCTTGTACCAACCCTAGTATATACCTGTCCTTGTACCAGCCCTAGTATATACCTGTCCTTGTACCAACCCTAGTATATACCTGTCCTTGTACCAGCCCTAGTATATACCTGTCCTTGTACCAACCCTAGTATATACCTGTCCTTGTACCAGCCCTAGTATATACCTGTCCTTGTATCAGCCCTAGTATCTACCTTGTACCAGCCCTAGTATATACCTGTCCTTGTACCAGCCCTAGTATATACCTGTCCTTGTACCAGCCCTAGTATATACCTGTCCTTGTATCAGCCCTAGTATATACCTTGTACCAGCCCTAGTATATACCTGTCCTTGTACCAGCCCTAGTATATACCTGTCCTTGTACCAGCCCTTGTATATACCTGTCCTTGTACCAACCCTAGTATATACCTTGTACCAACCCTAGTATATACCTGTCCTTGTACCAGCCCTAGTATATACCTGTCCTTGTACCAACCCTAGTATATACGTGTCCTTGTACCAGCCCTAGTATATACCTGTCCTTGTATCAGCCCTAGTATCTACCTTGTACCAGCCCTAGTCTATACCTGTCCTTGTACCAGCCCTAGTATATACCTGTCCTTGTACCAGCCCTAGTATATACCTGTCCTTGTATCAGCCCTAGTATATACCTTGTACCAGCCCTAGTATATACCTGTCCTTGTACCAGCCCTAGTATATACCTGTCCTTGTACCAGCCTTTGTATATACCTGTCCTTGTACCAGCCCTAGTATATACCTGTCCTTGTACCAACCCTAGTATATACCTGTCCTTGTACCAGCCCTTGTATATACCTGTCCTTGTACCAGCCCTAGTATATACCTGTCCTTGTACCAGCCCTAGTATATACCTGTCCTTGTACCAGCCCTAGTATATACCTGTCCTTGTACCAGCCCTAGTATATACCTGTCCTTGTACCAGCCCTTGTATATACCTGTCTTTGTACCAGCCCTAGTATATACCTGTCCTTGTACCAGCCCTAGTATATACCTGTCCTTGTACCAACCCTAGTATATACCTGTCCTTGTACCAGCCCTAGTATATACCTGTCCTTGTACCAGCCCTAGTATATACCTTGTACCAGCCCTAGTATATACCTGTCCTTGTACCAGCCCTAGTATATACCTGTCCTTGTACCAACCCTAGTATATACCTGTCCTTGTACCAACCCTAGTATATACCTGTCCTTGTACCAGCCCTAGTATATACCTGTCCTTGTACCAGCCCTAGGATATACCTGTCCTTGTACCAGCCCTAGTATATACCTTGTACCAGCCCTAGTATATACCTGTCCTTGTACCAGCCCTTGTATATACCTTGTACCAGCCCTAGTATATACCTGTCCTTGTACCAACCCTAGTATATACCTGTCCTTGTACCAGCCCTAGTATATACCTGTCCATGTACCAGCCCTTGTATATACCTTGTACCAGCCCTAGTATATACCTGTCCTTGTACCAGCCCTAGTATATACCTGTCCTTGTACCAGCCCTAGTATATACCTGTCCTTGTACCAACCCTAGTATATACCTGTCCTTGTACCAGCCCTTGTATATACCTGTCCTTGTACCAGCCCTAGTATATACCTGTCCTTGTACCAGCCCTAGTATATACCTGTCTTTGTACCAGCCCTAGTATATACCGTGTACCAGCCCTAGTATATACCTGTCCTTGTACCAACCCTAGTGTATACCTGTCCTTGTACCAGCCCTAGTATATACCTTGTACCAGCCCTAGTATATACCTTGTACCAGCCCTAGTATATACCTGTCTTTGTACCAGCCCTAGTATATACCTTGTACCAGCCCTAGTATATACCTGTCTTTGTACCAGCCCTAGTATATACCTGTCCTTGTACCAGCCCTAGTATATACCTGTCCTTGTACCAACCCTAGTATATACCTGTCCTTGTACCAGCCCTAGTATATACCTGTCTTTGTACCAGCCCTAGTATATACCTGTCCTTGTACCAGCCCTAGTATATACCTGTCTTTGTACCAGCCCTAGTATATACCTGTCCTTGTACCAGCCCTAGTATATACCTTGTACCAACCCTAGTATATACCTGTCCTTGTACCAGCCCTAGTATATACCTGTCCTTGTACCAGCCCTAGTATATACCTGTCCTTGTACCAACCCTAGTATATACCTGTCCTTGTACCAGCCCTAGTATATACCTGTCCTTGTATCAGCCCTAGTATATACCTTGTACCAGCCCTAGTATATACCTTGTACCAGCCCTAGTATATACCTGTCTTTGTACCAGCCCTAGTATATACCTTGTACCAGCCCTAGTATATACCTTGTACCAGCCCTAGTATATACCTGTCCTTGTACCAGCCCTAGTATATACCTGTCCTTGTACCAGCCCTAGTATATACCTGTCCTTGTACCAGCCCTAGTATATACCTGTCCTTGTACCAGCCCTAGTATATACCTGTCCTTGTACCAGCCCTAGTATATACCTGTCCTTGTACCAGCCCTAGTATATACCTGTCCTTGTACCAGCCCTAGTATATACCTGTCCTTGTACCAGCCCTAGTATATACCTGTCCTTGTACCAGCCCTAGTATATACCTGTCCTTGTACCAGCCCTAGTATATACCTTGTACCAGCCCTAGTATATACCTGCCCTTGTACCAACCCTAGTATATACCTGTCCTTGTACCAGCCCTAGTATATACCTTGTACCAGCCCTAGTATATACCTTGTACCAACCCTAGTATATACCTGTCCTTGTACCAGCCCTAGTATATACCTTGTACCAGCCCTAGTATATACCTTGTACCAGCCCTAGTATATACCTGTCCTTGTACCAGCCCTAGTATATACCTGTCCTTGTACCAGCCCTAGTATATACCTGTCGTTGTACCAGCCCTAGTATATACCTGTCCTTGTACCAGCCCTAGTATATACCTGTCCTTGTACCATCCCTAGTATATACCTGTACTTGTACCAACCCTAGTATATACCTGTCCTTGTACCAGCCCTAGTATATACCTGTCCTTGTACCAGCTCTAGTATATACCTGTCCTTGTACCAACCCTAGTATATACCTGTCCTTGTACCAGCCCTGGTATATACCTTGTACCAGCCCTAGTATATACCTGTCCTTGTACCAGCTCTAGTATATACCTGTCCTTGTACCAACCCTAGTATATACCTGTCCTTGTACCAGCCCTAGTATATACCTTGTACCAGCCCTAGTATATACCTTGTACCAGCCCTAGTATATACCTGTCCTTGTACCAGCCCTAGTATATACCTGTCCTTGTACCAGCCCTAGTATATACCTGTCCTTGTACCAGCCCTAGTATATACCTGTCCTTGTACCAACCCTAGTATATACCTGTCCTTGTACCAGCCCTAGTATATACCTTGTACCAGCCCTAGTATATACCTGTCTTTGTACCAGCCCTAGTATATACCTTGTACCAGCCCTAGTATATACCTGTCTTTGTACCAGCCCTAGTATATACCTGTCCTTGTACCAGCCCTAGTATATACCTGTCCTTGTACCAACCCTAGTATATACCTGTCCTTGTACCAGCCCTTGTATATACCTGTCCTTGTACCAACCCTAGTATATACCTGTCCTTGTACCAGCCCTAGTATATACCTTGTACCAGCCCTAGTATATACCTGTCCTTGTACCAGCCCTAGTATATACCTGTCCTTGTACCAGCCCTAGTATATACCTGTCCTTGTACCAGCCCTAGTATATACCTGTCCTTGTACCAGCCCTGGTATATACCTGTCCTTGTACCAGCCCTAGTATATACCTGTCCTTGTACCAGCCCTAGTATATACCTGTCCTTGTACCAGCCCTAGTATATACCTGTCCTTGTACCAGCCCTAGTATATACCTGTCCTTGTACCAGCCCTGGTATATACCTGTCCTTGTACCAGCCCTAGTATATACCTGTCCTTGTACCAGCCCTAGTATATACCTGTCCTTGTACCAGCCCTAGTATATACCTGTCCTTGTACCAGCCCTAGTATATACCTGTCCTTGTACCAGCCCTAGTATATACCTTGTACCAGCCCTAGTATATACCTTGTACCAGCCCTAGTATATACCTTGTACCAGCCCTAGTATATACCTTGTACCAGCCCTAGTATCTACCTTGTACCAGCCCTAGTATATACCTTGTACCAGCCCTAGTATATACCTGTCCTTGTACCAGCCCTAGTATATACCTGTCCTTGTACCAGCCCTAGTATATACCTGTCCTTGTACCAGCCCTAGTATATACCTGTTCTTGTACCAACCCTAGTATATACCTGTCCTTGTACCAGCCCTAGTATATACCTGTCCTTGTACCAGCCCTAGTATATACCTTGTACCAGCCCTAGTATATACCTGTCCTTGTACCAGCCCTAGTATATACCTGTCCTTGTACCAGCCCTAGTATATACCTGTACTTGTACCAACCCTAGTATATACCTTGTACCAGCCCTAGTATCTACTTTGTACCAGCCCTAGTATATACCTGTCCTTGTATCAGCCCTAGTATATACCTGTCCTTGTACCAGCCCTAGTATATACCTGTACTTGTACCAACCCTAGTATATACCTGTCCTTGTACCAGCCCTAGTATATACCTGTCCTTGTACCAACCCTAGTATATACCTGTCCTTGTACCAGCCCTAGTATATACCTGTCGTTGTACCAGCCCTAGTATATACCTTGTACCAGCCCTAGTATATACCTGTCCTTGTACCAGCCCTAGTATATACCTGTCCTTGTACCAGCCCTAGTATATACCTTGTACCAACCCTAGTATATACCTGTCCTTGTACCAGCCCTAGTATATACCTGTCCTTGTACCAGCCCTAGTATATACCTGTCCTTGTACCAGCCCTAGTATATACCTGTCCTTGTACCAGCCCTAGTATATACCTGTCCTTGTACCAGCCCTAGTATATACCTGTCCTTGTACCAGCCCTGGTATATACCTTGTACCAGCCCTAGTATATACCTTGTACCAGCCCTAGTATATACCTGTCCTTGTACCAACCCTAGTATATACCTGTCCTTGTACCAGCCCTAGTATATACCTGTCCTTGTACCAGCCCTAGTATATACCCTGTACCAGCCGTAGTATATACCTGTCCTTGTACCAGCCCTAGTATATACCTGTCCTTGTACCAACCCTAGTATATACCTGTCCTTGTACCAGCCCTAGTATATACCTGTCCATGTACCAGCCTTAGTATATACCTGTCCTTGTACCAACCCTAGTATATACCTGTCCTTGTACCAACCCTAGTATATACCTGTCCTTGTACCAGCCCTAGTATATACCTGTCCTTGTACCAGCCCTAGTATATACCTGTCCTTGTACCAGCCCTAGTATATACCTGTCCTTGTACCAGCCCTAGTATATACCTTGTACCAGCCCTAGTATATACCTTGTACCAGCCCTAGTATATACCTTGTACCAGCCCTAGTATATACCTGTCCTTGTACCAGCCCTAGTATATACCTGTCCTTGTACCAGCCCTAGTATATACCTTGTACCAGCCCTAGTATATACCTGTCCTTGTACCAGCCCTAGTATATACCTTGTACCAACCCTAGTATATACCTGTCCTTGTACCAGCCCTAGTATATACCTGTCCTTGTACCAGCCCTAGTATATACCTTGTACCAGCCCTAGTATATACCTTGTACCAGCCCTAGTATATACCTGTCCTTGTACCAGCCCTAGTATATACCTGTCCTTGTACCAACCCTAGTATATACCTTGTACCAGCCCTAGTATATACCTGTCCCTGTACCAACCCTAGTATATACCTTGTACCAGCCCTAGTATATACCTGTCCCTGTACCAACCCTAGTATATGCCTGTCCTTGTACCAGCCCTAGTATATACCTGTCCTTGTACCAGCCCTAGTATATACCTGTCCTTGTACCAGCCCTAGTATATACCTGTCCTTGTACCAGCCCTAGTATACACCTGTCCTTGTACCAGCCCTAGTATATACCTGTCCTTGTACCAACCCTAGTATATACCTTGTACCAGCCCTAGTATATACCTTGTACCAACCCTAGTATATACCTGTCCTTGTACCAGCCCTAGTATATACCTGTCCTTGTACCAGCCCTAGTTTATACCTGTCCTTGTACCAGCCCTAGTATATACCTTGTACCAGCCCTAGTATATACCTTGTACCAGCCCTAGTATATACCTGTCCTTGTACCAGCCCTAGTATGTACCTTGTACCAACCCTAGTATATACCTGTCCTTGTACCAGCCCTAGTATATACCTTGTATCAGCCCTAGTATATACCTGTCCTTGTACCAGCCCTAGTATATACCTGTCCTTGTACCAGCCCTAGTATATACCTTGTACCAGCCCTAGTATATACCTGTCCTTGTACCAGCCCTAGTATATACCTTGTACCAACCCTAGTATATACCTGTCCTTGTACCAGCTCTAGTATATACCTGTCCTTGTACCAGCCCTAGTATATACCTGTCCTTGTACCAGCCCTAGTATATACCTGTCCTTGTACCAGCCCTAGTATATACCTGTCCTTGTACCAACCCTAGTATATACCTGTCCTTGTACCAGCCCTAGTATATACCTGTCCTTGTACCAGCCCTAGTATATACCTGTCCTTGTACCAACCCTAGTATATACCTGTCCTTGTACCAGCCCTAGTATATACCTGTCCTTGTACCAGCCCTAGTATATACCTGTTCTTGTACCAGCCCTAGTATATACCTTGTACCAGCCCTAGTATATACCTTGTACCAGCCCTAGTATATACCTTGTACCAGCCCTAGTATATACCTGTCTTTGTACCAGCCCTAGTATTTACCTTGTACCAGCCCTAGTATATACCTTGTACCAGCCCTAGTATATACCTGTCCTTGTACCAGCCCTAGTATATACCTTGTACCAGCCCTAGTATATACCTGTCCTTGTACCAGCCCTAGTATATACCTGTCCTTGTACCAGCCCTAGTATATACCTGTCCTTGTACCAACCCTAGTATATACCTGTCCTTGTACCAGCCCTAGTATATACCTTGTACCAGCCCTAGTATTTACCTTGTACCAGCCCTAGTATATACCTGTCTTTGTACCAGCCCTAGTATATACCTGTCTTTGTACCAGCCCTAGTATATACCTGTCCTTGTACCAGCCCTAGTATATACCTGTCCTTGTACCAGCCCTAGTATATACCTTGTACCAACCCTAGTATATACCTGTCCATGTACCAGCCCTAGTATATACCTGTCCTTGTACCAGCCCTAGTATATACCTGTCCTTGTACCAGCCCTAGTATATACCTGTCCTTGTACCAGCCCTAGTATATACCTGTCCTTGTACCAACCCTAGTATATACCTGTCCTTGTACCAGCCCTAGTATATACCTTGTACCAGCCCTAGTATTTACCTCGTACCAGCCCTAGTATATACCTGTCTTTGTACCAGCCCTAGTATATACCTGTCTTTGTACCAGCCCTAGTATATACCTGTCCTTGTACCAGCCCTAGTATATACCTGTCCTTGTACCAGCCCTAGTATATACCTTGTACCAACCCTAGTATATACCTGTCCTTGTACCAGCCCTAGTATATACCTGTCCTTGTACCAGCCCTAGTATATACCTGTCCTTGTACCAACCCTAGTATATACCTTGTACCAGCCCTAGTATATACCTTGTACCAACCCTAGTATATACCTGTCCTTGTACCAGCCCTAGTATATACCTGTCCTTGTACCAGCCCTAGTACATACCTGTCCTTGTACCAGCCCTAGTATATACCTGTCCTTGTACCAGCCCTAGTTTATACCTGTCCTTGTACCAACCCTAGTATATACCTTGTACCAGCCCTAGTATATACCTTGTACCAGCCCTAGTATATACCTTGTACCAGCCCTAGTATATACCTGTCCTTGTACCAGCCCTAGTATATACCTTCTACCAGCCCTAGTATATACCTGTCCTTGTACCAGCCCTAGTATATACCTGTCCTTGTACCAGCCCTAGTATATACCTGTCCATGTTTCAGCCCTAGTATATACCTGTCCTTGTACCAGCCCTAGTATATACCTGTCCTTGTACCAGCCCTAGTATATGTTGCACTGTTTTATAACGCCCATTTCTATTCTTTGTAATGTTTCATTTGACAAAACAACAGTTTGTATTTCTACTGCCTATCTATGGACAGGATGACAGCTTAAAAACTCGTTATCTATTAATTATATTAATGTATCTTATCGTCTATTAATTATAACATATTACATCTACTAATATTTATGATATTACATTAACTATTATATATAATATATTACATTAACTGTTATATATTATATGTTACATTAACTGTTATATACAATATATTACATTGAATATTATATATAATTTATTACATTAAATATTATATATAATATATTACATTAACTGTTATATATAATATTGTAAAGGATTTTGTCGCACCTTTACCAAACAGCTACTAGAGAAGTGTACTTGTTTAGCAATGTAACAGCAATTGCTAATGAGAGCTACTTGTTTACTAGTAGTGGCTCTATCTATAGATGAGCTATGAGTCAATAAGCTCCGTGTTGTGCCGTGTGCAAGTATACTAATACTTTTTGGCCAACTGCCAACTGAACACACCGGGTTACAATAGCTAACACTTTATTGCTTCAAGAGACAAAAGCTTACTCAGAGTACCTCTCTTTGTAAGTGCACAATCCAATCTGCCCACTGGGCCACATGTTGACAAAGTTATGCAGTTGATATGCTAATGAATCAGTTGAAAAATAACATCAGATGATTGGTTCATAACAATAATATAGGTCAACAAAAATAATAGATAAACAGGCGCAATGCAAACATATACTTATCAATAGGTAACAACAATAAAGCGCCAGTCCAGTTCTTCAGTAAGGCGGGAAATCCCCTGCTTGAATTCTTGACTCATCCATCCTTGCGGTAGGCACGCATAAACCTCTGTACTGAGGGCAGTCAGGCGGAGCTGAGTCTAGTATGGCTAATGAGTGTTTACACACTGCATACTGGCTAGCTTGGCATCAATGAGAGAGGCCACCTATGCTAAATTCCATTACATAGGCCGCTTCAACTATTAGTATCGCCGTACTCATAGTTAACTAGTCATGAGGTGGCCGCGAATTACAGGGGCCGAATCAGGTAGAGGAGGGGGGTCTGTCCACTAGACACTGTGTGGCCAGGCAAGGTGGACACGGCTCTCACGGTCAGTGGAGGAGAACCTAGTACAGAGGAGGGGGTGGCTGTAAGGGGGGGTTGCCCCGCTTAGAAGGTCCAGCCAAGAGCTCTGCTCCTCTCCTCTTACTAGGGAGGATCTTCCCCAGCGTCTGCTTACGCTCTCTGGTCACCGTGGGGGGTAGTCTAGTACCTACAGGTGGCTTTTCCTGTACCACCACTGTACGCAGGCTCAACACCAGGTCATCCCGGGTCGGGGGAGGGGTGGCAGAAAGCTTCGAAACACTCTGGCTATAGGTGAGAATGTTTGATGCCGGCACAGTGGGTACACTGCAGGGTGGGAAGGCAGTAGGGAGTGGTGGAAACTCCGTGGACTGCCACTGAAGAGGGGGTGTCTGCTTGAGCGCCAAGGAGTCACTGGAGGAGCTATGACGACGAACCCAGTTGTCCATCAGCTCTGTCTGACTAGCAACTCCTAAAAGTTCGCTCTCTCTCTCCATCTCTTCGGACCCTCCGCTAGAGTGTCTTCTTTCCAACGCCACCCAGTTTGTGTGGGTTTCCGTAAGAACTCCACCCGGGAGAGCCGTTTGAATCTCAGGCATTTTGGCAATTTCGGACGTTCTATCCACTCCTTCTGCAGTTGCAATGAGATGGCATAGTGGCTGTCCATAGCGCATGGGTGGGCCGACGTTCCTTCGTGGCCGTTGTGATGACACAGGTGGTGGTTGGTTCTCAGTCTGTGCAGGGGGGGAGGGTGTCTCCGCTACTGGGGGAGTGGCAGGCCTTCTTGCAACTGGCCGCTCCAAATTTGGCACTCTCCTTTCTGGTGGAAGAGGCAAATTAGTCTCTAATGGCGGTGGTTCAAACAGAGGGGGCGCAGGCAGGGGAGACAAGGGTGGAGGTGCTATACGCGCACGCGTCCCACGCATGTTAGGGCGCCGCCTAGGCTCCACTGCCGCTGGCGCCTGTCCTCTGGGGTCAACACTGGGGTAGTAGGGCTTAAGGCGGCATTCGTTTTGCACGGACTGCTGACCTTGCCTACTAATGAGGTAAGTGTGATTACTGTACGCCTCCTCAATCTCAAAGGGGCCGATGAATTTGGCCTGTAGCTTGGGGTTCTCTCCACGGCGTCTACGACGGTTCTCTAACCATACTTGGTCTCCAACCGTGTATAAGCCGGGCTCTTCGCCTTCCTCAGCTCTGACTTCCATTTGCTGCTCTCTTAGCGCCTCGTGTACTTCCTCCAGTCTCAACTTGAGGTTCTGGGCGTACTCGTGCACTGGCATGCAATCAGTCAGAGGGGGATGGTAGGACACTTGATCTGGCAGTCGCAGTTCCCTGCCCAGCATCATGTAGTTGGCCGTTTCACCCATCGTGGAATGAGGGGTGGCTCTGAAGGCCCTCATCAGTTGAGGGAGCAGCAAGTCCCAGTCACCTGGACAGCGCTTCAAGAGCAGTGATCGGAGGGAATCACCTAGGACCCGGTTATTCCTCTCTACGATCCCATTGGCCTGTGGGTGGTAAGGAGTGGTACGGGTCTTCTCTATACCCCACAGAGCACACAACTCTTGCATCAGGTGGGACTCAAACTGAGCCCCCTGGTCCGTGTGCATCTGCTCAGGGATGCCCATATAGCAGAAGACCTGCTCATCCAGAGCACTTGCTACCACTGGGGCCGTGGCATTTGGCAGGGCCAGAGCGTCTTGCCACCTAGTGAAGTGGTCAGTCAACACCAGGATCCAGGCATTGCCACGCTCTGTCTCAGGGAAAGGGCCCACCAAATCAACGGCCAACTTCTGCCAGGGGCGGCCAGCGTACATGCGCTGGCGGCCGGGACTGGGCTTGGTGCCACCACTCTTGGCTCTCTGGCAAACTTCACAACTCCTGACCAGACGGCGTACATCTGCCGTCATCCCTGGCCAGTACCACGTGAGTTGGAGGCGCTTCAGGGTCCTGTTCACTCCTTGGTGCGCAAGAGAGTGGGTCTGCCAGACCGTGAGACCACGGAGACCTGCTGGACAGACCGCACACCAACGGGAGCGGCGGTTGGGAGAGACCTGAAGTTCCAGCACACCATCTGTCCGGAGCCTCACAGCCCCAATGCAGTTGTTCAGTCGTCTCAACTCTTGGCTGCCGAGCTCCAACTGCTCTTTAGTGAGGGGGCGCTGTGTAGACACTGCCTGGTAAATGACAGCTACAGCGTGGTTGCCTTCACTTTGAGCCTGGACAAGGTCGACATCCGGTTGGACGGGCTGAACGGCATTGGGGGGTACCTGAGGGACAGAGAAGGTGGTTGTGCTGGGGGGTGGTGGCTGCGACTCGAACCGAGTCGGAGCTGAAATAGCGGAGAGCTGGGGCCGAAAGGAGGAGGCCAACTCTTGCTGAACTTCAGCCTTAGAGGGTCCACCATCCCTTTCTTGAATGTGACCACACTGCCTACACTCAGGGGAACACCTGCGACTCAAGCCGTCTGCGTTGCCGTGTCGGGGGCCACTCCTATGTTCAATGGTGTAATTGAACTCAGAGAGGGACTCGAGCCACCTAGCCACCTGACTGGTGGGTTCCCGGCGGCGACACAACCACAACAGGGAGGCATGGTCTGTCCGAAGACGGAAGTGCTGCCCATAGAGGTAGGGACGGAAGTGCTTGACAGCCTTCACTACTGCCAACAGCTCTCTCCGTGTGACACAATAGTTGCGCTCCTGAGGACTGAGCGTCTTACTGTAGTAAGCGATCACTCGCTCACTACCTTCCTGCACCTGCGAAAGCACAGCACCTACACCTGCATTGCTAGCATCAGTGTCTAAGGTGTACTGTAGCTTCGGGTCAGGGTAACCCAGGACAGGGGCACGGGTCATGGCCACTTTCAGCTGCTGGAATGCGGTCTCTTGGGCTGTAGACCATTCCCAAAGAGCTTGCTTACTCGTGAGCTGAGTGAGTGACCGTGCCACTGTAGAGAAGTCAGGGATGTACTGCCTGTAATACCCTACGGTACCTAGAAAGGCTTGTAAACCCTTTAACTCCTTGGGTGTCTGCCAGTGTGCTATAGCAGCAACCTTCTCCGGGTCTGTGGCCACTCCTGCACTGCTCACCACGTGTCCTAAATACCGGACCTCTGGCTTAAGCAACTCACACTTACTGGGTTTGAGCTTCAAACCGGCCTGCTGTAGGCGCTGAAAGACTTCAGCCAGGCGCTGGATGTGAGTGGAAAAGTCAGGAGCGATGACAATAATGTCATCGAGGTAGAGCAGGAGGGTCTTCCAGTGTAGACCTTGGAGTACCTTCTCCATCAACCGCTGGAAGGTGGCCGGAGCTGAAGTGAGGCCGAAGGGGAGGACCTTCCACTTCCACAGACCTGTACGGGTTGCAAACGCAGAGCGTTCACTGGCCTCTTCATCAAGGGGGACCTGCCAATACCCACTAACCAAGTCCAGGGTACTGAAGAACTTGCTCCCCGACAAGGCATCTAGACTCTCATCGTTGCGGGGGAGGGGGTAGGCGTCCTGGTGCGTGACAGCGTTCAGCCTTCTGTAATCAATACAGAACCTCCACGTCCCGTCCTTTTTTCTCACTAGAACCACGGGGGAACTCCAGGCCCCTGAGGCTGGTTCTATGAGCCTACGCTTTAGCAGTTGTTCCACCTGCCTCTCTGCCTCCGCCTCCTTCTCAGGGCCTAGCCTGTGAGGGGGTTGGCGGATGGGTCGAGTACCAGGGAGGAGAGGGATGTTGTGCGTGACCAGGGTGGTTTGGCCAACATCATGGTCTCCCGAACTGAACACGGCAGCATACTGTCGTAGCAACCCAGCTACTTGCTGCGCCTCGCGTCTGTTCTGGCACTGGGGGAGAGCGGCTGAATACAACTCAACGACGTGAGGGGGAACCGGGGAGCGAGAAGACTGAACAGGAGGGATGGAAGCGGACATGGCAATCACCTCAGTTTGCTCGACCTCTTCAGGGCTCACTCCTCTGTAGTGGCCTACGGTGCTTCCCGCCTTCAGTTCTACTGGCTGAGCAGTCGGGTTCATGCACCTCACTAACAGATGTCCCTTGCTATCTGGCTTGTTCAGACTAGCAGCAATTGGAGGACCTCCGGGTCGGGACTCTACTAACCCAAGGGGTAAGTAGCTCTGTGTGGTGACCTTACACAGAATGGTGGACTCCGTGCCTGGAGGTAGCTGTTTGGTACGAAGGACCTGAACATTGTTCATTAGCAGTGTACCGTCCTTGTTAGTACAGCGCATCTCCTTTCCTGCTACGACAATGGCACACTCACTGAACCTCATCCGGCAATCATGGTCGGTGAGGAAGGGCATTCCCAAGATAGCGTCCTCGTTTATGTGACTGATAACAAACGTGGCTTCAGTTTTCACACCACGGAGACGGAGGGTAGCTCTCACCGTACCATAGAAAGGGATCTGGGTGCCGTCGGCTAGGATACCATGGGACTCACTCTCCTGTACTGACTGTCTTACTGACTCAGGTAACTGGTTAAAGACGTGCTTGGATAGGAGATTTGTGGTGCAGCCGGTATCGACTAGAAGGGTGACTGACTTGCCTTCAAGTTTCCCTGGTAGGAAGTAGCTTGCCCGGTATGGCCGTTCCATCTCAGTGTTAGACAGCCGGGTAGGTTGAACCTTTGCAGCTCGGGAGGGGGGAGGCGACGCTCTATTTCTAGGGCGTGAAGGGCGCTCCACTGACGGGCTGACTGGTGCAACTACTGGCTTAGGTCTCTGAACTGGGGCAGGCTGGTTCTTCAGGGGACATACAGGCTCCAAAGGAGATAGGTCGAGTAAGGAGTGTACGGCGGCAGAGGTTTCATAAGGCTCTGTGCCGTCTGCGTCATGTGGTAGCACTGCATACCGGTTAGAGGTTGGCAGCTGCCACTTAGGTGGGGAAGGCGGCGCCTTCTTTCTGATAGGTGGTCCAGAGGACCCGGGTGAAGGAGTTGGAAACACAGGGTTGTGCCTCTCTACCCTTTCCAGTTCTTTCTTCCACCTTTGTGCCCTGTTACAGCTAGTCAAGGGGGTGACTACTGCGGGCACTGGTCGTTTCCCGACACGGGTTTTGCTCTGGGTACGGTGGTTGTCTTAGGCTTAGATGGACAACCTCTACTATAGTGACCTGTCTGTCCACAGCCCCAACACTGAGGGGGAACCAACCGCGCCGTAGCAGGCTGTGACACCGTGTGTTGAGAGTTCTGTCCCATGACAGGGGTGCCAGGTGTAGCTGGTGGAGGGTTGTGCACCACATTAGGCGTGTGGTGGGGTACCCGGGCAGGAGGTTGCGTCACTTCAGGAGCAGGGTACACACCAACAGGGGGTGCATACATCACAGAAGGGGTGTGTCCCACAGGAAAGAAACCCGGAGGCACCGAAGGGGGTGTATGCACCGGTTGTTGCCACTGCTTCATTTGTTGCAACTCCATAGCCATGTTCTGTACTGTCTGGAGTAGATGAGTCATCATGTCTATCGACACGGGCGCTGGCTGCTGGGGTGGAGGGGGGTAGCTCACTGTGGGGTTGTTGCTAGTAACTGGACACGGGTGAGCCATCCCTCCTGGAGCCTGCGACATCATGGCAGCAGTCTGAGAATGATGGAATGGTTTCATGGAAGGCTTACAGGGTTCTTCTTCCTCTTCATCACTTTCTACAGCTCGTACCCTGGATGATTTCGAGTCAGGAACTGTCTTGATGTGAAGGAACTCGCCTCCAGCACGAACTGCGTCTTTCAGACTCTGCGGATCCACTGCTAACAAATGGGGTTGCAGATCTGGGTTACCCAGGGTGGAGGAGAACGTCTCTAGTATCATGCGTTCAACGTGTCTGTCTGGCAAATCTTCATAGGTTATTCGAACTAGTCTTTCCACCTCGCTAGCATGTTCTTGGAGGGAAGTCTTCGATGCCTTCTTCAAGTGTGCTACACTCTGTAGCGCCTCACGGCGTGTAAGGCCAAAGCGAGCACGGAGTGCTGTGAACACTGCTTGCAGGGTGTTGGGTCTACCACAATCCAGTGCTTCATCACGAAGTGCCTCTCTCATATGGAGTAGGGTTTGGCGAGCACTCCACTCATTTGCTTCAGCGACTTCTAGAAACCGTGTGATGAAGTACTCTACATCACCTTGTCCATTGAACTTAGGAGGTTTGAAGTCCCGTGTAGGAGCAGGGGGTGGTGCAGGGTGTTGCAACACTCCTCGCAGGGTCTGTGTGAGTCTGTCTAATGCCTCAGCTTCTGCCGTGCCCACTGGCAACCGCCCAGTGCTCCTGGCTCTCTGTGTGGTCATCAACGTGGAGTATAGTCTTCACAATCAGCAGGGTTTGTCAGCACGGGAGGAGACAACTCCGTGTACCAGATGAACAGTGGAAGACTGACAGCACACTGCGTCAATGCCGTGTCAACACTAGGTGAGAAACTCTGGCCGTATATAGGCAGGACAGTTTCTCAATCACTCGGTACAGCGCATGCAGGGTACACTGCAAAGCTGAGAGGGGTACCCTGCAGAACTGAGAGGGGTACCCAGGGTTTGAAAGAGATGCCTGTACGATCTCGCGTGAGCAGTACAGCGACTACCGAGTTCACCGCGCAGGGTGACTGTAGTTCTCTTATCAAACACAGCAAGGAGAGGGGGGTGTTCTGCCGGGTGGGGGGTACCACCGGGTCAGAGCAAGGGGTGTAACAGTGTCCCTGGGTGGTAGTTTGGCTGCTACCAGGCAACTATTACGGTATAGCAAACACCAATACTCGGGGAATGAGTAGGGGTGGTGTTTGGCCGTGTACAGCTTCTCTAGTAGTGTCTAACGTTCACTAGTATCCCACCGCTGCCACCAATGTAAAGGATTTTGTCGCACCTTTACCAAACAGCTACTAGAGAAGTGTACTTGTTTAGCAATGTAACAGCAATTGCTAATGAGAGCTACTTGTTTACTAGTAGTGGCTCTATCTATAGATGAGCTATGAGTCAATAAGCTCCGTGTTGTGCCGTGTGCAAGTATACTAATACTTTTTGGCCAACTGAACACACCGGGTTACAATAGCTAACACTTTATTGCTTCAAGAGACAAAAGCTTACTCAGAGTACCTCTCTTTGTAAGCGCACAATCCAATCTGCCCACTGGGCCACATGTTGACAAAGTTATGCAGTTGATATGCTAATGAATCGGTTGAAAAATAACATAAGATGATTGGTTCATAACAATAATATAGGTCAACAAAAATGATAGATAAACAGGCGCAATGCAAACATATACTTATCAATAGGTAACAACAATAAAGCGCCAGTCCAGTTCTTCAATAAGGCGGGAAATCCCCTGCTTGAATTCTTGACTCATCCATCCTTGCGGTAGGCACGCATAAACCTCTGTACTGAGGGCAGTCAGGCGGAGCTGAGTCTAGTATGGCTAATGAGTGTTTATACACTGCATACTGGCTAGCTTGGCATCAATGAGAGAGGCCACCTATGCTAAATTCCATTACAATATATTACATTAAATATTATATACAATATATTACATTAACTGTTATATATTATATGTTACATTAACTGTTATATATAATATATTACATTGAATATTATATATAATATATTACATTAAATATTATATATAATATAATACATTAACTGTTATATATAATATATTACATTAACTGTTATATATAATATATTACATTAACTGTTATATATAATATATTACATTAACTGTTATATATAATATATTACATTAACTGTTATATATAATATATTACATTAACTGTTATATATAATATATTACATTAACTGTTATATATAATATATTACATTAACTATTATATATAATATATTACATTAACTGTTATATATAATATATTACATTAACTGTTATATATAATATATTACATTAACTGTTATATATTATATATTACATTAACTATTATATATAATATATTACATTAACTGTTATATATAATATATTACATTAACTGTTATATATTATATATTACATTAACTATTATATATAATATATTACATTAACTGTTATATATTATATATTACATTAACTATTATATATAATATATTACATTAACTGTTATATATAATATATTACATTAACTGTTATATATAATATATTACATTAACTGTTATATATAATATATTACATTAACTATTATATATAATATATTACATTAACTGTTATATATAATATATTACATTAACTGTTATATATAATATATTACATTAACTGTTATATATAATATATTACATTAACTATTATATATAATATATTACATTAACTATTATATATAATATATTACATTAACTGTTATATATAATATATTACATTAACTGTTATATATAATATATTACATTAACTGTTATATATAATATATTACATTAACTGTTATATATTATATATTACATTAACTATTATATATAATATATTACATTAACTGTTATATATTATATATTACATTAACTATTATATATAATATATTACATTAACTGTTATATATAATATATTACATTAACTGTTATATATAATATATTGTATTTACTTTTAGGTACAATGCACATTACTTAGTCTCAAAAGTCTCTGTATTTATTTTCCAGGTAAATATCACACGCAATCTCTTCACTGACAGCCTCCCTTTTACCTTTGTCGCTGACGTTCCCTCTACCTCGCTCACTACAGAGGTCAATGTCAGGTACAATTATTGGTCTACCACTAACCAATCAGTGATTAGACAAAAGATCTTTGACTTCAGTGATTGGAGCAGCTATGCAATCGCTAATTATAGTGGATTCCTATTGGCTAACAGCTATGACTCATCGGTGAGTTCAACTTTCGTTTGTAAAGTAAAATGGTTTCCTTTTTATTTTAGCATAACTTATTTTGTAATACTTATTATACGTTTCCTTTCTGTGGGCTCAGTCTATATACGTCTCCTTTCTGTGGCCTCAGTCTATATACCTCTCCTTTCTGTGGCCTCAGTCTATATACCTCTCCTTTCTATGGGCTCAGTCTATATACGTCTCCTTTCTGTGGCCTCAGTCTATATATCTCTCCTTTCTATGGGCTCAGTCTATATACGTCTCCTTTCTGTGGCCTCAGTCTATATACCTCTCCTTTCTGTGGACTCAGTCTATATACATCTCCTTTCTGTGGGCTCAGTCTATATACATCTCCTTTCTGTGGCCTCAGTCTATATACGTCTCCTTTCTGTGGCCTCAGTCTATATACGTCTCCTTTCTGTGGCCTCAGTCTATATACATCTCCTTTCTGTGGGCTCAGTCTATATACATCTCCTTTCTGTGGCCTCAGTCTATATACGTCTCCTTTCTGTGGCCTCAGTCTATATACGTCTCCTTTCTGTGGCCTCAGTCTATATACATCTCCTTTCTGTGGGCTCAGTCTATATACATCTCCTTTCTGTGGCCTCAGTCTATATACGTCTCCTTTCTGTGGCCTCAGTCTATATACGTCTCCTTTCTGTGGGCTCAGTCTATATACATCTCCTTTCTGTGGGCTCAGTCTATATACATCTCCTTTCTGTGGCCTCAGTCTATATACGTCTCCTTTCTGTGGCCTCAGTCTATATACGTCTCCTTTCTGTGGGCTCAGTCTATATACGTCTCCTTTCTGTGGGCTCAGTCTATATACCTCTCCTTTCTATGGGCTCAGTCTATATACCCCTCCTTTCTGTGGCCTCAGTCTATATACGTCTCCTTTCTGTGGGCTCAGTCTATATACCCCTCCTTTCTGTGGGCTCAGTCTATATACGTCGCATTCCGATTTCGATGAAAAATTTCTAATTAGATTTAGTTGCTTAAGACTAATAGTTTATGAATATTATCATGCAACGGTTTATGTAGAACTGTATTGGATGATCGATGAGGTTGGTTATAGATAGTTGTGTTCATATTCATTCAATTTATTTCTGCGGGCTCAGTCTAAAGATATGAGATATGAGCGGTATGAAGCAAAATATTGGTAGACAACTCCTAACTCTTTCAGTAATTTGGTTCGCTCAATTTATAAATAGCAGTGGCGGAAACTGATACATTCACTTTTGAAAACAACGACAAGGTTTGATTGGTTAGCTAGAGTGATTGCTGCTCTATGGAAACATGCTTATAAATGTGCAACCAACTCCAGAGGATACATTCTCAGTCTGCAATCAACACAGTCGAGGGAAACGTACACAGACAACTCACTACAGACAATCCACTACAGACAACCCACTACAGACAACCCACTACAGACAACCCACTACAGACAACTCACTACAGCAAATGTCAATTGTGCAACGCACTGACATTACACAGCAGAGACCTCTCATATCTCAGTTTTAGATATTGCTGGTCTCAACGGATGTTCGTTTCCTGTTTGATAGATTTGATCAGGTTTTATTTGTTGAATTTTGTCTAGTTTTTAGAATTTGCAGTTCGCTCTCAAACCAACCCAATTGTGGTTTCTCTCTCAAACCAACCCATTTGTGGTTTCTCTCTCAAACCAACCCATTTGTGGTTTCTCTCTCAAACCAACACATTTGTGGTTTCTCTTTCAAACCATCCCATTTGTGGTTTCTCTTTCAAACCAACACATTTGTGGTTTCTCTCTCAAACCAACCCATTTGTGGTTTCTCTCTCAAACCAACACATTTGTGGTTTCTCTCTCTAACCAACCCATTTGTGGTTTCTCTCAAACCAGCCCATTTGTGGTTTCTCTCTCAAACCAACCTATTTGTGGTTTCTCTCTCAAACCAACCCATTTGTGGTTTCTCTCTCAAACCAACCCATTTGTGGTTTCTCTCTCAAACCAACCCAATTGTGGTTTCTCTCTCTAACCAACCTATTTGTGGTTTCTCTCTCAAACCAAACCATTTGTGGTTTCTCTCTCAAACCAACCCATTTGTGGTTTCTCTCTCAAACCAACCCATTTGTGGTTTCTCTCTCAAACCAACCCAATTGTGGTTTCTCTCTCAAACCAACCCGTTTGTGGTTTCTCTCTCAAACCATCCCATTTGTGGTTTCTCTCTCAAACCAACCCATTTGTGGTTTCTCTCTCAAACCATCCCATTTGTGGTTTCTCTCTCTAACCAACCTATTTGTGGTTTCTCTTTCAAACCAACACATTTGTGGTTTCTCTCTCAAACCAACCCATTTGTGGTTTCTCTCTCAAACCATCCCATTTGTGGTTTCGCTAGAAGTCTATTATTTTGTTGGGTAGCAAATAACTCTGTTAGATTTTTTATCAAATGCTATTGTGAATTCGCCTGTTGAATAGATCATACTTGACACTATGTTATTATTTTAGATTATTATAATTTCTTCTCAGATTTTACATTTTTTGGTCTTCTTTTTTATTTTTTGTACTTAGTTTTTCGATAAGGATTAAACTCAAGCAAAATATGCAAAACATTTTGCAAAGAATTCATTTAAATGATGTAATATGTATGGTTTCGTCTGGTCTGCTTGCGTACTTGTAATAGATGTAAGACTCATGCAAACATGGCTGGCCCATCACAGTCTCCCCTTTCTGCCTCTGATATGAGCTCAGTAACCTCTCTGGTCCCAGCAAGTCAGTTGATGGTTCGAGCTTTCGGTAGAAATGATAGTCTAACATTCCTGTTGGTCGGCAGGGGCGAATCAAACACAATTATATTTAATGCTGCCGTAAAAGAAAGCAAAGGTGAAATTGTTGTCAAAAACATGGAGGGGGAAGTAATGTTCTCAAGCTTTGGTGGTCTAAACGACATGAACGAGAGGATGGATATCTACTCTTCATTGAATGACTTCAGCCAGCAAACAGGTATCGTAGAAGGGCACCAGGTGAAGGACATGACAGAAATGGACCCTCACCTACAGTTTACCATGCTCCCTAATGACTGCCTGTCTAACAACAGCTTAAAGATCCTCCAGCAGAAGGACTTAGCTCAACCAGAGTGCCAGAGGTTGTCTGCGTGTAAAGTTCCGTGTGGTATCTCAAGCAACTACAAGTCCGCAGCAGTTATTATACATTTTGGGGAACCCCGGGAATTGACCCCTCTAAAGAAAGCAATCTTGATGATGGCTGGACTTAAGTTATTTTACTGCCTTTACAATTTCCACCACCAACCAATGCCAACTGAAATAGCGTGTCATATGCCTCCGGCTGTACCATCTTGCCCCTCTCTAGAACTGTTACACTCATGGTCTCTGGTGAGGACGAGATACTCTTGCTGTGTCTCTAACACCAGCTCTTGCTGTGTCTCTAACACCAGCTCTTGCTGTGTCTCTAACACCAGCTCTTGCTGTGTCTCTAACACCAGCTCTTGCTGTGTCTCTAACACCAGCTCTTGCTGTGTCTCTAACACCAGCTCTTGCTGTGTCTCTAACACCAGCTCTTGCTGTGTCTCTAACACCAGCTCTTGCTGTGTCTCTAACACCAGCTCTTGCTGTGTCTCTAACACCAGATGGTTTGTTGATATCCTGGATGGTTGCACATTTGCTCCGCTCCTCATTGCGGATATAACCTTCCACAACACCGAATTAGAGACAATGTTCAAAGACACTTTTGGTGTGACTCAATTTCGATTTGAGAAACAAGCTTCTGCCAACACTTTACAAGTTTTTGATTACCATGATGCCGAAATAGGCACCGTATCATCTAAGGAGTACACCAGGGAAGGAAGAATTATCATGCAACGGAAATATGTATCACCTTTCTCGCTCGCTCACAACGGTCGAGTGTTTCAAGTTGCTTTAAAAACTGTCAAACAGATTCAAGCAGAGTTCTTCCTCAGCTCTGAGTGTCACATGATGTACATTCGTATGAACGATGACTTGAGGGTGGAGAAGAAAGCGCTGTTGTTGGCTGATGCTGTCGCTACCTCCATTTTATATAATAAGTTTTTGACTGACATCTACAGCCCCTCTGTCGACGCTTATCCATTTAGACGTACTAGTTGAGCCAAGCTGCTAAAATTGTTCTAAGCGATATAGAGTGGTAAACTTGGGTTTTACTTGTTAGTGATGGTAAAGAATTCTACCCTCGGAGTTATTTACTGGCTACAGTTATATTGTTGTGGTTCGCTCATCATGTCTCCAGTAAACTACTTCACTTTTTAGTTGAATGTATCTGTGTTTATTTGCCTTCAACTGTTTGGTTCCAAATAAACAATTAATGTAGCGTTTTTTGTTGTTGTAAAACTTAAAAATATATTATTACTGAAATATATCAAACTTATTATGATTGTAACCGAAAGCTTTTATTATTATTTACGATGGTTGATATCCTGGGACAGTTTTTAGCGTAACGTGCCAATTTATCATCTGTAACACCTTGTATGTTGTAGTAAGTATTGTAAATAAATCATTTATTATATTTGGAGCACTGAACAACTAAAACAATTATAATATCTGTAGCACTGAACAACTGAAATATACAAATTGTTGAGCTCTTTAAAGCAGATGAAAATTAGTTTTAAATCAATGCTAGATGTTTCATCGGTGAAGCTAAAAAATTGTCAAACACGAGAAATTTAGTTGCCTGGTAATGATATCTAGACAACTAACCCATTGGGTTTGCATGATGTATTTGTTTGTGATATTTCACTATCTGTGTTTGTCTTCTCACTTGTTATTGCTACGTTCCGTCACATGAAACACCACAATGAATCCAACTGTTGTTTCCTGTGTGGTATGCTAATAATATAAGTGCATGTTTTATAGACATCACCTGAAGCTATGGAGACTGTCGAGTTTGACCTCACACGACCTTTGGGTGGCATTGTCTCCTCTGACCTGACCATTCCTTATAGAGAAGACGATTACCAAGTAGTGTCTGACATAACCATTCTTCCAGGTGGGAATTATCTCCACTTTGTTGTACTGTTGTACATACTACTACATGTTACTGTTGTACACACTACAACATATTACTGTTGTAGGTACTACTACATGTTACTGTTGTACATACTACTACATGTTACTGCTGTACATACTACTACATGTTACTGTTGTAGGTACTACTACATGTTACTGTTGTAGGTACTACTACATGTTACTGTTGTACATACTGCTACATGTTACTGTTGTACATACTACTACATGTTACTGTTGTACATACTACTACTACATGTTACTGTTGTGCATACTACTACATGTTACTGTTGTACGTACTACTACTACTACATGTTACTGCTGTACATACTACTACATGTTACTGTTGTAGGTACTACTACATGTTACTGTTGTAGGTACTACTACATGTTACTGTTGTACATACTACTACATGTTACTGTTGTACATACTACTACATGTTACTGTTGTACATACTACTACTACATGTTACTGTTGTACATACTACCACATGTTACTGTTGTACGTACTACTACATGTTACTGTTGTACGTACTACCACATGTTACTGTTGTACGTACTACTACATGTTACTGTTGTACGTACTACTACATGTTACTGTTGTAGGTACTACTACATGTTACTGTTGTACATACTACTACATGTTACTGTTGTAGGTACTACTACATGTTACTGTTGTAGGTACTACTACATGTTACTGTTGTAGGTACTACTACATGTTACCGTTGTAGGTACTACTACATGTTACTGTTGTACATACTACTACATGTTACTGTTGTAGGTACTACTACATGTTACTGTTGTAGGTACTACTACATGTTACTGTTGTACATACTACTACATGTTACTGTTGTAGGTACTACTACATGTTACTGTTGTAGGTACTACTACATGTTACTGTTGTACATACTACTACATGTTACTGTTGTAGGTACTACTACATGTTACTGTTGTACGTACTACCACATGTTACTGTTGTACGTACTACTACATGTTACTGTTGTACATACTACTACATGTTACTGTTGTAGGTACTACTACATGTTACTGTGTAGGTACTACTACATGTTACTGTTGTAGGTACTACTACATGTTACTGTTGTACATACTACTACACGTTACTGTTGTAGGTGTTACTACATGTTACTGTTGTAGGTACTACTACATGTTACTGTTGTAGGTGTTACTACATGTTACTGTTGTAGGTACTACTACATGTTACTGTTGTAGGTACTACTGCATGTTACTGTTGTACGTACTACTACACGTTACTGTTGTAGGTGTTACTACATGTTACTGTTGTAGGTGTTACTACATGTTACTGTTGTAGGTGCTACTACATGTTACTGTTGTACATACTACTACTACTACTACACGTTACTGTTGTACATACTACTACACGTTACTGTTGTAGGTGTTACTACATGTTACTGTTGTACATACTACTACTACTACTACATGTTACTGTTGTACATACTACTACACGTTACTGTTGTAGGTGTTACTACATGTTACTGTTGTAGGTGTTACTGTGAAGGTAGAGGCCGGTGTGACATTTAGACTCCATCCCAATATCGGCTTCTTAGTGCTCGGCCGGCTGCTAGCCAACGGGCTCACTAGAAATAAGATTAAGTTTCTTCCAGTAGAGAAGGAAGCAGCATCCACTAGATCTAGTAGGTCATTCTCTCTTTTGTCCTGCAGGTATATTAGCTAAATGTGAAATGCCTTTCTCTGTAATTTGTAATTGTACGTTGATTAAATTCTTGGTTTGATGGGGTTTTGAATTTTGTTACCTGTGGCCCATCTTTTTGCTACTTATACTACTCTGTCAAGTCAGGTCAGGTAGGTCAGCTTGAGTTAAGTCTGTTTACATAACACAATTGTCTCATCCTGTTAATTTTGTCAGTTCGCTACCGTCGACAACAAGACAACTATTATGCTCCACCCAACATCACATCAGCAGACGGGCTGTGCAGGGAGACAGCTGTGCAGGGACTAAGGCTATGTGGAGGAGAGGATGAGAAGGAAGGCTTCCTCAAGATGTACAATACAACTATCAATGCATGGAGCTTAGTGTGTGATCCACAGTTCAACGACAGGACTGCAGAGGTAATATAAATAATGTTGTGTTGACTCGCTGGACAAAGGTGTATTTCTCTCATAGTAACTCTAGGGAGTTTGCTTGTTTCAACCTCGGATAGTTCTAGAACATTGTTCTCAGATGTACCGCAGGAGTGACTGTCTGCAAACATTAGCAGGTGGAGCTACTATGCATTAGGTTGGCTTGAGACTTTCTCTGACCATCGCTCTTGAGCTAGTCGAATGATTGTAATCTCTGCAAGAGCTGCCGGGTTTCACTGTCTGTCATAGTGCAAGATCGGACTGTGACAGCAGGTCAAAGTATCCAATTGTTGAAGGTATGAAAACGGTTTTATTTCTGTACATTTGCAGGTATTCTGTAGAAGTATGAACCACTACTCTGGAAATGTAGCTGTGCGGTACAGTGAGCTCTACGAGTACTTCACTTTTGGTAGAGATCGAGACTTGTACAAGGATCTCTGGACTCGAACATATTTGTGTAAAGGTCAGTGATCTCAGCGTTTGTCTATTTATAGTCTGTGTGAGACTCGTGATATGGTAGCATTGAGTCGGCGTTGAGTCAGCATTGCTGACGTCAAGTCGCTTGGAAATAAGTTGCACCAATAAAGCTACTTATGCAGCGCAAATGAACGTGGAAGTCTCTTGGGAAGATTTGGTCACATTGGCCAATGATAGTGCTCGTTTGGTCACATTGGCCCATGATAGTGCTCCTTGGGTCACATTGGCCAATGATAGGGCTCATTCAGTCACATTGGCCAATGATAGTGCTCCTTGGGTCACATTGGCCAATGATAGGGCTCATTTGGTCACATTGGCCAATGATAGTGCTCCTTTGGTCACATTGGCCAATGATAGTGCTCATTTGGTCACATTGGCCAATGATAGGGCTCATTCAGTCACATTGGCCAATGATAGGGCTCATTTGGTCACATTGGCCAATGATAGTGCTACTTTGGTCACATTGGCCAATGATAGGGCTCATTCAGTCACATTGGCCAGTGATAGTGCTCATTTGGTTGCCACAACTTCTCATCGTGAGCATGAATCTTTCCGTAGGGTAGTTCTTTGTAGTTGATTATAGCTCTTCAGTTTATTTAAATACAAAAAACATTCAATTACCAGCAATGTATAATGTGTAATAATGAGGAGGTGCATCTAAGCTTGTTGTGATATTTTACTACATAACGACTATCAAAGCCAATCTGTAGTTTTGTGTTATGCGCTTATTTGAGTTCGCCAACATCAATTATTTAGTATACGCCCTGCCTGGGAAAAACCACATTAATTCACAAGCATGGCCTTTCCTCATTAATTGATGTGGGCAAACTCAAATAAGCGCGTAACACAAAACGACAGATTGGCCAGAGACTATTTATGGGTATATTTATTTTAATATTCTTTAAAATGTCTAAGTCTATGATGTTTTGCTGTATTAAATGCTTGAGCTTTCTCACCAACATCAATTCTACCATATAACCTGCTGCAAATGTCTAAAAACAAGATATCAGTAAGCTAGTCATTATTTCTAATGATAAAATGTATGATTGGTGTAGCTCGGAGAAAACTTCTTCCAGGACCCTGTTCCACCTAATATATTGCTGCATACTGTGCAGAAATATGCTCTCTGGTGTAATATTGTGTCACAAGGTATGACATTCTGTTTTATATGTCACATGCCGTCACGTGGTGTCACACGCCATCAGATGATGTCACATGCCATCAGGTGATGTCACATGCCATCAGATGATGTCACATGCCATCAGGGGATGTCACGTGCCATCAGGTGATGTCACATGCCATCAGACGATGTCACATGCCATCAGATGATGTCACATGCCATCAGATGATGTCACATGCCATCAGGTGATGTCACGTGCCATCAGGTGATGTCACATGCCATCAGACGATGTCACATGCCATCAGGCGATGTTACATGCCATCAGGTGATGTCACATGCCATCAGGCGATGTCACATGCCATCAGGTGATGTCACATGCCATCAGGTGATGTCACATGCCATCAGGCGATGTCACATGCCATCAGGTGATGTCACATGCCATCAGGTGATGTCACATGCCATCAGGCGATGTCACATGCCATCAGACGATGTCACATGCCATCAGACAATGTCACATGCCATCAGGTGATCTCACATATGCTTATGGTATGATACAGGAGACGAGGACCACATCGATGAGTGCAAGTACAAAATCAACTACAACCTACAGAGATGCTCTCTCACACGCGGTTATGTCTTCATCAGATGTGGAGAGCGTAACCTTGACCTCAAATACGACTTCTGGGGTAACCTCAGGTTTGCTACCGACTCACCAGAGGCTGCAGTGGATAATATAGCCAGGTCCTCCCTACGTAATGTGGAAATAGTGGGGGCGGGTGAGTCTCGTGCCTTTACGCATTCTTTTACAGAGTTTCAAATTAAAAATGCAAAAAATTTAATCGAAAACAGCTCGTATCAAACGATCGTAGCTCATTTATGCTCTAGACACTGAGGTCATATAGATGTCACTGAGGTCATGTAGATGTCAGTGACTGAGAGGAAGAAAGTTACAAGTGTGAGGGCCAATTTACTTTTTAGAGTTATCTTTCCTTTAATCTTCAAAATTGAATTATTTTAATTTTGGCTACCTTAATTATTTTAATAAAATATTTTCAATTTAGATTTTATTATTATTGTGCACGACAATAACCTCACATACATAATTCTAGCAGTAACTATTGTCTTCACAAATAATTTCCAAGTATTATTTGAAATTAATTTTTTACTTGAGAGTTTGTCCTAGTTTTTGACACGTCTGCCCCTTTACCTTGTAACGTGGTGGCTATTAGAGTGTGCGCCAGTTATGAGAGAAAACACTAATTTAGCCAAAACATCTAAATAATCCGTAGTTTGTGGCGAGTTTGATAGTGTGCAATTTTCAACTCTGAAACTCTGAAACATTCATTATTGCACGTTCACTGAGTAAGATAGATGTACTGTACATTGAATACAGTCGAAAGTTTATGACTCCCTCCTTTAATACAATTAACTACCTCATTAACCAGTACTGTATAGTGATACATTAACTATAACCCGTTACTACTGTGTGGTAACACGTATTACATCACCCACCAGGAGTATTACATGGTAACAAGGTGTCCGCTGTGATGTCCACCTATCAGACCCCCTCCACGTACAACCTTGACATCCACGATTGCGCAGATGGAGGTCTGGACTTCATCTCTCCCCGGTCAGATGTCTTCTTACTAAACAGTAGGGTGGAGAATAACCTGGGAACTGCCATCAACATTCTTGGTGAGTCGCCCTCCCCTTCGTACAATCACTTTCAGAACCAAACCTTGAGCTACATACACATAGACCTGACTATACATACACATAAACCTGACTATACATGTCTATTGCAGTGTTAAACGGGGAGAAGGGAGAGAATCCCTCACAGTTCAAGCCCCTTAACTCGTCTAGTGTGCCGTACAGAGTGTTTGGTATGATCAACATGTGTGACTCAGAGAAAGTGATTGACGTGGACAGACGGGTGCTTGTCTACTACAAGTACGACTTTGAATCCATCAACTGTGTCAAGGTCTTCCGCAATATTCACCGGACTCAGTTGAACATCAGGTTCTTACAGGTAAGTCAGTCAGTACTTGCTCAGGTGAACTCTGTGATGCTGTGGTGCTATAGACTCTTTTGTCTGCCCTGTGTAACCCCCTTCTACGTTGGTGTTTGTATGTTCTACAGCATAATATACTACTGTACTACTGTACTACTGTACACTGAATTGTGTATGTGTATCATCTATTGTACACTATCTACTATATACTATACTACTACATACTATATACTATATACTGTATACTATCCACTGCAAACCATCTATTACATGCTATCTACTGTATATTATCTACTGTATGCTATCTACTATATACTATACTACTACATACTATTTACTGTATACTATCTACTACAAACTATCTATTACATGCTATCTACTGTATATTATCTACTGTATGCTATCTACTATATACTATACTACTACATACTATTTACTGTATACTATCTACTACAAACTATCTATTACATGCTATCTACTGTATATTATCTACTGTATGCTATTTACTATATGCTATCTACTATATGTTATCTACTGTAAGCTATCTACTATATGCCATCTACTATATGCTATTTACTGTATGCTATCTACTGTATGCTATCTACTATATGCTATCTGCTATATGCTATTTACTGTATGCTATCTACTATATGCTATCTGCTATATACTATCTACTATATGCTATCTCCTATATACTATCTACTGTATGCTATCTACTGTATGCTATCTACTATATGCTATCTACTATATGCTATCTACTATATGCTATCTACTATATACTATCTACTATATGCTATCCACTATATGCTATCTACTATATGCTATCTACTGTATACTATCTACTGTATGCAATATACTATATGCTATCTACTATATGCTATCTAATATATGCTTTCTACTATATACTATCTACTATATGCTATCTACTATATGCTATCTACTGTATGCATCTGCTAGTTGAATGACTCACACCGAAGATCGATAACTCTCACTCACAATATATAGATACGCAGGCAATAATTCCACTCTTTTGCTGAAGGTAAACCTATTCTCGGATGACTTCAGCAGGAATTCTGTAGAGGTCTTTGACGGACCAGACTTTGTGGATCACCTGCTGCTCAAGGACATCCGCGCTGACTCCACTGAACAGGTGACTGCTGCCGTTGTTTGTTGCTTCTACAGCATTGCTATATGTTGTGTTGTATGAGCTCTGAGAGTGTTACCATGAGCTCTACAGCATTGCTATATGTTGTGTTGTATGAGCTCTGAGAGTGTTACCATGAGCTCTACAGCATTGCTATATGTTGTGTTGTATGAGCTCTGAGAGTGTTACCATGAGCTCTATTTGCAGGAGAAACGAAGTGTATACAAGACTACAACCTACTACAATGTAGAGTTCAAGGAAGACCAACTTCAGTACCAAATGGGAGTTCATATTCATGCCAGCCCTGCTTCTGGAGTGCATGGCTTTATAGCAGAGATAACCACTAGCGCTAGCAGTTATACAGGTATATACAGTACATTGTCTAGTTACAATATATTATATATAAGTACATTGTCTAGTTACAATATATTATATATAAGTACATTGTCTAGTTACAATATATTATATATAAGTACATTGTCTAGTTACAATATATTATATATAAGTACATTGTCTAGTTACAATATATTATATATAAGTACATTGTCTAGTTACAATATATTATATATAAGTACATTGTCTAGTTACAATATATTATATATAAGTACATTGTCTAGTTACAATATATTATATATAAGTACATTGTCTAGTTACAATATATTATATATAAGTACATTGTCTAGTTACAATATATTATATATAAGTACATTGTCTAGTTACAATATATTATATATAAGTACATTGTCTAGTTACAATATATTATATATAAGTACATTGTCTAGTTACAATATATTATATATAAGTACATTGTCTAGTTACAATATATTATATATAAGTACATTGTCTAGTTACAATATATTATATATAAGTACATTGTCTAGTTACAATATATTATATATAAGTACATTGTCTAGTTACAATATATTATATATAAGTACATTGTCTAGTTACAATATATTATATATAAGTACATTGTCTAGTTACAATATATTATATATAAGTACATTGTCTAGTTACAATATATTATATATATAGTACATTGTCTAGTTACAATATATTATATATAAGTACATTGTCTAGTTACAATATATTATATATAAGTACATTGTCTAGTTACAATATATTATATATAAGTACATTGTCTAGTTACAATATATTGTACAGGAATTTGCGTCTGGGTGGTAGCCACCTGTACACACTCCCGACGTGCTCTACTTCTGCCCAAGTCTACTTACAATAATTTGCTATTATTGTTCGTATTGTCTGGAGAGCCTTTATTGGTTTGTGCATTTATGGGTGCGGCCGAATCTGGCGTGTATGTTTGCTGGCAGTGGACAATAATTATTTGACAATTATTGGCTGCATCCGAACATGTACATGTCCGACGGCAATTGTACTGCAATTGCCGTTCTAGTTTATAGTTTGTTTCGAACTGTGCTCTGACATTAATTCCTCAGGAATTACTTGTCTAGTTTATAGTTTGTTTCGAACTGTTACTGTCGGCAATAATTATGCTGGAATTATTTACAGTCGAATCTGGGCTCAGCCGAGATCGACAAATAATTTCACTGCAATTATTGCTAGCTAACTTGTTGGATTCCCCGAATCCGAATTTAGTAAGAGCCGAACTATTAGTGCACTAGGCCTTGTGTTGTAATCCTTGCCTCAGGCAAGGGTATACACAGTGATAGGGCGTACCGTTCTCACTTTCCACCTTAGCGTCGTGCTTGCTAACAGTCGACTTGTCCAGCGCTGGTAGTTTAGGTGCTCCTAGTAGTGCTTGCTTCAAGAGAGAGAAATTCTTCTGAGAGTCAGGCTAACTCTCAAGTGAGAGTGTCCGGGTAACTCTGATTTTATTAATTCAAACATCCATATTTATACACATGATTATCTAACATAAAAGTGATACACAAAGGAGGCCACACCTCGCACAAACAATGGGCTAGAGTGGTCCAATAAAACGTAGTAGGTGGTGTTAAAGTGATCGCATGAATAATTGCACATGGCCAATATATATGATTGCATGCTACAGTAAAATAATAATAAATGCATAGAACGAAGCTGCGCTAGAGTGCAGGCATAGAACTAGGTAAGTGTTGGTAGTGTTACATAGTCACAATTGTTCGTACTGGCGTCCCTAACAATATTATATATAAGTACATTGTCTAGTTACAATATGTTATGTATAAGTACATTGTCTAGTTACAATATATTATATATAAGTACATTGTCTAGTTACAATATATTATATATAAGTACATTGTCTAGTTACAATATATTATATATAAGTACACTGTCTAGTTACAATATCTAATATATAAATGTAAGTCGGTTTTTGCGATGTTAGCTTAAAACTCCGGCACTACTGCATCAATCTTAATAAAAAATACATATTCAGAGTCGTCATTACATTCTCTAGGTTATAACACTCTTGAATTTTGATTTTGCTAGAGGATCGCCGCAAAATTTGCAATAGAAACCTCATTCTCATCAATTATGCCAAGTTACATCCGGCCATATTTTTCTGCCTTTCATGACATGTTCGGTTTATTTTGATTATATTCCGACATGCTGCAGCCTTTTGATTGGTCAGCAGTGCTACAGCGAGTCAAGTATTGATATGTTCGCCAAACAGCATTGTTTTGCTAGCTTTTTTCGGTCTTATAATTGCTTCTCCACCGACTCCCCTATCTATCAACTGTATTTGCCTTTCACATTCCAACATTATCTCATTGCTTATTCCAGGCTGATATTGTTGTTTAGCAATTTTCTTGAAGCCCGTGGCTATACTATTAAAATGATTAATATGATGATAACAATAATGTATTGTGCAGGATTTTGTGATAACTAGTACTTAGTTATTCCGGTAGCCACCTACACTAGTGACCCTGTAGGACTCTATACAGGGTCACTAACCTACACTACCTCTAGGCAAGAGAGCTGCTTGTCGATCCCGACAGTCTGTAGGCCAGATAGCTTGTCGTTATCCACCTATCAGCATAATTGCTGGAGGAGGAACGCGTCGGCTATTATCTGCCGTACAAATCTGTCGTCGTCACTGTCTATTAGATAACCTAATTGCTGTCAGGACCCAAGGGTCGTTCGAGCCGTTATCGTGTCGTAGTATGCTTGTCTGTTTGAGAATATCAAGTTATTAGCTTGAGTGAGTGTGTGCTGTTATATTTTGCATAAGAAAATACACAGTGAGTCTCCCCAGGTACACTGCCTTGTGAGGAGCTCTGTTGGCCAATTTATACAAGAGAGGCGGTGCCAAAAACAATCTTAGCCTCGTTTATAAATGGAAATAAATTTGTAGTAAAAATATAATAATAATAATAGCGTGGGTTGCGTCGAGGCTATGCATCGATCGCAACATGTGACCAATAAATGTACTAAATGGAACTGTTAGATATTGTTTGTTTGTTGTAGCTGAAGTTCGTAGTTTTTCCTGCACACAGCCCCCTCCATTGGTCGGCATAGGGGTCCAATACAAAAATAAAAATACGAACGAAATAGTCACATGTGTAACAATCAAGAGAGCGTAGATACAAAGGAGTGTAAATATAATTGATACGATACCAAGGTGCATAGAACCATGTAGTAGGCACACAAAGAAAATATATAAGACTATATGCATAGACATAGGTAGTAAATAAAGTATGGGTAAGTAATGCGTAGATAGATATGAGTTACTACGACCTCTAAATAATGCGGTAAGTAATGTTACTTGTCTAGCTGACTTTCGAGACATCTTATTTGGTCCTTGACCTCCTGTGCTTGCTGTAAAAGTTTATATGCATCTGTAGTCAGTTCACTTAGTTCGGCTCGCTTGCGTGCTAGCCTTCTCTCTTGCTCTCGGCGTTCACTCCGTCGTCTATCTTCTCTAGGGGGAGAGGTATGTACGATGCGGCATCGTGCAGCCGTCAGGGAGGTGTCCTTGTTTTGTCTAGCCGTTCTAGTGTCCTCTACTCGTCGATGTGCCTTCCTATGTCTTTCTGTTTTGTTGTCCAATTGTTTGCATAGCAGTACTGTCCTTTTTACCTGCTCGGCCGTAGTTTCTACCTTCTTCGGCTTGTAGAGGGGTGACACCTCGCGTGGCAACTTCTTTATGGGGCTGCTGGTGTGTCGGGGTGCTCCCAGACGATCCTGAATTGAAGAGGCTCGTTTGGGTGCGGGTGGTACATTCTCTTTCTTTTCTGAGATCGGCTGTGGGTGTCCAAATGGTGGTGGCTGTGGCCATGTCATAAATTGGGCAAAGTCGGGATACGACTTTGCGTCTACTTCATATAGAGGAGCCTGGGGTCCACCATGCGCCGTAGCCTTGTTTTGCTTTGTTATGTGTTTCCTCAATGCATCTCTCGATGCTGATTTCTTTCCGCAGGTGCAGAAATAGTATACAAAATGTTGATGTGTATGGTATACTACCCTCTTTCGTCCGTTGGTGTAGTGGCATTTGGTGCACTGCCAGTTGTCGTCAGTACCTTCTACCTTTGTTACCATCTCCTTTAGTGCAGCAATGGTATCTGCCGACAGCCACGTAGTACGAGTTGCCGTACTTTCGCTCAGCTGAGTGCTTGTCGGTACAGTTACTCTGTTTACCTGTACGGCCTCTTCTTTCTCCAGGCGTGTTCGTCTTTGTGCGTGTACCTCGTCTTTTGTTGCTACTCTGTTATTGCAGGGAGCCTGTCCTCTCTCCAACTCACTAGCCACCTCCATCAGGTATTCTTCGCCGACAATCTCTTCGGCTATTGAGGCATCCTCTTCTAGTGACACGTCCTGCTGCCTTCGCTGTCTCATGCTGTCGAGTGTTGTTGTAATAATATTAATTAATTTAAGAGTAGTGTTTGTTTGTTCTGTGCTGCCTGAAGGTTTGCTGCCAAGTGATAATTGTTTGTTCTCTTGCGAGCAAACTTGCCGCTGTGTTAGGTGAGCAGCTATCTGATTGGTGGGCCCTGGTTCGACGTCATCTCCCCACGTGGTCATCTCCCCTACGTCATCGCTTGATATCTTAGCTGTGGTCCCTCGCTCAGTGATCGATCTATGGAGCATAGAACTATCGTTTTTCGTTCTAGTGATAGAGTTCTCCTGGGTGTTGTCCTCCCCTGGTAGTTGTTCGTCGCTGCGAGCCAAGATTTTATCGTGAGAGGTAAGTTGTTTATTTATTAATTTATCTTGTTGTGTCGCCAATTGTTTCCAATACATTTTTGCATTTTCTAATGAATCTGGCAATGCCTTGTCTTCGGAGCACTGTTTTAATACCAATAGTATATTTTTTTGGTGGTCACTGTGCTCTGAAGGTTCTGGGCATTGTTTTATTACTGCTGGAAGTAATAAATGATTGTTACGATGTACTGTCTCTCTGTCGGTCATCTGATAGCATTGGTAATCGGCTAGTTTCGACGGCAGCCTAGTTGTTCGCTTAGGCCTGCTCGTTTCTACCAGCCTTTCACTAATCGCTAGCTCCTCCTCTTCAATCTGGTGATGTTCTACTGCAGTCTCGGCCAGGGGTTCTGTCACCTGGCCGCCGGCATTTCCCTCTGTTGTACTGGGGACTGGAGGGGGGGTGGCTTCAGCGGCCCTGTTGGTTGGTAATGCTGGCCACTCCCTGTCTTGTTCCCATTGCTCATGTCGGCTCTGTCTGGGTTGAGGGCTTGGTATCGTCTCCCAGCCTCTGTTCTGGGGAGGCTGGTGGTTGGTCCGTGGAGCGGCCTGTTCCAGGAGGACAGGTAGTGGGGCGAGCTGGCGCTCCAGGACCTGTAGGTCAGCCTGGGCAGTTTCTCGTGCTTCGGTGCGTTCAGTGGGTGGTGCACCAGGGTCGGGGGCTTGCCTGATGCTGGGTCCACAGGGGCGGCCCCTCCTTCTGACTGCACCCTTCATGTTCGGGCGTAGGGCGGTCTCCCTGTTGGCGGGAGCCCTACCCATGGGTTCATGGCAGGGGCGGTATTCTTTTAGGCGCCGCTCGTTCTGTACCGATGTCTGGCCGTCCTTCTCTATTTTATAAGTGTGATTTTTGTAGGCCTCCACCACTCGGTATGGCCCGATGAAGCTGGGCTGTAGTTTTGGGTTACTACCCTTTACCCGCCTCTTGTTCTCTAGTACCACTAGATCATTGGGCATGTAAAGCAATGGCTCCTCCGTGTCGTCCTGCCTGACCTCTGTCTGTTGTTCTCGGAGTAGGTCGTGGGCTGCCTTCAGATCCTCTTGCATCTGGAGGGCATATTCCGTCACCAATTGTTTGTCGGTGTCTGTGGGTCTACCATCCAGCTGATCAGGCAATCTAACCTCTCGTCCCAACATGAGGTAGTTCGGAGTCTCCCCTGTTGCGGAGTGTGGGGTGCCGCGGAACGCCCTCATTATTTGGGGTAGCAGCAAGTCCCACTCCTCTTGTCCGCGCCGGAGCAGGAGTGTCCGTAGAGAGTGACCCAGTGTCCGGTTCTGCCTCTCCACTACCCCGTTGCCTTGGGGGTGGTAGGGGGTGGTACGTGTTTTGTCGACGTTCCACAGGACACAGAGTTCAGCCATGAGCCGTGACTCAAACTGTGCTCCCTGGTCTGTGTGGAGCTCCTCTGGCAGTCCCCAGTAGCAGAACACTCGTTCGTCCAAAGCTGTGGCTACCGTCGGGGCGGTGGCGTCTGGAATGGCGATGGCATCGTGCCACCGCGTAAAGTGGTCGGACAACACCAAGATCCACTTATTCCTTCTCCTGGTCTCTGGGAGAGGTCCGACCAGATCCACTGCCACCTTCTGGAAGGGCCGGCCGGCGAACAACCTCTGCCTCTCTTGGGCTGGCTGCACTCCCCCTCTTTTTGCCACTTGACAGACCTCGCAAGACTTGACCAGTCTTCGTACTTCAGCAGACATTCCCGGCCAGTACCAGTTCAGTTGGATTCGGTTTCTGGTGCGATTTACACCAGCATGGGACAGCCCATGCGTATCCCATATTACCTGTCGGCGTCGGGATGACGGACAGACTACACATAGTCTGGTCCGGCCTTTGGGGGCTATTTGCATAGTTAGCGTGCCGTCCGGCTGTACCGACATGGCCTTCCTGCGGCTGTAGAGCGCGCGCAGCTCTCTACTCCCTTCTTCCAACTCTCTCTTGGTCACTGGCCTACCACCGCTGATCTCCTGGTACATCCTGGCCACTGGGTTCTGGCCGGTGCGCTGTTGTTCCACCAGTTCTGTACTGGTGACCACACACAGCTCGGGCACGTCTGCCTTTACCTCTTGGCTTCGTATTGGCACTGGATCGGCCTGTTGGCTTCTGGGTAGCACGTCCTCTGAGATAGGAGGCCTCGCTAACTGGAGTTCTGGTCCAGGGGCCCTGGCAAGTTCAGCATGGGTCGGCCCACCATCACGCTGCTCTATGGCACTGCACTGACGGCAGTCCATACAAGGTTCGCGTCTGCTCAACCCATCAGCATTCCCATGCTGTTTGCCAGCCCTGTGCTCGAGTTTGTACACAAACTCAGCGAGAATCTCCAGCCACCTCGCAATCTGGTTGGACGGCTCCTTCCGCCGGCACAGCCACCTCAAGGAGGCATGGTCGGTGCGGAGCTTGAACTCCCGACCGTAGAGGTACGGCCGAAAGTGTTTGACTGCCTTGACGACAGCCAGCAGCTCGCGCCGAGTCACGCAGTAATTCCGTTCGGCGGGTGCTAGGGTCTTGCTATAGTAGGCGATGACCCTTTCCTGTCCGTCCTGTACCTGCGACAGCACTGCCCCTAATCCGACGGCACTGGCGTCCGTGTCTAGGATATAGGTCTTGGCAGGGTCGGGGTAGCCTAGCACTGGTGCTTGTATGAGCCCCTGCTTGAGGCGTTCAAAGGCCACTTGCTCCTCCTCCCCCCATTTCCAGGGGGTGTCCTTGCTGGTCAGGACAGTCAGAGGTTTAGCAGTGGTAGCGTACCCTGGCAGATACTGCCTGTAGTACCCTGCCGTGCCAAGGAAGGCTTGCAGTCCTTTGATGTCCCTGGGTGGTGCCCATTCGGCTACAGCTTGTACCTTCTCTGGGTCCGTAGCAACGCCCTCTGCACTTACTATATGCCCCAGGTACTTGACCCGTTGCTGTAGTAGCTCGCACTTGGACGGCTTGACCTTAAGGTTGGCATGCTGTAGCCTATTCAGCACTTCCCCTAGTCTCTGCAGGTGTGTCTCGAAATCGGGTGCAATTACAATCACGTCATCCAAGTAGAGTAGCAACGTCTTCCAGTGCAGCCCTTGCAGCACTCGTTCCATCAAACGCTGGAACGTGGCGGGGGCTGAGGTCAGCCCGAAGGGCAGCACTTTCCAACGCCACAGTCCACCCCTGGTGATGAATGCCGACTTCTCCCTGGCGTCTGCATCCAGCGGCACCTGCCAGTATCCACTGGTCAGGTCCAATGTGCTAAAGTATTTGCTGCCAGCTAGGGCGTCAAGGGACTCGTCTATCCTGGGTATAGGATAGGCGTCCTGCCTAGTGACATCGTTTAGCCTCCGGTAGTCGATGCAGAACCGCCACGTGCTGTCTTTCTTGCGTACAAGCACCACCGGGGAGCTCCATGCCCCGTCTGCGGGCTCAATCAGCCCCTTCTTTAGCAGATCTTTTACTTGCCGTTCAGCTTCAGCCTCTTTCTCAGGCCCTAGCCTGTGGGGAGGCAGCCGAACCGGCCTGGTGCCCTGGACAACTGGAATGGCATGCTCTACAAGGTCAGTACGGCCGATGTCTCCGCTATTTTTGCTAAACACGGCCTCGTACTTCCTAAGCAATCCCCTCAACTGTTCCATCTGTTGCTCGTCTTTGCACCCTCTGCTCGCCTGCTCATACAGTTCCATCAAGTGGTGAGGCACCGATGAACCTGTCTGACTTGGTCCTGTGGGGGTCCCGGGTGTGGCCTGTTGTACCTCATTGTCTGCTACCCCGGTGAACGTTCCGATAACCTCGCCAGCTGGCAGGCTTATCACGTTCGGAGTAGGGTTGAGGCACCTGACCAGCACCCGTCCCTGTCCATCTGGTGAGTTTATGCTCGTAGCCAGCGGTAGGTTCCCTGGTATACTCTGGATCACCCCTTGCGGACAGTAGCTCCGTGCGGCAAGGTGGCACGGTATGGTGGCCTCCGTCTGTGGGGGAATCTCTATTTTCCGAAGCACTTGGACTTTGGAGATCAGTGCCCTCCCATAGCGGTCGGTGCACACCAGTTCCTTGTCCTGCATGAACAATACTGGCTGATCAAAACCCATACGGCACTTTTGGTTGGCCAGGAAGGGCATCCCTAGGATGACATCCTCGCTGATCTGTGTGACAACGAACGTTTCTGTGTATGCCACAGATCGGACTCGTCCTGTCACCCTGAGCAGGCCGTAGAACGGCAGCTTAGTACCGTCTGCCATCAGCCCATGGGAGTCATACTCCTGTAGGGTGGCCTTGCGGCTGTCTGGTAGTCGCTCGTACACGCTCTTGGCCAGCAAGTTGGTGTTACAGCCGGTATCCACCAGATAGGTCACTGTCTTTCCCTCTATTTTGCCTGGTAGGTAGTAGCTCGACTTGTGGGGTCGTTCCATCTGGTTAATGCAGGAGGTAAGAGGTGTTACGTCTGTCAGCAGTCTGGGCGGCTCTCGAGGCTCTCTCCTTCGTCTGGTAGGAGTCTGTGCTCGTCTGCGCCACTGTTTCCTCGTCCTCTCTTCCTCGGTGGTTGTAGCCAGTGGTAGTAACCCTTCGTCGTCTGATTGACTGTCCTCCAGGGTAGGCAGGGGGTCGAACCTATTTTGTGTTAGGACTGGTATCGGTGGTGGCATGGGCGAGCTACGGGCTGGACGCCTGGCTTCTTGCCACCCCTCAGGGGTCTGTCCTCCAGACCCACCTTGTCTGTTGGTTCTTGCGGCCCATTTGCAGCCAATAGGTTTCCCTACTGCTGCGGGCCGGTTGCGTTTCCCTGGTTAGGGGACCAGGTCTCCTGGCGACACTCCCGTTGGGTGTGTCCCATTCGTTGACACCTCCAGCATTTAATTATCTTTTTTGGTGGTCTGGCTGGGTTACTGTCTGGTTGAGTAGTCTTGAGGGCAGCCACCTCTTGGGTCAGTGCGCTGAGTGCTTTAGCCAACGTCTCCAGGTGGGTCTCTACTCCAGGGGCCGTCCCTGTAGCTTTTACTTGCTGACACTCTTGTTCTTCCTCTGCCTCTACTGCCCGGATTTTAGGGCCTGGGTAGGCCGGCTGTATCTGCAGGTATTCGTCGCCTGCCTTGACTGCGGCCTCTAGAGAGGTCGGTTGGATTGCCAACAGGTGCCTTTGCAGATACGCGTTCCCCAGTGTGTTCTGGAAGTGTTCCAACGCATATTCGTTCCTCTGTATCCGAGGGGAGTCGTCGTGGGCCGTCTCCACCAGCGCCTCAATGGCGAGGGCGTGTTCTCTGAGCGAGTGTCGTGGCTCCTTACGGTAGCCAGACAGCCTTGCTCTGGCTTCCCGACGGGTGAGCCCGAAGCTTGCCTTTAGGGAGTCCATGATCGCCCAGATCGTCTCTCCTCGTCCACATTGTTGTGCCTTCCCTTGTAGTGCCTGCCTTAGATGAATAATGGCCGTGGCTGGGGCCCAGTCATTGGCTTCCGAGACTTCCTGGAAACGTTGCAGGAAGTACTGCACGTCGCCAGAGCCGTCGTAGACTGGTGCCTTGAAAGGAGACGTCTTTGGGGGGACGTCAGTCAGCTTTTCTAGTATGTTAGTTAGCTGCCCCATGATCCTGGTGGTCGGATCTCTATCTACACTCATGGCTCGTCTGTTGGCCATGATCTGTCGTCTGCTCCCTTCTGTCCTAGAGGTCCTTCTTGCCAGGGGATTCGCAAATCCCACTGCTGCCACCAATGTGCAGGATTTTGTGATAACTAGTACGTAGTTATTCCGGTAGCCACCTACACTACCTCTAGGCAAGAGAGCTGCTTGTCGATCCCGACAGTCTGTAGGTCAGATAGCTTGTCGTTATCCACCTATCAGCATAATTGCTGGAGGAGGAACGCGTCGGCTATTATCTGCCGTACAAATCTGTCGTCGTCACTGTCTATTAGATAACCTAATTGCTGTCAGGACCCAAGGGTCGTTCGAGCCGTTATCGTGTCGTAGTATGCTTGTCTGTTTGAGAATATCAAGTTATTAGCTTGAGTGAGTGTGTGCTGTTATATTTTGCATAAGAAAATACACAGTGAGTCTCCCCAGGTACACTGCCTTGTGAGGAGCTCTGTTGGCCAATTTATACAAGAGAGGCCCAAAACAATCTTAGCCTCGTTTATAAATGGAAATAAATTTGTAGTAAAAATATAATAATAATAATAGCGTGGGTTGCGTTGAGGCTATGCATCGATCGCAACATGTGACCAATAAATGTACTAAATGGAACTGTTAGATATTGTTTGTTTGTTGTAGGTGAAGTTCGTAGTTTTTCCTGCACAGTATAACAACACTAAATAATTGTTAGTTTTAATAATAATCAAAATAATAATTAATAAACACCATCTCCTCCTGCATTGTTATTTTTATGCTTGAGTAACTGTTATTATTTTTATTGTTATTAGTAGTATAATTTTTTTCATTATTACTATTACTATTCATTATTACTATTATTATTACTATTATTATTACTATTATTATTACTACTATTATTACTACTACTACTATTACTACTACTACTATTACTACTGCTATTACTACTGCTACTGCTGCTGCTGCTATTGCTGCTACTATTGCTACTACTATTGCTACTACTATTACTATTATTATTTTTATTAGTAATATTATTTTTATCAATGTTGTATAAAAGTAGTTGTTTTTCTTTTTTGTTTAAAAATAATTTATAGTTAATAACACTGTGGTTGAATACTGCTCATTAATATTAGTACTGCCCTATACCCTCATCTCTTCCATATCATTATATTCCTCAATTTAAGCACAAACAACTTTGATACAAATAAATATCATTAGCATTGAAACTTATGAACAAAAACCATAGCCACAGTGTATCCTAACAATAATAACAACCATGAATGAGCAATACTGGTAATGCATACAAAATAATGATATACGCCGCAATAAAAATAAAAGTAATCAAAAGGAACCCAATGTATCAGAGTTGTTTTCAATTTCTCTGGCTTTCTTCAGCAGTAGAACTTTTTCTTCTTTGTTTTTTTTGCTTTTTAAAGTTGTTTTCCCATGACAACAAATACTTAATAATTATGAGTAGGTCTACAACAGCAGCGCAAAGCGAGTCTATGTTTAAAGGCTTGCAATATTTTTGACTAAAGGTTTTTAATTAATTTTCATTATTATTACTTCTCCTGCATTTAATAATGATTAATCGACCTATCTCTCTACAACGTTGGTAATAACCATCATAGTTGAAATATCGATGGTAGAAGGTTGATAAAGGATACAAAATATTATACCAAATTATACAAAAATTGCATAAAAAGAGTGACAAAAATAGTCATTTGTTTCGTTTTGTTTGAGCTGTGCCTTGTGGGCAACCCTAAAGACGGGTCTCATAAGCTTGGAGCTTGTGTGAGCAGCACCCTATACCCATGCCCGCCGTTACCGGCTACTCTTCCGAAAAGGCAGAGGGGGATCTTTTACTAGCATGACTCCATAGTTATTATGGAGAGTGCAATCAAACTAGGGACCACGTTATTTTTATGCCCATATCCGACCAGGCAGAGCATAGGAAGCCAAATATCTTGCTCACAGATAACCGTGCTGGGAATCGAACCCCCAGATCCAGGATTGAAGTGCAAGCACTTTAACCACTAGACCACACGTGCCTCCTTAAGGAACTTGAGGAACTTAATCCGTAATTTGTGCAAAATTTGTACACAGTTTGTTTATTTTAATGACATTTGACTTTACCTGTTACTCAGCATGCCATGAAAAAGAACTGGATTAATTATTCCAAACAGCTTTTCTCCAACTCCACAAGGTTTACGTAAATTCAGAAAAAATAAAAATGATTGTGGATTTTTGTTACAATTGCGTTGCGATTGCCATACTGTGAACAGTGCATGTTTAGCTGATTTACTTACACAGTTGATGCAGCATTCTAAAATACGTTTCCGAAATATTGACCAATGGGTTGCACAGTCACTAAGCACATGTTTTGATATGGAAATTTAAAATACAAGTACTTGAATATGCATCAGATTCTCTGAGTTGGTTTTTCACTAAATGCACAACTACAGCAAAACCTTGAGTTGACTTTTTGGAAATATAATCCATGCTTTATGACTATCGCCTTTGGCGGGAAAATAACCTTAAAAAAATGCCTTTTACCTCCTGGAATATCTAGACTCGAGCTATTACGAAAGAGTTGCACGCTCATCTCTTCAAAAAGAAAAGTCAACTTTTTTGCAAGTTGTTGTTATGGGTGGTGGTGTGCAATAGGGAGAGCAATGTGTTGCGTGGAACAACCGTTGAACTTCTGCAGATGCTGTGTAATTATGTTCAAAGATTTAATTATTTTATGAAGCAAGAGGAAGTTGGCACACCCATGCGTCTATAAATTTATAATTAGCGCGAACAAAAAATTTCCAAGAACTGTTGGATGCTCTGACAGCAAATTTCGTAAAAATTTTAACCATACATAATGATTGAAACATGTAGACAAATTTAGCACCCTCAAGCCAACTGGCAAGGCAAAACTTCATAAAAAACTCCATAACACTAGCCCCTCTTGGGGTCCCTAACATCATTTTCGCACTTTTTGTGTTATCTCCACGGGCAACGCCGGGTATTTCTGCTAGTATTATATATAAGTACTTTGTCTAGTTGCAATATATTATATATAAGTACATTGTCTAGTTACAATATATTATATATAAGTACACTGTCTAGTTACAATATATTATATATTAGTACACTGTCTAGTTACAATATATTATATATAAGTACACTGTCTAGTTACAATATATTATATATAAGTACATTGTCTAGTTACAATATATTATATATAAGTACATTGTCTAGTTACAATATATTATATATAAGTACATTGTCTAGTTACAATATATTATATATAAGTACACTGTCTAGTTACAATATATTATATATAAGTACATTGTCTAGTTACAATATATTATATATAAGTACGTTGTCTAGTTACAATATGTTATATATAAGTACATTGTCTAGTTACAATATATTATATATAGTACATTGTCTAGTTACAATATATTATATATAAGTACACTGTCTAGTTACAATATATTATATATAAGTACATTGTCTAGTTACAATATATTATATATAAGTACATTGTCTAGTTACAATATATTATATATAAGTACATTGTCTAGTTACAATATATTATATATAAGTACATTGTCTAGTTACAATATATTATATATAAGTACATTGTCTAGTTACAATATATTATATATAAGTACATTGTCTAGTTACAATATATTATATATAAGTACATTGTCTAGTTACAATATATTATATATAAGTACATTGTCTAGTTACAATATATTATATATAAGTACATTGTCTAGTTACAATATATTATATATAAGTACATTGTCTAGTTACAATATATTATATATAAGTACATTGTCTAGTTACAATATATTATATATAAGTACATTGTCTAGTTACAATATATTATATATAAGTACATTGTCTAGTTACAATATATTATATATAAGTACACTGTCTAGTTACAATATATTATATATAAGTACATTGTCTAGTTACAATATATTATATATAAGTACATTGTCTAGTTACAATATATTATATATAAGTACACTGTCTAGCTACAATATATTATATATAAGTACTTTGTCTAGTTACAATATGTTATATATAAGTAAGTACATATACAGTACATATACAGTACACTATGTATATTATGTACTATGTATATTATAGTATACTATGTATATTATATACACAGTACACTGTAACACTCCACATTATGTGACAGGTGCCGAAGGAGTACACAAGGTTATTGGTAACTTGTTCCACAAAAACTGTGGTGGTTCCTTACGATACTCAACTGTGGGGGAGACAAATCCTGGTGTTGTTGTTACAGGTGAGTAACAACAACTGCAGTCTAACTGCATGTATTTAACTTTATTGTGTAGTTCTATGTCCATGTGTTATATATTATATTGTACAGTTATATGTCTATGTGTTATATAATATATTGTACAGTTATATGTCTATGTGTTATATAATATATTGTATAGTTATATGTCTATGTGTTATATATTATATTGTATAGTTATATGTCTATGTGTTATATATTATATTGTACAGTTATATGTCTATGTGTTATATAATATATTGTATAGTTCTATGTCTATGTGTTATATATTATATTGTATAGTTATATGTCTATGTGTTATATATTATATTGTACAGTTATATGTCTATGTGTTATATAATATATTGTATAGTTATATGTCTATGTGTTATATATTATATTGTATAGTTATATGTCTATGTGTTATATACTATATTGTACAGTTATATGTCTATGTGTTATATACTATATTGTATAGTTATATGTCTATGTGTTATATACTATATTGTATAGTTATATGTCTATGTCTTATGTGTTTGTGGGTTCAAGCATGCCAGCCTTGAGTATTTATTTATTGCTTTTCTCAACATTCAGATCTTAAACTACAGATTGCTGTATTGGATGACTCTGTAGGCCTACTCAGGCCTGATTTACAAGCTTGTCAAAAAGCCATTGGCCTCAAATGCTCGTCGCATCAGCTGAACTTTAGCTTACTATAACTTCCATTGATTACTGAGTACGTCATCTTCGGATTGTGGGCGTGGTCAGTTATAATAAATTATTGCAAATTTATATAAATGACGTTACATCATCTTTCTTGAAAATGAAATCTGATTGGGCAATTCATTTAGTCTTAGGTCTACTTTTATGAAGACAACCAATCAAAATTTGGTTCTAAGATTTAATGATGCTCTTTACTATTACCATTTTTCATCTGGCTTGAGTTTGCACGCTGCACACTTGAAGTTGGAATCAGTGGTTGCAGTCAATATGAACGCAATTAGTGCATAGTAAATAGAATCAATGCTTGTTTGTTACGCAAAATTCCATATGTGAAATGGCAATGACAGACGACTGCACGATTTGTCAGGTGGTCCGATGTGATCACAAGAATAATCTAATAATCTTTCCATCAAAAGAGTAGAAAAAAGCCTTTGCTTGTTTTGGTGAGTTAGGGAACAATAAATGGTATTCATAGAAGAATAGACAGTAGTGAATGGGTAGAATCATAATAAATAACAATAATAATAAAAATACACCGCGGGATCTGATTGGCCACGAAATACTGTACGGCAAAGAAATAAATGTACTTCCGATCCGAAGATGACATCAATTTTATGCAGAGTAAAAATTGGCGAGCATTTCTGGAAGAGGGGTATTTTACAGGCTTGTAGATCAGGACTGAGTAGGCCGAGGGGGTTGTTCAATACATCAATCTGCTGAGCAGCAGATCAATGCAACAGCAGATTGATGTATTGAATAACCCTGAATATATAGAAAATCAATAACACAGTGTTCAATGCTGGCATGCTTGAAGCCCCTTGGACATCTACCGGCTTGCCTTACCCATTGCGGGACTTTGCAACCCGATAAATCACTAAGAAATTTATAGCACAATATTTTAGGTAATTAGCAGCTTTTGATCCACATCAAAAAGTCGGTAGACGATTCTTGATTTCACCAATCATATCACTGCTCGCTGTTTTAATGTTTCCAATAAAAATGTTTCAAAGCATCTTATGACTTACGATGACATGAAAATACTGCGATTTTAACTGTTGTTGTATGGGAATGGCAAGTAGAGAAAGAAATAGGGGAAACACCTTGTCATCATTTCCTATCCGCTAGGGGCAAATCGGTAGCTAATCGGTAGATGTGCGTCTAGCTTTATATATTATTCCTGGTCCAATGATCTCTCCTGCAGGCAATGTGTTCAGAGGCAATGGCCTTGATGTGCTTAACTTGACCTCCACTCAGAATGTGCTGCTGGAGACGCAAAATGTTCCCGCACTCAGCGTCAGCAACAACATGTTTGAGAACAACAACGGCAGCTGCACCATCTGGTTGAGCGCTGATGGAGGTATGTGAGCCTCCTTTTGATTGGTCGGTACAGTCAACGACTGAGTGCGTTGATAACAGGAATTGTGTATTACGTATTTCTACCAGTGAATTGTATTTGAAATGTGTTAGCTCTTATTGGATGGAAAGTGTCCTTCACCCCTGCATACCATATAAAGTTGTGTGCAGCTGATGTAGTACATTATTAGTTTGCTGTGCGCTCTCTAATGCACTTCTACACTTGTCATTAGCCGTGTTAGCAGTTGTCTTCTCAATTAGATGAGGTTGTATAAATAATTGTTAGTTTCAACGATTGTTTCTTGTAGTTTCTTTCTCTTTCTTAACACTAATACATGCTGTCAATAGTTGTGTGCCAGTCATGTGATATCATGATGAAAGAGAGTGGCAAAAAATAACCTGCATTGCATAAGACGAATAGTAGCAGGTGTTGTGGAGAGCCACAATGTATGAGCGTGCCTGTGTATGACATGACGGCCAGTGCAAGTGTCGCTTGTTGTAGATGCATCGAAGGTGGTGAGAGGAAATGTGTCAAATAATATATTGATGGGAACTATCAATGGAGAGGCATTGCGTATCTATGGCAACTCGTACCAGCAAGTGATGGTCTTGTTTAACTACATAGCTAACAATATGGTGGACAATCTCAACACTGTCGACCTTAGATATGTGATTGTTAATGTAACAGGTTGGTGGCACTCATTGCGTACTTTGATGTCTTTGGAATTTTGTGTCTGTGCATTTTTATGTCTGTGAACTTTTGTGTTTATATATTTCGATGTCTATGTACTACAATGTTTATGTAAACAGGAAACACTATGTATAAGAACCAGGGTGCACACGGTATGGACATCTGGTCCAGCAATGATATCACTTTCTCTAAGCAACTTGTGGAGTTGAATCAGTTCTATGATAACTTCCCTGGTGACAAGTTTAAGGTACTTACTTTACCTTGTGTACTTACCTTGTGTACTTACCTTGTGCACTTACCTTGTGTACTTACCTTGTGTACTTACCGTGTGTACTTACCTTGTGTACTTACCCTGTGTACTTGCCTTGTGTACTTACCTTGTGTACTCACCCTGTGTACTTACCTAGTGTACTTACCTTGTGCACTCACCTTGTGTACTTACCCTGTGTACTTACCTTGTGTACTTACCTTGTGTACTCACCCTGTGTACTTACCTAGTGTACTTACCTTGTGCACTCACCTTGTGCACTTACCTTGTGTACTTACCTTGTGTACTTACCTTGTGTACTTACCTTGTGTACTCACCTTGTGCACTTACCTTGTGTACTTACCTTGTGTACTTACCTTGTGTACTCACCCTGTGTACTTACCTAGTGTACTTACCTTGTGTACTTACCTTGTGTACTTACCCTGTGTACTCACCCTGTGTACTTACCTAGTGTACTTACCTTGTGTACTTACCTTGTGTACTTACCTTGTGTACTTACCTTGTGTACTTACCTTGTGTACTCACCCTGTGCACTTACCTTGTGTACTTACCTTGTGTACTTACCTTGTATACTTCCCTATATACTCACCTTGTATACTTCCCTACATACTCACCTTGTGTACTTCCCTATATACTTACCTTGTGTACTTCCCTATATACTTACCTTGTGTACACCTACTGCAGGACTCCCAACACGGAGGAAACAACACAATGTTGTACTCCGCTGGACACTACAGCAACAAGAAAATACGTAACAACTGGTTTGAGAATAGGTTCTACTTTGAGCTTTCTACTCACAATAGAACTAGGTATGTGCCGTTGTGTCTGTGTATAACTCTATTAATGTATGTATCACTGTGTCTGTGTATGACTCTATTAATGTATGTATCATTGTGTCTGTGTATAACTCTATCAATGTATGTATCATTGTGTCTATGTATAACTCTATTAATGTGTGTATCAGTGTGTCTATGTATTACTCTATCAATGTGTGTATCGTTGTGTCTATGTATAACTCTATTGATGTGTATATAACTGTACATGTATAACTCTATCAATGTGTGTATCGTTGTGTCTATGTATAAGTCTATTAATGTGTATATAACTGTAGGTGTATAGCTCTGTGTGTATGCCTCTATGTGTTTATAACTCTATGCGTGTATATAACTCTATGCATATATCTGTTACTCTATGTGTATATAACTCTATGTATATATCTGTTACTCTATATGTATATAACTCTATGCTCGTAGCACAAATGAAAAGCCATCTAGAGACCCGTCAATGCAGGTGGATGCGCAGTACAATTACTGGGGTCACAAGATAGGGGTGGATAACACAGAGCTGATAATAAGGGCGCGTATGCACGACTATAGAGATGATACAAACCTCTCCATGATTGACTACTCCCACTTCTATGCAGACAATATCTCTCTCCCTCAGATGGAGGGATCTTACGAGACAGGTGCTTATTGTGTGGTCTCTATTACATCACTTCCTGTACCGTGTGTGGTGTCTATTACATCACTTCCTGTACCATGTGTGGTCTCTATTACATCACTTCCTGTACCATGTGTGGTCTCTATTACATCACTTCCTGTACCATGTGTGGTCTCTATTACATCACTTCCTGTACCATGTGTGGTCTATATTACATCACTTCCTGTACCATGTGTGGTCTCTATTACATCACTTCCTGTACCATATGTGGTCTCTATTACATCACTTCCTGTACCATGTGTGGTCTCTATTACATCACTTCCTGTACCATGTGTGGTCTCTATTACATCACTTCCTGTACCATATGTGGTCTCTATTACATCACTTCCTGTACCATGTGTGGTCTCTATTACATCACTTCCTGTACCATGTGTAATCTCTATTACATCACTTCCTGTGTTACATTTTGCATTACAGGTTATTGTTTGGTTGGGTGGAAGTTGACTGTTAGCCAGAGATGCTATAGATACTACGGGGGTATTGCTACCTACACTGAAGCTACGGCTATTTGCGCTCTAGAAAATGCTACTATAGTTAAACCCAACAACCAGTTCTGGGTGGAGATAGGCAAGGTGGTAGACTACACACAGCAGGTGGGCACCCTCTCACACAGTAGGTGCTATATTGTGTTCACTCTGAGTATAGATGTATAACATTGCTGCGTGTGTCACCAGGACTACAATGAGCAAGTGCGGGCATGGGTGGATGAACCTGAGAAGGTACGACCTTCACATAAGTGTGCAGTCATCATAGACAGCAGGTACGATGAGGCAGATTGCACTGATCGGCTTCCATTCGTCTGTGAATCAGGTACTTTGTTGAAGTTGTCTCCCTCGCATTGCTAGCGCGTTAGTATTTTATTCAATTGTGGGTGTAGATTACTTTTCTAACATCAAACTTTTGGCCGATATAGCTTATAGTAGGAGTTTTAACTGCTTCTGTTTGAATTCATAATAGAGAAGATATAACTCCAATTTTTTGAAAAAAATGTTACATCTGCAAATAGTATTGGCTGATTAGTAGGAGCAAGTTCTACTAGGAAGGCATCCATGTTGTTGTGACTGCAAAAAGGCATTTCTATTTGTAGACCAGATAGGAGCCCTTTCCCCCACCTGGAGGGACTGGCTCTACCTGTGGGTTATACTCGGTGTGGGGGGTTTTCTCCTCCTGCTCAGTCTTGTGGTGGTCGTCTTGTACTGCCGCAAGTCCAGACTACGTAAGGACGAGAGGATGGAGAGAAGGAATTCCTACAGGTCTTCTATAAGGAGTAACAAGTACGCCATCAACAATGGAGCTTTGACCCAGGGCAGCCAGACCAATCTAGCGACTTCCCTCTATGGCTCTCGCAGTGAGTCAAGTAGATCAAGTCATTCGTGTGTCCGCTTGAGTGTCTGCCCTCTCACATCTATCATCTCTTTCTTGGCTCAATCAACCTGTAACACAACCAAGGTTTTCACATTTAAAATGCTCGTAATTGTATTTTGCTTCAACTTTGCGCGTGAATGTTGTAGATGCATTGGCAAACCGTCCGATGGCAAGAGGGCGAGCTACCTCACGGGACGCTACCCACTCGATAGCCCTGACTGACTTCACAATGGGAGAGACAGATGTGGATCTAGATGATACTGAAACTGTAGCTACCAAAAGGAATGGATACTCCAGCACCGGTATGTCAGGAGTCATTGTTTTGGACTTGGATACTGTAGAGGGCATTGGGTTGGACTCGGATACTGTAGAGGGCATTGGGTTGGACTCGGATACTGTAGAGGGCATTGGGTTGGACTCGGATACTGTAGAGGGCATTGGGTTGGACTCGGATACTGTAGAGGGCATTGGGTTGGACTTGGATACTGTAGAGGGCATTGGGTTGGACTTGGATACTGTAGAGGGCATTGGGTTGGGCTCGGATACTGTAGAGGGCATTGGGTTAGACTTGGATACTGTAGAGGGCATTGGGTTGGACTCGGATACTGTAGAGGGCATTGGGTTGGACTCGGATACTGTAGAGGGCATTGGGTTGGACTCGGATACTGTAGAGGGCATTGGGTTGGGCTCGGATACTGTAGAGGGCATTGGGTTAGACTTGGATACTGTAGAGGGCATTGGGTTAGACTTGGATACTGTAGAGGGCATTGGGTTGGACTTGGATACTGTAGAGGGCATTGGGTTGGACTCGGATACTGTAGAGGGCATTGGGTTGGACTCGGATACTGTAGAGGGCATTGGGTTGGACTCGGATACTGTAGAGGGCATTGGGTTGGACTCGGATACTGTAGAGGGCATTGGGTTGGACTCGGATACTGTAGAGGGCATTGGGTTGGACTCGGATACTGTAGAGGGCATTGGGTTGGACTCGGATACTGTAGAGGGCATTGGGTTGGACTTGGATACTGTAGAGGGCATTGGGTTGGACTTAGATACTGTAGAGGGCATTGGGTTGTCTCAGCCAGGCCTCCTCATACTAGAGAGCAGACGTTCATCTGGTGTCTTGGTATTTGCCTCACAGTTGGTCAGAACTGATTTTTTCCTTAACACATACATTTATCTCAACTGGATACATAGAGTTGCTTTCCATAGATACATAGATTTATCTCAACTGGAAACATAGAGTTGCTTTCCATAAATACATAGATTTATCTCAACTGGAAACATAGAGTTGCTTTTCATAGATGCATAGAGTTATCTTGACTGGATACATAGAGTTGACTTACAAAATGACATGATATATGTATCGCTGTACCTTGTTCAGCTTTTGAATCATCTTCGTTTACCAGCCTTAGAATTAGAAATATCTTGTCTAAAGCCTTAGATACATCTTGTCTATAGCCTTAGATATATCTTGTCTATAGCCCTAGAAATATCTTGTCTATAGCCTTAGATACATCTTATTTATAGCCTTAAATACATCTTGTTTATAGCCTTAGATACATCTTGTCTAAAGCCTTAGATACATCTTGTCTATAGCCTTAGATACATCTTGTCTATAGCCTTAGATACATCTTGTCTAAAGCCTTAGATACATCTTGTCTATAGCCTTAGATACATCTTATTTATAGCCTTAAATACATCTTGTTTATAGCCTTAGATACATCTTGTCTAAAGCCTTAGATACATCTTGTCTATAGCCTTAGATACATCTTGTCTATAGCCTTAGATACATCTTGTCTAAAGCCTTAGATACATCTTATCTATAGCCTTAGATACATCTTGTCTAAAGCCTTAGATACATCTTGTCTAAAGTGGTCTATTGCAACCCTCTATGGTTGGCGTACATTCATACCAAGTCGCCTATATCATCATTATTTAACCTTTTATTAAAAAGATCCATATTTATTTCTCACGCTGCCATCGACAGATCGAGCCATAGTTCTCTGTAGCTCATCAGCTCAACCTCTCATTGGCAGGTCTCTCAGATGAGTCGGATACCGAGTCAGTAGGGGAGAAAACTCCCCTGTCTGTATCGATGAAGTCTGTACATGTATGACTAGGCCGTGGGGCTGAAGGTATTTTGTAGCTAGAGCTATGCTAGCCTGTGGTTGTGGTGTTTTAGACACATAAGGGGGCCTTAATTGTCCTTTCTCTGATTTACCCTGTAAAAATTTCTATTCTTGCCTAACTCCTGCATTAAAAGGAAATGATGTCAGAGCATCTATTTCTGTCACCTTCTATGGTCATCCGATCAAGTTTTTAATAATCAATGTCCAGCTTTTTCTTTAAAGGGATAGTCAACAGAGAAAACTAAATTTTGATACAAACTTTGAATAGCAGTAACAATAAATATGGGAGTATCTTTGTTGTTTTTAACATTTTAGTTTGTGAGATTTAAGGGAAAATGCGAAATCGCATTTTGGATATCGGCAATACATTCTTTGGTTCGTCACCGGGATTGGCCAACAACCCAAACGCATTCATATCCTTATATGATTGAATTGTCATAATTGTCAAGCTATCATTTTCCAGTGTTGTTACACCCTTAGTTTCCCCAATTCACGTATTTTTGCTTTGTGGACTACTAAAAAAACATTGAAATATTAAATATTTTTAGTTATTAGGGGCCATTCATTGCTGAAACCGTAATAATTAATTTTTTGCCAGTTATTTTTATAAAATTATAATTAATAATAATAATATTTAGTATTTTAGTAGTATTATTCTTATAATAATATTACTAAATAAAAAAAGGCTAATAATATTTTTGATATTTGTATTTCATAATCATAACAACATCATACATAATACCAATAGATATGCAATAATAGCACTTATTATTATTAATAATGATCGATGATAGGAGAAGTTGTTCGTGATAATTATTGTCATCGCTGATCACTGATATAGCCTAATGTGAAATAGCCACAATGCTGATAAGTATCTGTGTAATAATGACGAGGCGTGCAAGCCGGTCCCGTCATATTAGGGGGGTCACTCACAGTCGCGCTCCAGCAGTGGTGGTTTACTAGTGTCGCACAAGTTGAATGCACGCTATGTCTGTGCGGGGTGTACCCTCGTTATAGACAACAATATTACGAGTCTTTGGCGATATTTCTAACAGCGCGAAATTCAAAGTAGATTTGTGCAAACTTGACAGTTTTATACTGCTATTTTTATACTTTTGGAAAGTTTTACAATAAAATTTGGTCCCCTATTGGGAAAATCACTGTCTTTTGGTAGCTTATGTATAAAATTAGTGCTACCTAACCATTCCAATATCAAATAAACTAGCATCAAAAAATGTCATTTTTGGCTTTTTCTGTTGACTATCCCTTTAAGTTTCCGCTGCAGCTTCTCACGCGTGGCGTGTCTCGTTGATTGCTCACCCTTCATTAACTGTGTGAAGTCTCCACACTCACTCGCTACCAGATCTACCAGTACACAAATAACAGTCAGCAGTTCTCTGTGTTTTAGTAGCATGCTACGGTTTGTAAAGCATTGTGTAGTCACGTTCAGAGATTAAAATGGGCCAGATTAATGGATACTGAAAGTAAATTTTATAGTATTATGGTTGGTACATAGTGCATTAGTGGCTGTGTCTATCTGGCACTCACCTACAATGTAGCTCATTAGTGGCTGTGTCTAGCTGGTACCTATATGCAATGTGGCGCTTTGGTGGTTATGTCTAGCCGACACTCATCTACAATGTAATGTGTTAGTGGTTGTGTCTAACAGAGCTCGATGAGTGCTGATGCCAGATTCCATAATTTGATTGCTCGGGCCACCTGAAACTATTTCAAGTGATACGCGCCCCCTGGTGTTAGTCTGTAGATTGCGATAGTCAGCTATCAGCTCGATACATCTACCATACTTTGCCCTCTACCATTTACTGCGCTAGAACTGTCACTAGTTGGCCATATCACCCCAGCAATCAGTTATTGTTTTTACTGTATTTGTAGGTTACGCTGGCTCTGTGGACAGCTCCAGGCGGGGGTCCAGGGATAATCTCAGTCAAACCTCTCAGCCAATCAGATATGAGAACAGCGAGACTGATGCACAAGTCTATAGAGAACAGTTGCAGCCACAGGCTAGACCGAGAGCTGTCCCTCGGCCCACTTCTGAGTATAGCAGGTACGGGGCGCGTTCACCTGCCCGTGCTGAATATAACAATGAGGGCTACAATACAGACAGCTCACCGCGGCATGAGCCGGTAGAACCTTCTGCTGAACAATTCCAGCCCGCTACTGTAGAGCCAGCCCCTAGAGGTGCGGGGGCTCCTGACCCCAACCCTAATGAGTATGCATACATGAACACTGGCAGACTTCAGCGGCAACCAGAGCCAGTGGTCGATGCGGCTGTCGATGCAGCGGAGATGAAGAGGCGTCAGTTATACAGCCAGAGACGTCCAGCTAGACCTGCCCCGGTAGCCGCATACCAGCCCTCGGCTGCCACAACATCCCAACCACCACAAGATCTCCCGTCGTACTCCAGCAGGAACCAACCCCCTGGCTACGCCACTGCCACCAGACACGATACAAAGCCTGCAGTACGGGCTCGTGCCTCACCCCCCACCAGTAGAGGTTGCCAAAACGACTATAGCTCAAGCAAGCGGGATAGCTTTAGTACCATGGATACTAAATCGATGGATTCATATGACAGTGAGCTTAGCACGAGCAAACCTCCCCTCAGTTACCGACCGTATGACCACCACAGACAGTACTCTGATGAAAAGAAACCGTTTGAGACGGACATTGACTCGATGTACTCGGAGGATCAACCGGATGCTCTCCCGTTCCAACAACACAGGCAGTCTCCAGTACCACAGTATCGGCACAGGTCAGCCGCCTATCAGCCTTCTCCTCTAGCTCGTGATGTGCCCACAGGCTACGATTCAGACGTATCATCGCAGCGAGTCTATCGCATACAAAACGAGTACAATGACAGCAGAGAGCATCTGGATGAAACTGGGCAAGATCCTTCTTTTTACGGGGGGTATAGTGGTCCACCCGCTGAGACAGATATAGATGCCATGAGTGAAATGACTGATGACTGGAACAGAAGAGGGCCTCCAGTTGAAACAGACTTTTAGTCTTTGACCTTCACATGACATCTCGTATTATTTTTTATGTGATTTTATATAGCCTTCTGCAATAGAATTTATTTAATCACCCTTTGCTAGAAATGCTCAACTCTGTGTGCCTTTTCTATTACTTTATCTTTTTGAGCAGACAGCTCCAAGCGCACACATCTTATATATCATGTGATTCCAGCCATGTTTGTTTGATCGACATTCCATAGCATTGATGCGTACTTTGGCACACTAATAATTGTAGCCTTAGAATCTCTATAAGACAGTTCATTGCACACTCTGCTCTTCTGTACATTGTACATTACGATCTGTATTATACGCAATGTATCCAACACTATATTATATACTACTATATCTCTATGTATATGGTTTTCATTCAGATTACTTCTGGAGAAGATTCAAAGGCTTTTAATAACATTCCTGAATAACATTCCTGATTTCTTGATTTTCTTGATACAAAATTTTACAATAAATTGCATTGTATGATATCAAAGGAATGTGTGGCGTTTATCTTTTTTATCTTTCTGTTGTTTGATGCATTAGTACTCTAGCTTAGTACAATAATACTCTACCTTAGTACAATAGTACTCTAGCTTCGTACAGTAGTACTCTAGCTTAGTACAGTAGTACTCTACCTTTGTACAATAGTACTCTAGCTTAGTACAATAATACTCTACCTTAGTACAATAGTACTCTAGCTTAGTACAATAATACTCTACCTTAGTACAATAGTACTCTAGCTTAGTACAATAATACTCTACCTTAGTACAATAATACTCTACCTTAGTACAATAGTACTCTAGCTTAGTACTGTAGTACTCTACCTTAGTACAATAGTACTCTACCTTAGTACAATAGTACTCTACCTTAGTACAATAGTACTCTACCTTAGTACAATAGTACTCTACCTTAGTACAATAGTACTCTACCTTAATACAATAATACTCTAGCTTAGTACAATAATACTCTAGCTTCGTACACTAGTACTCTAGCTTAGTACAGTGGTACTCTACCTTATTACAATAGTACTTTACCTTGGTACAGTAGTACTCTAGCTTATTACAATAGTACTCTCTCTACCTTTGTACAATAGTACTCTATCTTAGTACAATAGTTGTCTACCTTAATACAATAATACTCTAGCTTAGTACAATAATACTCTAGCTTCGTACACTAGTACTCTAGCTTAGTACAGTAGTACTCTACCTTTGTACAATAGTACTCTATCTTAGTACAATAGTACTCTACCTTTGTACAATAGTACTCTATCTTAGTACAATAGTACTCTACCTTAGTACAATAGTACTCTAGCTTAGTACAATAGTACTCTACCTTAGTACAATAGTACTCTAGCTTAGTACAATAGTACTCTAGCTTAGTACAATAGTTGTCTACCTTAATACAATAATACTCTAGCTTAGTACAAAAATACTCTAGCTTCGTACACTAGTACTCTAGCTTAGTACAGTAGTACTCTACCTTTGTACAATAGCACTCTATCTTAGTACAATAGTACTCTACCTTAGTACAATAGTACTCTACCTTTGTACAATAATACTCTAGCTTCGTACAGTAGTACTCTAGCTTAGTACAGTGGTACTCTACCTTATTACAATAGTACTTTACCTTAGTACAATAGTACTCTACCTTGGTACAGTAGTACTCTAGCTTATTACAATAGTACTCTACCTTAGTACAATAATACTCTAGCTTCGCACAGTAGTACTCTAGCTTAGTACAATAGTACTCTAGCTTCGCACAGTAGTACTCTAGTTTAGTACAGTAGTACTCTACCTTAGTACAATAGTACTCTACCTTAGTACAATAATACTCTAGCTTCGCACAGTAGTACTCTAGCTTAGTACAATAGTACTCTATCTTAGTACAGTAGTACTCTATCTTAGTACAATAATACTCTAGCTTTGTACAGTGGTACTCTAGCTTAGTACAATTGTACTCTACCTTAGTACAATAGTAATCTATCTTAGTACAATAGTACTCTACCTTAGTACAGCAGTACTCTACCTTAGTACAATAGTACTCTACCTTAGTACAATAATACTCTAGCTTCGCACAGTAGTACTCTAGCTTAGTACAATAGTACTCTATCTTAGTACAGTAGTACTCTTCCTCAGTACAATAATACTCTACCTTAGTACAATAATACTCTAGCTTCGTACAGTAGTACTACCTTAGTACAGTAGTACTTTACCTTAGTACAATAGTACTCTACCTTAGTACTGTAGTACTCCACCTTAGTACAATAGTACTCTACCTTAGTACAATAGTACTCTAGCTTAGTACAGTAGTACTATAGCTTAGTATAGTAGTACTCTACCTTAGTAAAATCGAACTCTACCTCAGTGCAGTTGTGGTGGATCTTATTAGCACACATGCCCTGCATACTCATATTAATCTAGATGTGACTCTGACTGAAGCAATCAGTCAGACAGACCTCCCAAAGTGATCAGTCAGAGAGCGATCACCTCAGAAGAAGGAGGAAGTACCCCACCGGCCCTGCAGTGACCTCTACCGACCCGGGAGTGACCTCTACCGGCCCTTCAGTGATATACCTGGCCGGCAACAAGTTGGCAGCTGTAACTGGAGGTCCAAAAGTAGCCGAAGTCGATGCACAAGTACAACTCCAACACCTATCCACCTCTACATTCTATCTATCTGGAATCTAAGGCTAACAAAGAGTTTCATCTCTCGCCACTAGGCAGCTTATACCTTAAAGTATGGCTCCAGTCATTTCTAAATTTATCTGATATGTCATTGATATGTCCTTATGAAGTGCTCCAAATACCAACTTTGTCAAAATTCAATTGATTTCAATATTTTCTTAACACAATCAATAATAAGCATGTTATGAGTGTTCTCTCCCCCATTTCAACATCTTCTAAATATTCTGGGAAAACCTATGACTTACAAAGTGTTTTAGCGGATCCTAAACTTTTGTATGACAATTCTTGGATCACAAAATCACTGGAGCATAACAAATAACAGTACAAGTGACCTAGGTCATTGATTGATATAACTAGTAAGTAGTAATAGCGGCACATGTGCAACAATGATCATATAAAGTAAGATGGATAACTGTTATATATTATAATGGTGATCAATGATAGGGTATGTCCACGGAAGGCCAATGCGTGGAGACAATTCAATGTTATATAAGTTATAAATAAACGATCAAAATTATACGCTGGAGGAATTGTGATCCTTTATAACTTATATAACATTGAGTTGTCTCCACGCATTGGCCTTCAGTTTATATACGCTATCATCCATCACCATTATAATATATAACCGTTATCCATCTTGCTTTATACGATCGTTGACATGTGGTTAGTAGTAGTAGAAACAAAAGTTTAGCGATCGCTAAAACACTTGCGTACGTCATATATTTTCCCAGAGTATTTCGAAGGGAAGACAACACTCATCACATGCTTATTATTAATTGTGTTAAGAAAATATAGGAATCAATTGAATTTTGACGAAGTTGGTATTTGGAGCTATTCATAAGGACATATTAATGACACATTAGATAAATATAGAAATGACCGGAGCCATTCTTTAACTTTGTGCGCTATTGTATGTCTTGTTATCCTGATTGGTTAATTTACTTTCTGTCATATTTTATTGGTTAGACTTAGCAAGATGCAATGCACTTCCTGCCACCAGTCTGTAAAAGGATGGATTCTTTTGTGTTCATTGCCACTTATCACTTACTGCTACTGTTGTTGACTACTCCAGGCGTACGGCTTTCTAGAGCATGATATTGTGGACGAATAAATGTATTATTGTGGAGGTTGTCGGTGGGTGTCTTATAAGGGAGTGGTAGTGTGCCTACACTGATGTCCTTCACAACTATATTAATGACAGTTGTTTGTGTTAATTGCAATAGTTTGAGGGTTGCAAAAGAATCGAAAATCGAGAGCAATTTAGCTCCAGATCAACCTTCTATTCCTTCTAACAAGTTGAGCACCTAATGCTCAAACGACCGTAGTCCGGCAGACTCTTGTCCTCTATTTGGCTAATTCATCTGGAAACATCTCAGTAAAGCCGTGGCTACACACACCTACATTTTGTAGGAATATGACAAAGAGTACGTTTTGTAGCGTCGCTCTGGTGGCTACCCACACAGATTATTGATCACCGCAACGCTACGGAATGTCCAGTGAGGCAAAGAGGACATTATTATTTAAAATAGTCTTTATAAAAACTATTTTCGAAATATTGTACAGGATTTTGGGTGTTGCGGTAGTTATACACCTGTACAACTCCCCACAATCACAATGCAAACTTTAAGTGGCTGCTTCGGCCCTTTCTGTAAGTCAGTCGGTGCTAAAGTGGTCGACTTGCCTGTGTCGAATATTGTGTGAGTCGAAATGCTTGGCGCCGTACTTCGGCTGGCGGGAATACGCAGCAAGGGGTCGAATTGACCGATTACTTTCCGCCAAGTTTCTACTACACAGATAGTCGATAGTGCAAGTCGTAGTCTGTGCTTTGTGCTCTTGCTTGTGCTATCCGCTGTAGTCAGAGTAGTGGTTATCAACATCTGAGAGTCAGGGGAACTCTGATTTATTTGGTACTGACAAAACATTTAAATAGAAAACAGGGACAAAGAAACTGTAAGTCCCGCCTTGTGCTACCAGACAATGTTGCACAATTATATCGTAGCACTTAGAGAAATGAATTGTTATTAATTATAAAATATAAAATTGTCTATGTTAAAAATATCTCGGATACATAACTTGCTAAAAATATATGTGAAGGTAAGTGTACAAAGTGTTACATCGTAACGATTGTTCGTCATGGCGTCCCCTACAATAAATCATAATAACTAATTAATAACGATGTTTCTTTATAATACTAAATAAATAATTTATTATCTGTGATAAATAATTAAAGTTTATAAACAATAATAAGTTGTTTATAAATAAAAAATAACCTCTTTGATAGAAGTAACAAATGGTCCATTGGCCAATCAGTAATGACCAGGTCAATGTTGAATTATAAAAAAGTTCACGGGGGTCGTCAAATTTCGTCCATATATCTTATGCAATCAAGAGTGGTTGTTTAATAATAATTGTCGAATCACTGAAGCGTCAGGCAAAAAACGTTTTCGTAGACCAACATGTTGGTCTACGAAATTGAGCATCTTTTTGTAAAAAAAACGTCGCTTGCAAAGGAAAAAAACGCGTTTTTACCGCATGCCTACAAAACGTAGGTGTGTGTAGCCACGGCAGACAACTGCACTGAGCAATAATAACCAAGGAGCTTTTATACAAAACAGCACAAAAACATTAACCAATCAGAATGCAATAACATTAAAACATTCTGGTAAATTACAACCATCTTACAAGTGCAGCAGCTGACAAACAAAAATGTGTAAACACATACGTACCATGATGTTGGTGAATAGACAATGACACTCCCTATGAAATTATTCATAGTTAAAATTATTGTTCAATGATAATATATATAATAATATTGGATCATACTTTCTTCTAGTATGGAATATTTTGCATGATGTCATCTAGTCTGCTTATCAAGCCAAGTCATAGTAGACTTTTCCTCTAGTAGATTGCCATGTTATGATTGCTAATGCGGAATGTGGGAATTTCCATTTGACCATGTACTAGTAGCTTCGGCTACTAGGCACTGTTAGGCAATCATTCAAGCATGACTGAGTGCGCAAATTGGAGTTTTTTCCTTCAATGTATTTACTATTTTGTAATGTTAATGTTGGAATAAAGAGTGAGCGAGTCTAGTCTGAGACCCTTCAATGCAAATCCAATACATTATTACTTAAACTATACCTATTTTGTCTGAGCCAAGGGTTCACTAGTAGTGAGTTGTGCTCAACTTCTCTGTTGCATGCATCCTGCAAGTCTGACCGACCCTGCGTTACCTCCTGGAGAGAGGTTTTGTTTGGCTGTTCCTTAAGCTGTGCGCTGTGGACGGCTGTTTGTTAGTGGACGGTAGTGGGAGCCCTACCGACATGATCCACTGCACAGTAGTACTATACCTTTGTACAATAGTTCTCTATCCTAGTATGGTGGTACTCTACATCAATACTCTAGCTTAGTGCAGTAGCACACTAGCTTAGTGCAGTAGCACTCTAGCTTAGTGCAGTAGTACTCTACTGGTTTTTTTGACCAGAGAGAAGCGTATTCCGAGTATGCTTGTGTACACAGAATTACTGTCCATATAACAGGTATGTTACAGATCACTCAGGGTATCACATTATGGCTACGTTAGAGTTTCATCAATCATCGTCTGTTCATCCATCATACTTGAGATTGAAACAGAGAATTCATAAAAAAATGAGAGTAGATTTCATGTAAGTAGTAAATATGAAAAAAAAATCAAAAGCTGTACATCAGAGATGGAGAAAGCTTTCTTTGCTTCTACATCATAATTCAATGTTCCAAACGTGAAAGCAGCATCAGCAGCTATATGAGATAAATCTGGCTTTATCTCTGTTTGAATACTCCCGCTCTATCTACTGAAGAGAATGGCTCCACAAACTATTTACTCCACTTCACTGAACGCGTTGAATACAACAACAAATGTGTTTCTCCGAGCGATAGGTAAACATGACGGAGTGGCTTGTTTTGTTGTCTTCACATTTGATGGTAAAGTAATATATACAGTTGCAGTAGACGAAGCTAGATCTCATGTAACTGTACGGGATATGAACAAAAAATTATTATTTTCTGGATTTGGAGGATTTGCTGACTTGAAGGACAAAATGAACATTTTTTCTCAATTGAATAATTGTGACATACCAACAGCTGTTATAGAAGGGTATGATATACTTGACTTGATGGAGAAAGACCCTCTTCAACAGTTCAGGATGCAAACACTCTCTGAGGAAGATGCTAGAATAAACTTCAAGGTGATGTCAGATTATCATAACAAATGTGTGGTAAAGAAAGTGCAACAAAAAGAACTGCATCAACCAAGCAGCACGTTTCCTTCTAAGACGAGTTTCAACATATCAGTCAACACGCAGTCATCATGCATTCAGGTACACTTCCAATCAGATGTTACCTCACTAAAGAAGGCAATATTGGTGATGGCAGGTTTCAAACTGTCTTACTGCTTGTACAGGTTTGATGGTCACTTGATACCTGCAGACATACCTTGCCACCTACCATCAGCACCTGCACCTCAGCCATCTCTAGACACGTTACACGATTGGAGCGATGTGACGCTAAGATATTCCTGCAAAGGTAGAAGGTACCAGCATTTTATAGAGATACTCCACAGCCAAAACTCCAAAATATTACTAGTAGCAGAAGTTACTACTTTTGAAAACTGCAAGACACTAGATATTGAGTTTAGAGATATTTTTGGTGTATTGCAGTTTCGCTTAAACATAGACACCGACTCAAGTTTATCAGCAATCTTTGACAGCACCACCCAAAATATTGGAACAATTTATCGCAACAGTTACAACAATGCAAAGCACCGGTGTGGTGGAAAGAGACTGAAGGTTTCCACTGGCAGTGACCACTTCCACAGTCAGTTCTTTGAAGTTACTTTTGGCCAGAGCAAGCAAGAACAGTGTCAGTTCAAGATGGATACAATATTTAACAACCTAGTCCTTGCGCTACCTCCAGAGTTGAAGGTCGAGCTGAAAGCGATGGTGGTAGCAGATGCGACAGCAATTGCTGTCACCTTCTTTGAGATGTTCTCTAAAGGTTTCCATCACTCAGTGAACCAATATCCTTACAGGAGTCAGGTGTGACTTTTGTGATTGCTGGAGAACGACCAGTTTTGTCTAAGTTAGGTAATACTTGCATTTCATGAACAATAGACCTGATTATTTGAAAATCGAAGATTAGTGACTGGATTATGAATAAAACTAGTGACTCTCTGTGAATTATTCAATTAGTTTTTTTTTTTTTATCAATAAAGATATATTGCACGATAAAACATCAATGCAATAAGGAAGTATATTATACAATAAAACATCAATACAATAAGGAAGTATATTATACAATAAAACATCAATACAATAAGGAAGTATATTATACAATAAAACATCAATACAATAAGGAAGTATATTACACAATAAAACATCAATACAATAAGGAAGTATATTATACAATAAAACATCAATACAATAAGGAAGTATATTATACAATAAAACATCAATACAATAAGGAAGTATATTACACAATAAAACATCAATACAATAAGGAAGTATATTATACAATAAAACATCAATACAACAAGGAAGTACATACAATAAAACATCAATACAATAAGGAAGTATATTATACAATAAAACATCAATACAACAAGGAAGTACATACAATAAAACATCAATACAATAAGGAAGTATATTATACAATAAAACATCAATACAACAAGGAAGTACATACAATAAAACATCAATACAATAAGGAAGTATATTATACAATAAAACATCAATACAATAAGGAAGTATATTATACAATAAAACATCAATACAATAAGGAAGTACATACAATAAAACATCAATGCAATAAGGAAGTATATTATACAATAAAACATCAGTGCAATAAGGAAGTATATTATACAATAAAACATCAATACAATAAGGAAGTATATTATACAATAAAACATCAATACAATAAGGAAGTATATTATACAATAAAACATCAATACAATAAGGAAGTATATTATACAATAAAACATCAATACAATAAGGAAGTATATTATACAATAAAACATCAATACAATAAGGAAGTATATTATACAATAAAACATCAATACAATAAGGAAGTATATTATACAATAAAACATCAATACAATAAGGAAGTATATTATACAATAAAACATCAATACAATAAGGAAGTATATTATACAATAAAACATCAATACAACAAGGAAGTACATACAATAAAACATCAATACAATAAGGAAGTATATTATACAATAAAACATCAATACAATAAGGAAGTATATTATACAATAAAACATCGATACAATAAGGAAGTACATACAATAAAACATCAATGCAATAAGGAAGTATATTATACAATAAAACATCAGTGCAATAAGGAAGTATATTATACAATAAAACATCAATACAATAAGGAAGTATATTATACAATAAAACATCAATACAACAAGGAAGTACATACAATAAAACATCAATACAATAAGGAAGTATATTATACAATAAAACATCAATACAATAAGGAAGTATATTATACAATAAAACATCAATACAATAAGGAAGTACATACAATAAAACATCAATGCAATAAGGAAGTATATTATACAATAAAACATCAATACAATAAGGAAGTACATACAATAAAACATCAATACAATAAGGAAGTATATAATACAATAAAACATCAATACAATAAGGAAGTATATTATACAATAAAACATCAATACAATAAGGAAGTATATTATACAATAAAACATCAATACAATAAGGAAGTATATTACACAATAAAACATCAATACAATAAGGAAGTATATTATACAATAAAATATCAATACAATAAGGAAATATATTACACAATAAAACATCAATACAATAAGGAAGTATATTATACAATAAAACATCAATACAACAAGGAAGTATATTATACAATAAAACATCAATACAATAAGGAAGTATATAATACAATAAAACATCAATGCAATAAGGAAGTATATTATACAATAAAACATCAATACAATAAGGAAGTATATTATACAATAAAACATCAATGCAATAAGGAAGTATATTATACAATAAAACATCAATGCAATAAGGAAGTATATTATACAATAAAACATCAGTGCAATAAGGAAGTATATTATACAATAAAACATCAATACAATAAGGAAGTATATTATACAATAAAACATCAATACAACAAGGAAGTATATTATACAATAAAACATCAATACAATAAGGAAGTATATTATACAATAAAACATCAATACAATAAGGAAGTATATTATACAATAAAACATCAATGCAATAAGGAAGTATATTATACAATAAAACATCAATGCAATAAGGAAGTATATTATACAATAAAACATCAGTGCAATAAGGAAGTATATTATACAATAAAACATCAATACAATAAGGAAGTATATTATACAATAAAACATCAATACAACAAGGAAGTATATTATACAATAAAACATCAATACAATAAGGAAGTATATAATACAATAAAACATCAATACAATAAGGAAATATATTATACAATAAAACATCAATACAATAAGGAAGTATATTATACAATAAAACATCAATACAATAAGGAAGTATATTATACAATAAAACATCATCACAACAAGGAAGTATATTATACAATAAAACATCAATACAATAAGGAAGTATATAATACAATAAAACATCAATACAATAAGGAAATATATTATACAATAAAACATCAATACAATAAGGAAGTATATTATACAATAAAACATCAATACAATAAGGAAGTATATTATACAATAAAACATCAATACAATAAGGAAGTATATTATACAATAAAACATCAATACAATAAGGAAGTATATTATACAATAAAACATCAATACAATAAGGAAGTATATTATACAATAAAACATCAATACAATAAGGAAGTATATTATACAATAAAACATCATCACAATAAGGAAGTATATTATACAATAAAACATCAATACAGCGTCCACAAACTGATCACGAAATATGACGTCACACGTCAAAAGCATCGATATAAATATTTGTAGCACCTATTTTTTTTCAGTTTCCAAATATTCGGGATTTACTAAATTTTTAATAACTTGGGACCACAGGCTGCTAAAAACAAAATTTTAAAAGGGTTTAACAGGATACAATATGCCTAACAAGATTAACCAATCACTGCACTTCTTACATATCTGTAGTTTTGGGAAAAATTGTCTGGAAATGACGTTGTTAACTTGACTTTTCCCAGTGCGCCGATGGACCATATGATTTTAGTTTATGTTATATCACTAGCCTATCTTATTACCGACGTGTTGATATACTATTTGTTGTAGATCCTTTACATCTGGAGGTAGGAAAATAGATTTAATAATTTCCTTGCCAAATAAAAACGTAATTTTTTTTAATATATATTATCATGAAGCAATTAGTAACTAACCGCAAATTAATTACGCTCGCTTGGTCTTGCGTCACGGATTTCACTCTAATGTATCAATAATGAGGCGTAAAACTAACCACAATGCGAACATGAAACAAAGTAATTTTTTTGCTGAGAGGGTCATTTTTAAAACTCATTTTCTCAGTAACTATCAATGAGAGACAAAAAAGTTTACTACTATTGTGACTGCAAGATATGATTCTAGGCCATGATATGTTTTTTAACGTCCCAAGGCTGATTTGAAAATTTCACTTGTGCTAGCTAATCAATACAATAAGGAAGTATATTATACAATAAAACATCAATACAATAAGGAAGTATATTATACAATAAAACATCAATACAATAAGGAAGTATATACAATAAAACATCAATACAATAAGGAAGTATATTATACAATAAAACATCAATACAATAAGGAAGTATATTATACAATAAAACATCAATACAATAAGGAAGTATATTATACAATAAAACATCAATACAATAAGGAAGTATATTATACAATAAAACATCAATACAATAAGGAAGTATATTATACAATAAAACATCAATATGTGATAGATTTGCATTATTAAAAACATCCGGATGGTGTGAATTGAAAAGCCAATGATAGAAGACCGAGGCACAGAAAAGAAGCGAAGTGAAGCTCGTTGCTAATGACTGAACGTTGTTCATAACTATATTAAATTGCATTGTGATTATGATATAGCAAATATTTATATATATACTGTTGGAGATTATCTCCCCTTGTTTGTGAACAAAATGTATAAATGTACAAAAAAGGGGAAGATAAAGCTGGAATTATTGTCATGGTTACCTTTCATCGAATATTGTTATTCATATGTGTTATGTATTACATTTTATCACTTTCTATTGATGAACATAGGACTTTTTTAGTGAGCCGCACTAGTTTCCGTTTTTATATTATATGCATAAGTTTGGCTGAGCCAGTTGGCTCAGCGCAGTTGGAGCTATACTGATCAATAAAGAGAGTATTATCTTGAAGTAACTCTTCTTATTGCACTTGACTTTTCTCTGTTGACGAGTTAGTCTGGATCTTTGGACTTCCCCCCCCCCCTCCCGAATTCCTTCGGTCCTTCTCTATTCATAGAAAGGATCCTCCCCTCCCCCTAAGACCGGATCTACTAGCTTATTGAAGCTGCTAAAGCTGACATAAGGTAGTACATTCGGCAGTGACACCTCGTAGTCATCCAGTGTGACCGAAAGGGTGGAAGATTGTGGCTGAACTTAGTCACAAGTTGCCAAAATCTTCTACATTGGTGGCAGCGGTGGGATTGGACGAATCTCATTCGGTCACACCTAAGGACTACGGAGCAACTGAGAAAGGACTTCAACTCTTGGATTCAAAGACCCCCCCCCCCCCCCCTTCCGAATGACAGACAGGCAACAGCGCCGAGCTAGTAGTGCTGGACGGCAACCCCAACTTGCAGGAATGGATGTGCTGGAGAGACTGACCGAAGCCTTTCGGAGTGCAGTACAGCCTCCCAGACAAGCCCCTTTTAAAACGCCCCGCTACGAAGGCAAGGGGGACGTAGAATATTTTGTACACCGTTTCGCAGAAGTAACTGTGGCTAATGATTGGAATCAGGAAGCAGCTTTGCTGCATCTAAAAGAATCCCTGCGAGGAGAGGCTCAAGACTGTGGGAAGCCAAACACAGTGGCAGGAGTATTCAATGCCCTACGCGCTCGTTTTGGACTCACTGCCCGTGAAGCTAAAGCGCGTTTAGGAAGTTTAAGGAGGAACTTCAAAGTTCCATTGCATGATCATGCCAATGAGGTGGAGAGACTGGTCAACATTGCATATGAAGACCTGCCTCCCCTACACAGAGAGAGAATGGCCTTAGATACTTTCTCTGCTACGCTGGGTCACGCTTACTTACAGCGGCACCTCTTGGCCGTACAACCCCTTACGTTGGAAGACGCCGTAAGGGCAGGAGGAGAATTTTTACAGATTCGGACTATAGGAGAAGACAGGCAGGCACAGATCCGGATGATTGAGGATCAGGAAGAGGAAGAGCCTCCTAAAGCACAGAAGGTGGCACCTGTAGTCGAAGACCCTCTCAATATCCTCATGAAAACCGTCCAACAACTGGCTGAGAAAATAGAGCGAATGAGTAAAGAGACACAGGCTATGCCCGAAGTCCCACAGATCCGGATGGAAGCTCCACCTAGTTGTTGGGGCTGTGGAGGAAAAGGACACCTCCGAAAGGTCTGCCCGTCCCAGCCTTGGCCATCAGTAGGTAGAGACAACCACCGAAGGTCGGGAAACGAGCAGCGCCCGCAGCAGTAAACAACAAAACTGGCTGCGAAAGGGCACCCCAAAATTCTAGAAAAAAGAATGGCCCAGTATCTAATTATAACCCTTCTGGAGAAAGGCCCCAACAGAGGAACTACAGAGAGACCCCCCGACACGACCCTTGGGAACTACCAATCCGGAATAGGTATGCACCACTGACAGAAATGGATGATTCGGATTCAGAAGCCAATCCAGACCCATTTCCTTACCCCTCCCCTGCCATACCATCCTTGCTGGATCTACCCAGGTTGTCGCCTACCGGACCACTCATGGAATCATCTCGTAGAAAAAGGGTAAGGACTCAGCCCAGACCTCAAGAGTCGGCTGGGACCCCTTTCTTAATGTCTACGGAACGTCCCTCCAGACCCAGACAAAGAAGAGACCTTCCTATTCCGGAAGTGAAGCCCACTGTGCCCACTGGACTGTATTCTGACAGACCCTATGAGGCCAGCTACTTCGTACCTGGGAAACTAGAAGGAAGAGTCATACACTTTTTGTTGGATACCGGCTGTACCACAAACTTGCTGTCAAAGCACGCCTACAACCAATTACCCTGGCTAGTCAAGAATAAATTGGAAGAAAGCGAGTCCTACGGATTGATGGCAGATGGGACACAACTCCCATTCTATGGAACCATAAGACTCCCCCTCCGGATTCGTGATATCAAGACAGAAGCTACGTTTGTAATCAGTGATATTCATGAAGATGCCATTCTGGGCATGCCATTCTTGGCCTCACATCAGTGTTCGCTGGAGTTTCACCGTTCAATACTCATATTGGACGGACAGGAGCTTCAATGCACTGATAAGCATGGACGGTTACTGATAAACAATATACAGGTGATAAGAGACACCCTCATACCCCCTTGTACCGAAATGACGGTCATGGCCCGCGTCAACACGCACAACTTCTGCCCCATAGGACTGGTGGAGGGACAAGAAACAGGGCCCCCCATGGCAGCTAGTTTGAACCAGCCGGACCCTCAAGGAAGACTCCTGATACGATGCCTTAACCCTACGAACCAGCCCCTCGAACTTAAGGCCGGAAGCACAGTAGGAAATTACAAAGGTGTAGAACTTCAAGATATTGATGAGACTACACCCTACCTAACAGAACAGCAGACCAGAGACAGACAGAATGTCTCCCAAGGACAAAACATGCCCATGCACGTCCAGAAGCTCTACCAATCTGCCTGCCAGAATTGTAAGAACCATGGTGAAGCAAGACAACTGGCAAACTTGTTAAGAGAGTATAGTGCCGTGTTCAGTACGGGAGAAGAGGACATAGGAAGGACCACATTGGTGGAACACAGCATTCCTTTGCTGCCTGGAGCCCGGCCAATCCGGCAGCACCCCCACAGGCTTGGACCCCAAAAAGAGGCAGAGGCCGAAAGGCAAGTAGCCCAATTGTTAGAAAAAGGATTGATAGAACCTGCAACAGGCGCCTGGAGTTCCCCGGTGGTCCTTGTTAAAAAAAAGGACGGATCCTGGCGCTTCTGCATAGATTACCGAAAGTTAAATGCGGTAACCCACCAGGATGCCTACCCCCTCCCTAGAATAGATGAGAGCTTGGATGCGCTAGCCGGTAGTAAATATTTTAGCACGCTAGACTTGGTCAGTGGGTATTGGCAGGTGCCCTTGGACGCTGATGCAAGTGAGAAGTCCGCTTTCTCTACTAGGACAGGTTTATGGAAATGGAAGGTGTTACCCTTTGGATTGACCTCCGCACCAGCTACGTTTCAACGGCTAATGGAACGGGTCTTACAGGGTCTCCATTGGAAGACGCTACTTCTATACTTAGACGACATAATTGTCATTGCCCCAGATTTCCCTACTCACATACAGCGCTTGAAGGAAGTGTTGGAGCGCCTAAGTCAAGCCGGACTCAAACTCAAGCCGAGCAAATGTGAGCTGCTCCAGAAAGAAGTGAAATACTTGGGACACATTGTCAGTGCTGAAGGAATCGCTACCGATCCGGAAAAGGTGGCTGCTATCAGGGAATGGCAAGCTCCGAAAGAGTTGAAAGGATTGCAAGCCTTCCTGGGGACCGTAGGTTACTACAGACAATACCTTCCGGAATTCTCTACCTTGGCCAAACCCCTCACCAAACTCACCAGCAAGCATACCCCTTGGGAATGGGGAGATGCACAGGAAACTGCTTTCCGACAATTAAAACAAGGCATGACGTCGGCCCCTATATTAGGTTATCCAGAGGCCACAGGAACGTACATCTTGGATACGGATGCTAGTAACGTTGGAGTGGGAGCCGTCCTGTCTCAGCAGCAACAAGGACAAGAACGTGTCATAGCCTACTTTAGCAAGACATTAAGTCCATCCGAGAAAAACTACTGTGTGACCCGAAAGGAGCTACTAGCAGTGATCAAAGCAGTCAAGCATTTTCGGCCTTACCTCTATGGCCAGAAGTTTCGTCTGCGGACAGACCACGCTTCCCTTATATGGCTGTGTAGAAGAAGGGAGCCTACCAGTCAGGTGGCCCGTTGGCTGGAGATACTGTCAGAGTTTCAATATACAGTAGAGCACCGCGCGGACTCAAGCATGGCAATGCAGATGGACTGAGTAGAAGGTGTCCAGAAGATTGTAGACAGTGCCATCACATAGAAGAGAGAGATGGAGGACCATCTAAACAAGAAATACGAAACGGAGAGTGGACAGGAGCAACTACCCGCAGTCAAACAGAGGCCTTCAGGCAGAAGGATAAGGAGCAAGAGGCTCATCACGTTGACCGGTGCACCGAGATAGAGTTGCTGGAAGCCCAAAGGACAGGCAATCATCCGGTGGGCCTCCTATACAGAGCCATCAAATCCGGAATCCCTCTCACCAAAGGACAATTGGAAATGGGAAGCAGTGAACTAAGGAAGCTGGAGCAATGCAAGGAGTCAATGCGGATCCGGCCCGACGGTATTCTTGAGATACAGGTCTCCCCTAAAGGTAGAGCTAGATGGTGCGCCATTTGCCCAGCTAGTCTGCGCGGAACAATTCTCTGGCAGACCCACGCCATGGCCCACCAAGGAGTAATAAGGACCCTGAAGAGGCTACAACTCACTTGGTACTGGCCCGGCATCACTGCCGATGTCAGGCGTACAGTACGGACATGCGAAATATGTCAGAGAGCCAAGACTGGAGGGACCAAACCTACAGCAGCCCGGCAACGAATGTACGCTGGCCGACCCTGGCAACGAGTCGCAGTGGACCTCGTTGGCCCCCTACCAGAGACTGCTAAAGGAAATGCATGGATACTGGTACTCACCGACCACTTCACGCGGTGGCAAGACGCCATCGCTATTCCGGACGCTACAGCCCCAGTAGTGGCGGCAGCTCTTGACGAGAGAGTGTTTTGCTATCTTGGTCTTCCAGAGCAAATACACACTGACCAAGGCGCCCAATTCGAGTCGCGTCTAATGCAAGAATTGTGTCTCCTGTGGAAGATAGAAAAGACACGAACTACCCCCTATCATCCGCAAGCCAACGGAATAGTGGAAAGAAATAACAGAGTGTTGGGAGACTCATTGAGAGCTTTGCTGCTCCGGAGGGGACAGGAAGAGTGGGATCTCCTGCTGCCACAACTAATGAGAGCTTTCCGAGGCACCCCCCATACTACCACAGGTGAAACTGCAAATTTCTTGATGCTTGGAAGAGAGCTAAGGCTGCCGGATCAGCTGTCCTACCACCCTCCACTCACGGATAACATGCCCGTGCATGAATATGCACAAGCCTTGAAGGATCGGTTAGAGGAAGCACATGAGGCCCTGCGAGAGGAACAAGTACACATCCGGGGTGAGGATGGAGAGGAGCCCTCATTGTTTGCTCCAAAGGACTTAGTTTGGCTAGAAAATAGAAGACGAAAAAAGGGAGAGAACCCAAAACTACAGGCCAAATTCATCGGACCGTATGAAATACTAGAAGCATATCCCAACCATTCTTACTTAATTGATAGAAATGGCCAACAGTCCGTACAGAATGAGAGCCGCCTGAAGTTGTATAAACCATGTGCTGATCAACGGGGACAAGCTCCTGCAGCCACGGAGCCACACAGGCGGCCAAACATGAAAGGGGCCACCAGAGCTCGTCGTAGGGAACCGCCCCCCAACCCACTGGACGTGGAAGTGCGACCACCTGAAGTGAATAGGGAAGACCCCCGAGAGCTGTCTCGACAGATGCAAAGGGAGTTGTTGGAAGCCCTACCCAGACTCCTTTTCCCTCCGGAACCAGAAGTAAACCCCCAACCCAGCTCAGAATTGGAAAGAAGGGAATTGGCCCCTATAGAAAGACCCTCCGGATCTGGAGAAGTTCAACCCCCTTTCCCTGCCCAACCAAATCAAGAAGTCAGTGCGGAGCCTAGAGAACAGAGGCCCAGGAGAAACGTGGGACCCCCAATAAGGTACGGAGAACAGTACTGCCATCAGACCAGCTCTTCAAGACAAAGAGGTGTTGGAAATGATCCAGAGAGAAGGATACACACCCCCCATCCGGATGATAGGAGAATCAACCATATTCCATGTACCCAGGACCCCATCTCTGTTATTAGTGGACAACCAGTCAGAATACCCCCTCAGGAACAAAAACAAGGAGAAAATAGAAGAGTCAGAGTTCGAAAACGACAGAAAAAAAGAGGACAAATCACCCCTAGGAATCAACCAATGATAAGACATCCGGAGGCAGCAAAATGTTTGTCCCCCACACCCACCTTAACCGAAAAATTACACTTATCAGTAAAAAACCCTAGTAGGATGCCTCCCACCCAGGAAGTTGAAAGAAGCAACACGGAAATTAATAACAAGACAACCAAACCACATCCGGTCCTAAAAACACCCCTAGAAACCCCTACAGGACCCCCAGTGAGTCAGAGGATGACAGGAAATGTACAGCTGTCATTCACACAATCTGAAGATGCGAACAACAGAAAAAATTATCCAGATCGGTCAGAAATTGCCAATGTCCTACATGAAAGAGCCCCCCATAATGCAATCCCCACAGAGCCTCCCAGCACTCATGAGCAGCAGCCAATCAGAATGCTCGAACCTGGCCATATGCTCAAGCAGACGACATTACAGCTGCATTCATTTACTAATAGTAGTGCAAGCAGTACACATACAGCTGAGCAGCTTCTAGCCCTACTTGCAGCAGACATGGAGCATATGGAGATAAATACTCCAGGTAAGCTGGCTACTATGCTTGGCGAATTGGAGGAGGTTTTGGGCAGTATATGTTTGGAACGACAAGAAACAAATGCAGTGGCAGAGGAAGAAATTATGAGTAAAGAATTAAACGTTCCTACGCCGAATTACTTGAAAAATAGAGATCTAGAAGAGCAATTTCTTGCCAAAATAGATAAGAGAACTTCCTATCCCTTGCAATCAAAATCTACAGCAGAAAAAGGCTGTGATTTCTCAAAGAAAATTTCAGAAGTAGATACAACGGACCGAATGGAAGGGCAAAAACCAACCTCTTTGCTCACCGGATCAACCCCCACTTGTTTCGGTCACATTGATGTCGTAGTTAAAGGACAAAAGAAAGAAGAGATGTGCTCTATGCAAGAGTTAATGGAAGACCAGTCCTTTCCTGGTGGTTATATGGACCTGATGGATCCGGATGAAGAAGATGCCATCCTTAATGGTCAAGATATACCCCTTCCCCCCGGACTAGCCCAACCATTAGATGACATAGCCAGTGAGAAAGTATTGGAAGATGTTCCTGCCGATACAGCCATGGAGGAGGAAGCAATAGGACCATACATAACCACCACCTCTCTGAATAGCCCCCCATCCGGTCTGGGTGAGACCTTACATCCTCTTTCAGGTCATATAGTAAAAGGATACAAAACCACCTTAAGTAGTGACCTTACGTTTCCTCCAAAAACTATTGCTGATTTTCCCCTTTTGAAAAGAGCAGACTATGCCAAAAATAAATCCGGATTCCCTTGCCCCACAGCTATGCAAAACCCTCTCCACCCCTCCTCCCGTATTAACCATTGCCTATCCAGTGATCTACCCAAAACATACAGTGCCATATTACAGTCCCCTGCGGCTGCTCCCGAGCCGACTGGCCACTCGTCAAGCCCCTCCCCCTCTCTACAAGCTAACCCTACCCCCCGGGTCCCATATGACTCTGTGGACAACTGGAAGAGAGTTTTGAATAACATTGATGACACTCCTCCTACATTAAACCCATTTCTTGACCCCCCACTGACAGAGACAAGAGGAAACCACTAGAGGGATATAAGATTCCAAGTAAGGAGAGGGAATGCCGCCCCAGACCCGAGAACGATCGTATAGAAAGAAGTACCTTCGGAATCTCAAGTAGGGAAGATAAAGAGAACGTAAAGCCCCCCAAACAAAGAGAATCCAGTACCGCATCTCGAAGTTACCAGGACGTCCCATTGCCTCCCCCTCCTCTGTTCCCATCTCACCCGTAAGAGTCGCCACTGTCCGCTACCTCTTGCCACAGACAGTGCGTCCCCCATCTCCCCCACAACCTACATTGCCGCTGACAAAAAAGGATCCGAAGAAGTTGACACCCGAATCTCTCCCATCCCATGACATATCAAACAGCCGGGAAGAAATTGTACAGACTATCCGGTCACAGATAGAAAAGCACCAACTCGGAATATTGTCACTGAGAACGATGGCTAAAGAAGGACAACCTAAACCCCCAGAGAAGAAGCTGTTGGCAGAAGACGCATACCGAGTAAAAGAAGAAATTGCATTTCTAAATAATTTGATCAATACACTCAATGGAGATGAGCTTTAGTGTCATTGAGGTGTTTATAAATACAATCGCAACAGAAATGCTGTTGTCCTGGTACAATAATTAATCGATGAACATATCTAATTAGTTGTGACCCTAGCTCAACTAATGGGGGGGGGGGGAGAATGTGATAGATTTGCATTATTAAAAACATCCGGATGGTGTGAATTGAAAAGCCAATGATAGAAGACCAAGGCACAGAAAAGAAGCGAAGTGAAGCTCGTTGCTAATGACTGAACGTTGTTCATAACTATATTAAATTGCATTGTGATTATGATATAGCAAATATTTATATATATACTGTTGGAGATTATCTCCCCTTGTTTGTGAACAAAATGTATAAATGTACAAAAAAGGGGAAGATAAAGCTGGAATTAATGTCATGGTTACCTTTCATTGAATATTGTTATTCATATGTGTTATGTATTACATTTTATCACTTTCTATTGATGAACATAGGACTTTTTTAGTGAGCCGCACTAGTTTCCGTTTTTATATTATATGCATAAGTTTGGCTGAGCCAGTTGGCTCAGCGCAGTTGGAGCTATACTGATCAATAAAGAGAGTATTATCTTGAAGTAACTCTTCTTATTGCACTTGACTTTTCTCTGTTGACGAGTTAGTCTGGATCTTTGGACTTCCCCCCCCCCCCCTCCCGAATTCCTTCGGTCCTTCTCTATTCATAGAAAGGATCCTCCCCTCCCCCTAAGACCGGATCTACTAGCTTATTGAAGCTGCTAAAGCTGACATAAGGTAGTACATTCGGCAGTGACACCTCGTAGTCATCCAGTGTGACCGAAAGGGTGGAAGATTGTGGCTGAACTTAGTCACAAGTTGCCAAAATCTTCTACAAATACAATAAGGAAGTATATTATACAATAAAACATCAATACAATAAGGAAGTATATTATACAATAAAACATCCATACAATAAGGAAGTATATAATACAATAAAACATCAATACAATAAGGAAGTTTATTATACAATAAAACATCAATACAACAAGGAAGTATATTATACAATAAAACATCAAGACAATAAGGAAGTATATTATACAATAAAACATCAATGCAATAAGGAAGTATGACACACGATAAAACATCAATACAATAAGGAAGTATATTATACAATAAAACATCAATACAATAAGGAAGTATATTATACAATAAAACATCAATACAATAAGGAAGTATATTATACAATAAAACATCAATACAATAAGGAAGTATATTATACAATAAAACATCAATACAATAAGGAAGTATATTATACAATAAGACATCAATACAATAAGGAAGTATATTATGCAATAAAACATCAATGCAATAAGGAAGTATATTATACAATAAAACATCAATACAATAAGGAAGTATATTATACAATAAAACATCAATACAATAAGGAAGTATATTATACAATAAAACATCAATACAATAAGGAAGTATATTATACAATAAAACATCAATACAATAAGGAAGTATATTATACAATAAAACATCAATGCAATAAGGAAGTATGTCACACAATAAAACATCAATACAATAAGGAAGTATATTATACAATAAAACATCAATACAATAAGGAAGTATATTATACAATAACACATCAATGCAAGATTGACTGCATGGCTGGCAAGGTTGACTGCAGAGCCAGCAAGTTGACTGTAAGGCCGGCAGGGTTCACTGCAGGGCCGGCGAGGTTGACTAAAGGACCGGCAGGGTTGACTGCAGGGCCGGCAAGGTTGACCGCAGGGCCGGCAAGGTTGACTGAAGGGCCGGCAGGGTTGACTGAAGGGCAGGCAAGGTTGACTGCAGGGCCGGCAGAGTTGACTGAAAGGCCAGCAGGGTTAGCTTTGCCTACATATGTATTTCTAGTAGTGTCAAACTTGTTGTAAGGCTTATCTGACACTCTGAACTTATTAGATGGCTTTTTGTGTTTGCTAAGTGTACCAGCAATACCCACTACAATATATCAAACATTTTATGCTAAAAGACAGACAAACTGCCAACTTTAAATGTAATGGATATAATGTATAATAGACACACCAATGTTTCAACGCTTGTAAGCAAAGAGTACATCAACTCAAAACTTGAAATGACTTGTATTTGGAGCAAAGGCTAACTCGCTATTGTGGGTTTAATTATTGAGCTATCGAGTATGTAGAAAAGCCATCCATAGCAACCCATAGAGCACCTTGTAGTCACCGCACATATACAAGATTGTAGATAGCGTTTCATTCATTTGTTGATGATGCAAGCTTATTGGAATAGTTTTATGTGACTACCGTAGTCACAACAATGTATGGCTACTGTAGTCACAACAATGTGTGGCTACTGTAGACACAACATTGTGTGGCTACTGTACTCACAACAATGTGTGGCTACTGTAGACACAATAATGTGTGGCTACTGTAGTCACAACAATGTGTGGCTACTGTAATCACAACATTGTGTGGCTACTGTAGTCACAACAATGTGTGGCTACTGTAGACACAACAATGTGTGGCTACTGTAGTCAGAACAATGTGTGGTTACTGTAGTCACAACAAATATTCCATCTCCAAGCTCTTGCTGACTAAACCAACACACTCGGTAGGCGTAAAAATATTCTCTATAACCTTCTTGTTTGTACTATATTGAACTATTATCATCTCTGAGTGTAAACAAGAGAATGTGCACTTTTGTATGAAAGTGAGTTGAATGAGCAAGTCTTTCTAAAATATAGGATTGATTCAAAACTTGATATACGTAATTAGCAGGTATACATTTATTTTTACCAAGATTAAGCAGGGAGATCTGCAAAAATTACAGGGTTTTTGGATTTCTTGCAAATTATTCAAGTTGGAACAGTTTATTAGATAATGTTAACTCCCTCTTCACTTAGACCATGTCTCGGCCATCAACTTAATCTCCTCACATGCATTTTCATGTCTCTGTTGCTGAAGTACTAGAGAGTTAATACAAATAACAGCCAACTTGGGTACCAATATCAATAATGCTTCACTGTTACATCCAGCCACCCATATTTTGTTAGTAGATTAGCAAGTGTTTAGGTGCATAAGTAGTATTACAGCGTTACAGTACTAGTTAAATCAACCAATCATAATTGTCAGTACTTTTCTATGCAGTCAAACTAGCACTAGATAATCCATTGCTCTTTAGTAAAACAGTACTAGAATATAGCCAAAAGCCTGCAAGCTATCAGATGATACTAGTAAGAACAAACATCGTTTGTGACTGACATTTTCTGTCTGGGAGTTGTTGTAACAGATAGTTCTAGAAGAGGAGTTATGGCGGTAGCAGCAACTGCCAGGAAAGAACCATGGAATGCTCTAGATACAACAAATGGTTTGTTCATATACGCTCTTGGACGAAAAGGTGGACTGGTTTATCACGCGATCTGCACCCCTGAGTGTAAGCAGATGTTCACTGTAGAAGTAGAGGAGGTGAATTGTAAGCTAATTATACATGATATGGAAAATAAGCTAGTAGTAACAGCATACGGCGGACTCGGGGATGAAAAATATAACATGGATATATTTTCTCCTCTGAATAACTTTGAGTGCAAAATAGCTGCGATAGAGTCAAGAGGATTCTTTGATATGGCAGAGGAAGATCCACAACTACAGTTCTGTCTGCAGAGATTCTCTTAGAACTGTGTACAGATCGCCCTGAGAAAGGAATCATTCAGACTGGCGAGTGTTTACCCAGGAGTAGCGGATTACCACATCAAATCAATCCCTAAATCGCGTGCAGTTTTTGTACAATATCCTCCATCACTGCTCTCTGTGAAAAAAATGATACTGATGATGGCTGGAATGAAGTTTTATTATTGTTTATTCCACTTACAGTTGACTCCAATGCCAGCAATGCTTCCATCTTTAATGACACCAGCCACACCGCGTCTGCCTTCTTTAAACATTCTGATACAGTGGAAAGAAGTGGTGCTGAGATATTGTTATAGAGGGGGAGAGAGTCTCTACTTTTTTGAACTGCTCAACAAACACACTTTGAAGTTGTTGCTGGTTGCTGAGGTCACCTATATAGATAACTCCCTAAATCTTGGAATTGTATTCCAAGACTTTGTTGGTGTCGTGCAATTTTATCTGCGCACAGAATCGGGCTCATTCACAATATTTGACAGCACCGATACAAAGATAGGCATGATCACATACAACACTTACAAAACCTCCACAGGAGAGGTCTGTGGTAAACGGGAGCTTTCTCTAGCACCTTGCCAGTCGTATGCTTCTAAAAGGTTTCGCATCTTCTGTGACGCTCTTAAAGGTAAAGCTGGCTCCTACAAAATGAACTCAGATTTTAATATTTTAGAGTTGCAAGTACGTTATGAACTGCAAGTTGAGCTGAAATCTCTGATAGTAGCAGACGCCACGGCTGCTGCTGTTGGGTATTATGAAGTTTTGAGCCGAGCTTATCATCCTTTGGTGAAAGAGTATCCATATAGAAGGAAGGCTTGAGAATATGAACTGTGGATTGCTTGACAGCGGAAGGTCACACGGTTGTGTGATGACTTAATTAAAACTGTGTAATGCTACTCGATATTTTTAGTTGAAATGTAATAAAATGTTTTATTGTACTCTCTACTCTCAGATCCCAGTAAATATCTGAAATATTGGCATTTGACTTGACAAAACTATGAACATTTGTAAATGCATTAAAAAGAATGGTTAATTTCCACGAGTAATGCTGATATTAGTAAGAAGTATAAATTTCATCATGTTGCATTGAAACAAAGCTAGACATTGATATTGGTGAAACTAAACTTGTTCCACACACAGAAAAATGTCAAATGAAATACTTTTGTCTTCATTTTATTGCTTGACACCATAAACAAATTTTTCAACCCCATCATTCAATAATTCTCTATGCTGATCCAAACATGGGATTATTGATACGGAGATACTCTGTGAGTTCAACACAATTTAATAAACTAACAAACCAACAAACTAACATCTATTGTTGACAGTAACAAAACATATTATATAAGCGTTCAGATATCTGGTATTTACTCGGGTACTTCCAGTTTTACTTGGATATTTATTGTAACACAAAACAACCAAAATGAGGTTTTACTTCCATTCTATATCTTCTAGAGAAGCACCAATCATGGCACCAACTATGGTAAGCCATTACAAAACTAGAGAGCTCATAATTTTTGTCTTGCACTAGTTTTATTGCATGTTTGAGACATGAAGGAGAACAGGAGAAGGAAAGGAAACAGTGACTTGATATATCGGCGGATGTTTCTAAGACATTGCAGGCATGCTTATGTGTCTCCAGGATCTAGCTCACCGCTGCTTTGTTGCAGCTCCTAGTTAGTTTGATCCAGTGGGAGGTAGTTAGTTGTCAGTGACTACTAACATCTTATGCTTAATAGTCAAGTTAATCCACTAGCTAGTAGTCTCCAGTTTTGAGACGTAAAGTTGGCTTTCATGCTAAAGACTGGATAATCCATTGCTAGTTATTGGAAGCTGCAATTGTAACTTGAACAGCAGACAACCACCTCCTTTCATGTTCTTATTCAGAGATATGGCATCAGCGGATGAAGCTACCAATGGAAAGTCTCTAAATGCTCTAGATACAACAACTGGTTTGTTCATATCAGCTCTGGGACAAAATGGTCCGCTGGTTTGTTATACAATATGTTCATCCGATTGCGAGATGATGTTTACTGCGGAAGTGGAACAGAAAAGCCGTCAAGTCAGCGTGAGAAATAAAGAAAAAGCCTCGGTAATAAGAACATTTGGTGGGCTAAACCACATGAATGAGACTATGGGCATGTTTGCCTCTTTAAACAACTTCAAAGAGAAAGTAGCTACCATAGTGGAAGATGGATTGCTGGACTTGTCAGAGAAAGACGACCAGCTACAATTTTGCATGCAGAGAACATCTCCCAACCCTACATCAGTTACTATTGTACAGAGAAAGGAATTAAATAGGCTCACTAGAGGATACCAAGACCAGACAGACTGTTACATAAAGGCCATCTCTCATTCAAGGGCAGTCTGCGCACAATATTCCTCCAGTCTGTCGTCTGTGAAGAAAGCAATACTGATGATGGCAGCCATGAAACTATATTATTGCTTGTACAACTTGCATCAGCACCCAATGCCTGCTGAAGTACCGCACTACATGCCAGCTGCTACCCCAACTCGGCCATCTTTAGATGTCTTGCGATATTGCAAGGAAATAGTCCTTAAGCATTCCTACAACGACAAAGAAAATGCTTGCATTATTGAAATGATGCGTCAGCAGACGTGGAAACTGTTGTTAGAAGCCGAAGTCAGGCCAGTAGAAAAAAGTCCAAAGATCAACATAGTATTCAAAGACATGTTTGGTTTGGTACAATTCCGTATGTCCATAGAGTCTTTCAGATTCACAATAATGGACAGTTGTGACAGAAGAATAGGCTCGATTACTTCTAACATCTATTGCAACTCGACGGGATTGAAATGTTGTAGAAGGGAGCGTTCATTTCAACTCAGTCAGTCCTACCTCACCAATAGGTTTGGTGTTTTCTTTGGTAAAACGAGAGAAAAGATTGCAGAATTCCGAATGAACTCTTGTAATAATATGATGGATATAGATATTAGGATTGATTTGAGCGATGAGTTTAAGGCAATGATTATTGCTGATGCCACCGCTGCAGCCATAGGGTACTATGAGTTCCTAAGTAGAGATTACCACCCTCTAGTGAGTGCGTACCCATACAGGACACAGTTATGATAGCTGCACCCACAGTCCAGGAACAGCACCGTCGACTAAACAATTCTGTAGTAAACATTGTCTTCTTGTTTTATATTATAGTCCACATTTAGTAGAATACACGTAAGTTAATGTAATTTTATCTAAGTGCCATACACTTTTCTATAAGATCACACTCTCTAGATTGCACCATTAATTAGGGGACAGAATAGAGAATGCAACTCCCAAAATAACACCGCTGCTGTATGAAATTCTATCAGAAAATTTTGGTAAACTTCCAAATTTGTAACTACTTGTTTAAACTGTTGCAGTCCTTGTTAATGCTTGACAAGAGGAAACGTTTGGTGCAAAGATCTCATCAGCTTATTGATCTCATGTACTCCACTTTTTTATGTAAAGAAATCTTAAACATTTCTGAATTTATAATTTGGCACTGAAACGCAAACTTAGTATTTCTAACATATTGTGGTAAATTTTGGCACGTAGTACACACAAAAACAAGTATATTTTACTTACCTACATAGGTAAAACATGTGCGTAAAGAAGCTATAAACTGCCCTCATGTCACAAAACATAGTGCAGGGCTGATATAATATCTTACAGGGCTGATCCCTACCATGCCCGTAGGTACATTACCGAGTTGGTACAAGATGGCCACCTAAAAAGAGGAACTTGAAAATATCTGAGGTTACTCACCAACCTATATCCAGGAGTTATCTACCCAGACCTATGATATAACATTGAACCCCGGCTAATGGAGCCCTAGAACTCGTACACTTGTTGTATTGTCATGTACACTTGTTGTATTGTCATGTACACTTGTTGTATTGTCATGTACACTTGTTGTATTGTCATGTACACTTGTTGTATTGTCATGTACACTTGTTGTATTGTCATGTACACTTGTTGTATTGTCATGTACACTTGTTGTATTGTCATGTACACTTGTTGTATTGTCATGTACACTTGTTGTATTGTCATGTACACTTGTTGTATTGTCATGTACACTTGTGGTATTGTCATGTACACTTGTTGTATTGTCATGTACACTTGTTGTATTGTCATGTACACTTGTTGTATTGTCATGTACACTTGTTGTATTGTCATGTACACTTGTTGTATTGTCATGTACACTTGTTGTAGTGTCATGTACACTTGTTGTATTGCCATGTACACTTGTTGTATTGTCATGTACACTTGTTGTATTGTCATGTACACTTGTTGTATTGTCATGTACACTTGTTGTATTGTCATGTACACTTGTTGTATTGTCATGTACACTTGTTGTATTGTCATGTACACTTGTTGTATTGTCATGTACACTTGTTGTATTGTCACGTACACTTGTTGTATTGTCACGTACACTTGTTGTATTGTCATGTACACTTGTTGTATTGTCACGTACACTTGTTGTATTGTCACGTACACTTGTTGTATTGTCACGTACACTTGTGGTATTGTCACGTACACTTGTTGTATTGTCACGTACACTTGTTGTATTGTCACGTACACTTGTTGTATTGTCATGTACACTTGTTGTATTGTCATGTACACTTGTTGTATTGTCATGTACACTTGTTGTATTGTCATGTACACTTGTTGTATTGTCATGTACACTTGTTGTATTGTCATGTACACTTGTGGTATTGTCATGTACACTTGTTGTATTGTCATGTACACTTGTTGTATTGTCATGTACACTTGTTGTATTGTCATGTACACTTGTTGTATTGTCATGTACACTTGTTGTATTGTCATGTACACTTGTTGTATTGTCATGTACACTTGTTGTATTGTCATGTACACTTGTTGTATTGTCATGTACACTTGTTGTATTGTCATGTACACTTGTTGTATTGTCATGTACACTTGTTGTATTGTCATGTACACTTGTTGTATTGTCATGTACACTTGTTGTATTGTCATGTGCACTTGTTGTATTGTCATGTGCACTTGTTGTATTGTCATCTGCACTTGTTGTATTGTCATGTACACTTGTTGTATTGTCATGTACACTTGTTGTATTGTCATGTACACTTGTTGTATTGTCATGTACACTTGTTGTATTGTCATGTACACTTGTTGTATTGTCATGTACACTTGTTGTATTGTCATGTACACTTGTTGTATTGTCATGTACACTTGTTGTATTGTCATGTACACTTGTTGTAGTGTCATGTACACTTGTTGTATTGTCATGTACACTTGTTGTATTGTCATGTACACTTGTTGTATTGTCATGTACACTTGTTGTATTGTCATGTACACTTGTTGTATTGTCATGTACACTTGTTGTATTGTCATGTACACTTGTGGTCTTGTCATGTACACTTGTTGTATTGTCATGTACACTTGTTGTATTGTCATGTACACTTGTTGTATTGTCATGTACATTTGTTGTATATAATTACACAGTTACATTCAGTAATGTGGAAAATATCAAGTACCACTAAATTATGAGCCATGTAATAAAAATTCATTGGACTGAACTCACTGTTCACATTCTATAATATGTTCTAGAATGTCAGTTTGAAGTGGATGCTTGTTTTTGACAAAAAATCTTGACGGAAGTCTGTTGTAAATGGTTAAACTTGATGAGCTTGGGAAAATACTTTGTTTCAACCAATCAGAGAATGCTGATGTGCCTTCGGCATCGGGCATAGACCATCATGTTGGTTGTGCTCTCGAACAGGCCTCACGGTGTGCCGATGTGTCGAGCATGCCCATCGCAAGGCTTTTCGATGCCAAACACCGGCCTGCGTAGCCAAGCCTTTACTTTCATTACCATATCTGCTCCAAAAAAAATGGGAGTGGCAACAATATTTGCAATATTTGCAAAGTTCATTTCACCAACCGCAGAGTTGAATGTAGCCATTTGTGAGAGTGACGTGATATCTGTAGCAAAATCTGAAATACAAGATGGCCAGGTTTTGGCCTCACCTATTCCTGCTTTCTGGCAATCCTATTATATTTCATCTATGTTCTCAGCTGCATAGTCATTTACGACTTTTGTTGTTATTTCGCACATAATCAATATTCCGTAAATAAAATTAATAATTGCCGGAATAATTTTATTGAATCTTGTTAGGCAAACGTAGGTTGCGGATTTGTGTTTTGCACGATAATGTGAAAAACTGTTGGATTTTCGTGCTTACGTTTGAAAATGTTTTTAAAAATTACAGTAATATCGCTGCACAAAAATTACGGCTGCGTATATGGATCCATGGACAAAGTTACAAAATTCCTGTGATTCGTAAGTATTCTTCAACACGGGAAAACCTCGGGTTTCAAATTTTTGATCATCTCGTTTAGCATGCTGGAAAAATTAAGGTTAAGAAATCCCTAGTTGAGAGAATAGATTGAAAAATCCCAGATTTTACATTATGGAAACTCCCGGATTTTACATTTTGAAAATTCCCGGATTTCACATTTTCAAAAATCCTGGATTTTACATTTTGGAAACTCCCGGATTTTACATTTGAAGAAAAACCCAGGTTTTCAATCTTTGAAATACCCGGATATTATATGTTGGAAAATCCCGGGTTTTACATTTTGGAAAGATCCCGATTTTATATTCTGAAAAATCTATGATTTTACATTGTCGAAAATCCCGTATTTACATTTCAGAAAGTCCCGGATTTTACATTTTAGTAATTCCCGGATATTACGTCTCGGAAATTCCCGGATATCGCCTTTTGAAAAATCCAGGATTTTACATCTCGGAAAATCCCGGATTCTACATTTTGGAAAACCCCGGATTTACCATTTGGAAAATCCCGGATTTTACATTTCAGATAATCCCGGATTTTACATTTCGGAAAATCCCGTATTTTACATTTCGGAAAATCCCGGATTTTGCATTTTGGAAAACCCCGGATTTTACATTTTGGAAAATCCCAGATTTTACATTTTGGAAAATCCCGGATTTTACATTTCGGAAAATCCCGGATTTTACATTTCAGAAAATCCCGGATTTTACATTTCGGAAAACCCCGGATTTTACATTTCGGAAAATCCCGGATTTTACATTTCGGAAAATCCCGGATTTCCATTTCTGAAAATCCAGGATTTTACATTTTGGATTACCCAGACTTTGCATTTCGGAAAACCCCGTTTATTGCTTTTCGGGAAAATCGGAACTCTTGCATATTGGAATTTTCTGATTTTCCAAAACTTTATTTAGTTCCCACTTTTTTATTTTGAAAAATTCTTATCTTTGCAAGACTTTTTTTCCATGTTTCAGCACTTTTTCGCAGGAGTCACTTTTGTCCCATTCTGAATCCATTGTGTTCATCCTCAAAAACTCATCTCCACGCTTGTCCCAGTATGGTTATGGGATTATCATTACAAAACTCTCTTTTATAAAACTCGCTTTTACCAATGTTTCTAATGATCCACTCAAAGCCATGTATGTACTATCTGTATTCATTTCAACGTACTGGAACTCACTTCTATCTATGTATCTATAAATAAAAAGAGTGTTTGTTTTACTTACAGCTACGTATACTGTTTAACTCACTTTTCAGCTCACTGATCCTTAAAGTATGGCTCCAGTCATTTCTAAATTTATCTGATATGTCATTGATATGTCCTTATGAATAGCTCCAAATACCAACTTTGTCAAAATTTAATTGATTTCTATATTTTCTTAACACAATTAATAATAAGCATGTTGTGAGTGTTGTCTCCCCATTCCAACGTCTTCGGTGTATTCTGGGAAAACTTATGTGTTTTATATTTTGATTGGACAGTTTTTGGATCCTGAAATCACTGAAGCATAACAAATAACAGTACAGTGACCTAGGTCATTGATTGATATAACTAGTAAGTAGTAATAGCGGCACATGTGGTTAGTAGTAGTAGAACCAAAAGTTTAGCATTCGCTAAAACACTTGCGTGCGTCATATGTTTGGTTTTCCAGAATATTTCGGAGGGGAGACAACACTCATCACATGCTCATAATTAATCGTGTTAAAATGATATAGAAATCAATTGAATTTTGACGAAGTTGGTATTTGAAACACTTCATAAGGACATATCAATGACATATCAGATGAATATAGAGATGACAAGAGCCATTCTTTAAGCTTAGGTGCATTTCTACTCACCCACTTGAGCGTAGAACCCTCGTAAAAGCTATTTATCTAAAAAAGTGATCAAAGTCCTACAAATAATCCGAGCGAGAAAATAAAAAACCGAGTGTGTACCTTTCTGTTTACTCTAGAGTTTTTGCAAAATCCAAAAAAATCGACAATTCTATGCAATGTTTTGCGCCGAAGTATACACTGACATATTTCTGCTTGTCTCGACCAAATTTTTATGTCCGCTCTTAATTGCGGAAACTTGTTTTGATACGTAGCTGACATTTTAATCTATACTTTCATGTTCTTTTGACTCGTTTAGTGCGCAAATACAGCATTGGAGAGAGAAATCGTGAACTACAGATCTTTAGGAGATCAGAGCCACACAGAATGTGTTTTCTGCTTACGAATGCGCAGATGGTTTCTGTGTAGCTTGTCTCTACAGCAAAAATTGTTGCATGCAAGTTTTGTGAGGGTGTGATATCATGTGAACGCTACATCAGGCAGCAAAGTTATTACAATATTCACTGGTTAGCAACGGCAAACACTAATTCCTGCACTTAGTATTTTGTAGTGGCTCGGCAGCTGATCTGCTTCAGCAAGACTCTGTTTGCCAATAAAGCAAAGAATTTACACGCGGTGAAAGAAAAAGCTTCAGGCTATCTATAAATGTAATGTTTGTCAGCCAGCGACATCATGTGGAGGCAGCTGCAAGCAGCAAAGTTGATGCAAGATTCACTGGCAAAGAGCAAGCACGCAATATTTCAATCATTTGGCAGCAACCACTCATGCATTTAACCGCATGCATTAAGGCTGCTCCACATGGCGACGAAACGAGGACGAAACGTCAAATTAATTTCGTAACGAATATAAATTTGCCCAACGAAAGCCCTACCGGCACTTCTGTAGCGTTGCGGTGACGTTTCATCAAGACCTAGCAGTGCTTGGTTGGCATTTTTTTCATTAGTCAATCATTCGTCAAAAGTCTTTTCTGCATTTTGCTATTGGCCACATAAGGCGTAACTTCATTGGTCCATGTTGCGTTAGTGGCGCTAAACACAGCACATGTTACTAAAATTTATTATTATAATAGTTATAATAATTGTTATTATTGTACAGGATTTTAGTAGTTGCGGTATAGCGCACACCTATACAACTCCCCACAATCACAAGTGCAATGGTAGTGGCTGTTCGGCCCTTTCTGTAATCAGTCGGTGCAACAAAGGTCGACTTGTCTGTGCCGAAATATCGGGTGAGTAGGAATGCTTGGCACTGTACACCGACAAGCGGGAATACACAGCAAGGATCGAGTTGATCGATTGCTTTCTACCAAGGTTCCTTACTGCACTGATAGTCGGTAGTGCAAGCTGTAGTCTGTATCCTGTGCTTATTGTTTGTGCTACTGACTAAGTCTGTGTAGTAATAAACAATCATTTGAGGCTCACAGTTGCTCTGACTTTATTA